>VZRU01011518.1:283870-315568 GCA_013398155.1 Pedionomus torquatus
AATCTCCCCTCTTCCAGTTTAAAACCCTTCCCCCTTGCCCTGTCCCTCCCCTCCCTGACCAAGAGTCCCTCTCCAGCTCTCCTGGAGCTCCCTTCAGATCCTGGAAGGCTGCTCCAAGGTCTCCCCGGAGCCTTCTCTTCTCCAGGCTGAACAGCCCCAGCTCCCTCAGCCTGTCCTCACAGCAGAGGGGCTCCAGCCCTCACAGCATCTTGGTGCCCCTCCGCTGGACCCCTTCCACCAGGTCCATGTCCTTTCTCTGTTGAGGACTCCAGAGCTGGACACAAGTCAGTGTCTATTGGTGCTGTTTCAACCCTGTGACTTGATTTGATTATCCGTAGTCTTCTAGGTAAGTAGACTCAGAGTTTTTCACTCTGTCTCTTTCTTCACATTCTCTCTTGCCTTAATGCAATAAGAGAGGGAGAAACTACATTGGGAAACTTGAGAGCATCACTAAATTGGAGTTGGGAAGTGTGTGAGAGATGCCAGCGTGAGGGCAACCCGCTGTCCCAGCACTCGCAAAGAACTTTATTGCTTCCTTATCAGATGTTACTTTAATACAACCAAGGGGCCGTCAGCTCTTGGGATTGTTCACATAATGCACAACTGACCAAAGCTAACGGGAATCATATTTCCCTTCTGATCAATCTAGTTGTTAAAATTTATCTACAGTTTCTGTTAATGGAATAGCCAGTAATGGCTGAAGGTGCTCCGCAGGGCACCGTGAGTGCCCGGCAGTTTGGGGATGCCTCTCGGAGAGCCATGGCCTTAATGAGAAGGTGTGCTTTTCTGGAAACTTGTTTTCTGTTAGCTGGGTAGTTCATTCTCCCGGGTCAGAACGCGTGGGGTTCCCAGTGTCCCCGGTTCATCAGGCTGCCTTCGGGCATGCTGAACTTCAAGCCCATGAGTCACTCCATTTAAAATGTGTTAGGTAGGTATGTGATTAAGTAACTTGATAAATTTGGAATGCAAGTTGCAAGTAGGGATTGGGGGACTGCTCCCCAACTCTCATCTTGCTGCAGTCCCTCCTGTGGTGGTGTAATTGCAAGGTTTGTTTGCTTCCAAGATTTACTAACGAACTTTTGTCAAAGTTTGGCAGAAGAAAAGTCGGGTAGTTCTTTTGAAGACAGACTTGTGGGATTCTAAGGTGATAAACCCAGAAAACTTATTTTAAAAGCAGCTCAGTTCTGTACAGTATCATTAGGAATAACTTTTTGTCCATGACTGGCTGAACCATGTTAAGCATTTGATATAGAGGGATTACAAGTCCTTAAATGCCTTACAGGAGATATTAACGTTCTGTAAGTGCTTATGATAGTCCTCGAGACTTTTTTAACAAGATACATAAAGGATATATTAAAAAATAATAAAATCAGTAATACTGTCTGCCCGCAAGCTTTGTAGTAAGGAGTTTTTACAACCTGCTCATGCCTGTGGCTGTTCTCATTGTTGGATTCTAGAGTTTAAAAAAATGCAAGATAGATGGTTTTAAACATTTTGCACTCGGAACAGCTATATGTACACTGTCAAAACAATGGAATTAATTTCCAAAACCCCTTTTTTTTTTAAATAGAGCTATTCTTATTTATGTTCCAGTTTGAGCCTCTTTAGCTACACATGCATCATGTTTACCTTTCTTTTTCTGTTCAGGTCCCTAAAAGACACATCCTTGAGCTTCACATGATTAATTTTTATAAGATGGAATTTTAAGAAAAGCTCGTATCATGGGACCTGTGACAGTAAAACAGACTGGCAATGCTGAATTTTATTCCAAGTGGAATCCCAAATAGTGTCTTACGTGTTTGACAGTTGGAAGTAGTAAAACTAAAGAACAGATACAGAAATTATATTATTTTTTGTTTTTAAAGCTTGATGAGTGGGTGATTGTATCCTTGGCTGAAGAACAGGCTCAGATCTGGCTTAACGTGATTGAGCCTGTTTAGGACTTCTCAGGTGACTCTCAGCCAAGGTTTTGGGGTGGAGTGGTAGTCCTGAAGAGTGAGTCTGTACGCACATTGCCAGGAAAGGGCAGCTTTGTTCAACGTCTCCTCTTAGCACCGTGACACTGACTTCACCTGTACGACTGGAGCACATCAGTTACGTTGGAGTCAACACTTAAATGTAGACCTGTGCTTCGGGGTGTGGATGGGAAACTGCTCTGCTTTAATGTTCAGCCATCTTTTCTCTTCAGGTGAACGTTCAGGTTGTAAAAGCTGGTTTGTTCTTTTAAGCAGAAGGATAGAATAAGTAGAAAAAACCCAAACCAACCACCGCAGCACAATGTGGACAAGTGCTGATGGCATCTGTTCAAACAGGCAGAGACTTGCCAGAGGCCAAGTGGAAAGAATGTGACAGAGTGGGCTTGTTGGAGCTGCTTCTCCAGGTTGCTACGGGAAAGGATCTTTTTTTGATTATTGCCGTGTGGAATACGAGCGTAAGAGATGTGCGGAAAGCTGCCTCTGCTGGCTGGGCTCTGCCGGCTTCTGCTTGGTTGCTCTTAGCCTGGCCGTGCCAGTGGCTGCATCAGAGAAAACGCTGCTTGGAGACCTCTCCTAGCTGGCCGGCTATTTCAGGAGTGGTGTTACCACGAACTCTGAATAGAAATAGCTGTCAAAGGATCAGCAGCAATTAATTGAGAGTGGTTAAGCTGCAGAACACCTGCCTGAGGTAGGTGTGGGCTGGACATTCCATTTTCAGCACTGACATACCCAGATATCTAAAAACCCCAGGAAGCTGGGCCCCAAGAAACAGGAACGCTGGCTTTAAAAGCTGAGTTTCTTCCTCTGATTAGGATCCAGGCTTTCGGTTTAGTTTTTTTTTTTTTGCAAACAAACCCAAACCTATTTCTTTTTTTTTAATGTTTGGTCTTGCATCATCACATCGTTTTAGGTAGAGATTTGGAGAAAAGATACCTGCTTTCTTAACGGTGTTGCAATAATTGATGGCCCGGTGTTAAGCAGGAGGCTGGAGGAGGGAGCAGGCTGCTCCAGAGCTGCAGTAGCGCAGAGTTCCCCACCTGACGAGGGTTCTGGAGATCGTTCCCCTGAAGGTCTGTGCCTCTGCAGAAAGGTCTCCCTTGTCTCAGGCTGCGTCCTCTCTTCCCCGCTGCCCTGAAGACCTTGATGTAAACTCTGGGTGTGAACACATTTCTAAAGAAAACTGATAAGGGAGGCTTTGGATCCCAGAGGAGGATTGATTAATTGACTTGGAGATAGGAATAATGAACATGTGGCTCTCGTGACAGGAGTTTGAACTAAATACTCATGGCTGTGTAAATGATTGTGCTCAGAAGACTTATGTGACTTCTGAACATGAAGAGCTTTTATTTCTTGTCTCAAGCCAAGTTTTGACAAAGCCTGGAATTTCCTGCCTGGGAGACTGCAGGGATGTGGCTTCTTGGTATGGGGTCAACATGTTGAGCAATAATTGGATTCAGTGACGAAGGGCATCTAGTGGAATCTCTTCCTGGAAGAACAGTGCCAGACCCTGGTTGATGAGTGGGAGGAACTAAGCCAAGAAAGTAAATGGAGGAGAAAGTAGGTTCCTTTATCCTCTTTTGCCTTTGAAATAGCCATCCTTGCAAATTCTGACTCTGTGTGGCCGAAGGGTAAGTGCTCCCCATGTACTGGCTGGTGCTTGCATGGGTGACTGGCTGCACACCTGGACTGCAGAAGATCCACAGCAAGTAACGTCCACGAAGGTCCTGTCTGACCTTCCCAGCGGAGCCTTCCAGGTGGCCTTTAGGCACGGTGGACAGGGCTGCCCTTCGGTAAAAGCCGTGTTCTAGGCTGCCTCTGCTGCTCTTCTGACCAGCAGCAGGGTCTTGCCCTGCCAGTGGGCACGTGGATCCATGAATCCTATGCAGGCTCTCTTTCAGGGGGCCTTTGGAGCTGCTGAGGGACCTTCTCCCTTCTCCAATGTTTGCTTTCTTCTTCCTGACCTTGATCTTTACATTTCCTTCTTCCAGGAGGTTTCCTTCTGCAGTCACAGGAGGCTTGTCCGGCCTCAGCATCGGGAGAGCCATGATTTGCATCTCTTTGTAGCGGAGTGACTGATCTTTTCACCATGCCTTCCTCCTCCGAGCTGCGGTGCCGCTGTGTTACAGCTCTAGGAAGCCTGTGTTCGCCCAGCGTTTGCTGGGGGGGGGGGATGGGTGGGGAAATAGTGAGCAGGGGAAAAAATAGAACCCAAGAGCTGCAGGAGTCAGGGTGGTACTGAGATTAAAATAAGCTGTTATCTAACTTAATGCTCGATGGAAGCAGTGGGGGGGCCACATGGGCCATCCTTGTGTGCCGGCAGTGTTGGATCACTCCTGAGGCTGCCCTTCGTGACCAGTGTTCCTTGAGCAGACCCCTGTGGCCAGCAGAAGCACGGGGTGTATCTCAGCGGGCGGGCAGGCAGAACGGCTGGTTGATGAAGGCATTTTGTTTTGCAGTTGTTTTCCTTGTGACAGGCATTTATTTTCAAGTCACACTCAATCCTGCTGGCAGCTTCGGCGTCACATCCCAGACGTGTTGGCCAGCCAGCACACAGGACCTGACTCTTTTCCCTCACACCTCAGGCTCGATTGGTTCCAGCTACAGGTGGAAGCTCAAGCCCCTGCCCCAGTATGACTACAGGTCCCATGTTTCCCATGTGATGCTTAGTTGAAACAGAGTTTGGATGTTAGAATGGCTGCCTGCCACAGTTTCATACCCTGTAGGAGAGATTTTAAAATTGATTTGAATTTTTACTATGCTATTTGTGAGCACATAAGCCAAGTATTTCTTTCCCATATCCTGCACTGAACAAACTTCTTGTTGACCTGTCTGAGGCAGCTTTGTGGTGATGCCAGGGACTGAAAGTCCTTGTTTTCAGACGTCAGATATTTTTAAAAAATTCTGCATAGGTACAGAGAGCAGCTCTCATTTCTCCAAACCAGAGTGTTGTGTGGTTGCCCTCACAGCAGTCAAACCCTTGCACTGAAGCGGTGGCCCTGGAGCAAAGAACTAGGCTGTTACTGAACTGTTCCAGCCTTTAGTCAGCTTTCTATTTTGATGACTGTCTCATTGGCTTGTAAGATACCTTCTTTCCAGACACTTGCCTTGTGTGTTTTTGTTGTACCACCCTCAAGTGTGATAAGGAACCTCACAGATCTGTGTTGGCTGGTCCCAGCCCTAAGGTGCTTACACAGATCGCTGAGACCTGTCTTAGCCTGCAGTTCTGATGAGGAGATAAATGTTATTTGGAAAGGCAGTTTCCAAGACAGTAATATTTCCCAGAAAGCACATTTGGACTGGTTTTGTAGCATGGGCAGATTTTGAGGAAAAATTGTTATTCCTTGAGCTTGTTCTGAGTTTTCACATGTTGGCTTATGCAAACAGGCCAGTGCGGAGAGAAGAACAGAATCTTCGTTGCCCTTTACCTTGCTGAGCTGAGCTACAAAAAGGAGCTTAAAGAACATTTCCATATCCAATGATATTCTTGTCGTTAATGTCTCAAGTAAGTTAAGCGCTTTATTCCTGACAGAAGCACTTGTGACTTTCCTGGGTTTGTTTGAAAGGCTCCGCCGCGGGTGCAGGCAGGTACGGGCACCCGCTGAGTCCGGGCAGCAGAGCCCCATTCTGCTCCTTCAGCAGCTGGATGGCTTCCCAGGGACGATGGCTTCCCAGGGACGATGGCTTCCCAGGGATGATGTCTGCTCCTTCAGCAGCTGGAAAAAACCTGCAGATAATTGGCTGGTTAAATCCAGTAAAACTGCAGGAAATCCACTGGCAAGCGAGCTTAAACAGAGCCTAACCTCTGTTCTTGCTGCAAAAGCTGTGCAGACAGTTTTCCTACCAAAGCGCTTCCCAGGGCATATTGCATACGCAGATGCATCAGGCAAATCCTCTAAGGTGTCTGCCTTTTCAGAGCTGTGGAGGTGTGTTGGTGGCTTTCAGCAAGCTCTCCCTACAGCTCAGGGTGGTGGCTCAGCTGAGCGGTGAGGGTAGCACCGCAATGGCCTTGTGGCCCTGTGGTGGTCACTTGGCACTTCAGCCTGGTCCTCTGCTGCCTGGCTCTGTCCAGGTAGGGGCTGTTACTCTCATGAGCTGGTGTCTGGGGACAAGGGGTGGACTCTACGAGCAAAATGCCTCCAGCATCGCTGCAGCACGGGAGGGCTGGGGAAAGGTGGCCCCATCCCAGCCTCCAGTGGGTCTGGTCTCTGCTGTGGTTCACTGTGGCAAATCTGTCAGCTCTTTTCTTTCTCTCTGCGTTGTCAAATCAGAAGAGCTTTGACACCTGCAGGCCCTTCACAAGAGGACAGTTTTTAATCAAGAAACTTAGGCACCTCTTCTCTACAAAATAACTTTTGGCCGAGGAGTTCCCTGCCTGCTGTAGTTTCTTTGAAAGGGCTTTAGAAGGCTCGATGGCCGTGAGAGCCCTCGCCCGTCCAGCCTGGCCCCGATGGGAGAACCAGGCAGAAAACTCTCCTGTTACCCAGTAGAGCTAATCGATTAATTAGCAGGGGACGAAGTGCACCAAACAATCTGGTATGCCAGATGGATGCTTCACTGTTAATTTATGTTCTCAAAATAACTGGAGGTGGATATGCTCGGCACCGCAGCCCATGTCCTGCTTTCGTTGCATCAGTGGTGAGAATGTTGTTGGCTGTAGTGACCCAAGTACATCATTCTTCAGGAAAAATGTATTTTGGCATGAAGCAGTAGTGGTAAAAATGAAATGAATAAAAGCTGTCCAGAGCGATGGGCTTTACCTTCTTAAACACACACACGTTGGTGCAATAACTGAAACTTTGCTTTTATCTCCCTAGAGCGTTCCTATTATCTGAATGCCAAGAAATGAGTAATTTGGGGTGGTTGTGTTGTTTTTTTTCTTTTTCATTCTTTTAAATAACTTTTGATGTATTTTCCAAAGGAAGTGTGAACTAAAGCATGGTGCTGGAAAAGTTAAGATGTACGCTTCTTTCTCTTTGAAGGCACTGTGAAGGAGACTGAAAGAAAAAAAAAAACAAGTTAAAAAAACCTCATGGTGGTGACTTATTCTACAGGCTTAAATGGAGGAGGCTTGTTGCAAGTTTCCTTCCATATTTTTCTTCCTTTCTTTCTTTTGTATTTTTTTTTCCTCTGCAGCTTTTCATAGCCAGAAGTTGGTGTGCCAGAAAGATCCATTTCTTCTGAACTGCCTGTTGGAGAACCGCAGAAATCACTGCCAATCTGTGGTCAGGCCTCAGGGGGAAATTGTAGGGTCGGTACCGCTCGCTGTGGGGAGAAGGTGCCCCACCACCGCTGTGACACGGGGGGAGCCTGCACGTTAGAGTTCAGAGCAGCTCCGTGGCTTAGTGATCGTCCATCCATCAGGATAGGTTTGTAAAAGGCAGTGGATTTGTTCTGTCGTGCTCCTGCAAGGAGTCAGGTACCTACTGGAGGCATGATCTGTAAAGCTGGAGAAAAGACAGACCCCGGAGGAGGGAAGAAATTTGAATTTTTCTTTTTTTGTTTTGTTGCTTTTTAATTGAAATTCAAAGCATTGATGATGCATCTTACAAATTTTTAATGCTGAAAAAAGCCCACCTCTTTCTATCGTGATCTTCACCTACATCCAGATGCTTTTTGATAGTTACAGGATGAGTTGGGTGGTTAAGAAGCAAATTCAAATCACTTTTCTTTTTGCTCCATTAGTATGCTTTAAAAATAAAGCCCTGGTTAGTATGCACAGAGTGATCTCACAGACTTAGGTTGCGTTTTCAGTGTTTAACCAAAACATTGAATTACTTTTACCTTTGTGATACTGTTAGGATTATTTTTAATTAAGTGAAGTGTTTTAACATGCTCTAATTTGTTTTTCAGCAAATGTGTCTAATGCTTGATAGAGGGGGGCTGGTTCTGGGAACAAGACGTGCTCTGTCTTGCCTCATTTACCTGAGAGTTGGGTAAATACTCCTTGAGGACCTGGGAAGGAGAGGTTATTGATGAATTACCTCCTATTATAGACATGTACCGATCCCAGAATACTCGTGCGTGGACTGCAGGGAGGAGAGGATGTGTACAGGTTAAACGCTCCGGTACCGAGTTGTGCTGTAGGAGCAGCTTATTCCCTCAATAAACAGTGCAAAAAGCAGAGGCTGAATCTGAGCAAGTCATTAGCTCAACTCGGTCTTACTCCCTGATGGACTCTCAGCCTACTTTTAAGGTTATACTCGAACCTGAATATATATTTCCCTGGAAAAACATCCCATAAATAATAAACTATTTCTTCACCAAAACAACATTGCGTAAGCGGTTCTGTACTTCTTAAAACAAGGCAAACGATGAACTCGTAGGGGGTCAAATCCGCTGCAGAGCAACCTGTACCTGGCAATTTCTGCCAGGCTTGGGGAGGCTGGTGGGGCACAGAAGACGGGTCCGGGCCATACGGTGCCCAAGCACCTTGCACGGGATAATGATCCAGTGTAAGGATGTCAGACCAGAGAAATGGGACTTGGCCCTCTCCTTACTAATCATTTCATGAAGAGTGCACATCACCCCGTAGCACGGGGAGGAATTGGAAGATTTGCTTAGGAAAACGAAGCTTTAGGGAGCTTTAAATGGAGATCGTGGTCTTGGCCTGAGTGTAGAAGATGGAGTAAAACTGTCTGCGAAGAGCCTTAATGCGAGGAGGTTTCATGGAATCACGGAATTGTCAGAGTTGGCAGGGACCTCCAGAGATCAATTTGAAGGTGCTGGGGAAGAAGAGGCTACACAGCAATGGACAGAAGCGTGGCAAAATGTGGGAGACCGCAATTGGACCACCTTACCCTCATGTGCGCCGCTGGAATGGGATTTCCTTCCCCTTCAGAGCGGGAGTTCAGATTTTCAGAGAGCATGAAGGGGCAGAGCTGAGCCAGAGCAAGGCTCCTTGATGCTGAGACTTTACTCTTTCTTCATTACCCTCAAACACCGGAGTTGGCTTTAGGCTAATCCTACCCCGTCTCCTGCTTGCTGCAGGGCTCACCTTTTTCCTGTCGGCTTTTAGTCCCCTGGTGGCAGCGAGGTACAGGCTGCGATGTGCCTGCCGCCCTCCCATCACCCCTGACAAGGGAGGATCGCTAAAATGCAACTGGCATATGATGATGGGTTCTCTGAAATAGATGCCCCCGGTTGTCTAGTTTGCAAGCAACATTTCATGGGATGGGGCAAAGGGATAAGATCTGTTTCTAACCCAGAATTTGCCATGTTGGTCTGCTCCCACTTTGGTTGCAAGTAGGAATTTTACCCTTATTTACTTAAGCTGCATTCAGGTACCCCCTGAACGTTACTCCTCTCCCTCTGTGTCAGCCAAAGGTATTTAAGCAGAGTACACAACTAGGTGGTATCTTAATTTTATGCTTGGTAGCTTCCAAAAAACTCAAAAGGGGCTAAAGAAAGTTTGTGTTTGTTTTGGAGGGCAGCGTGAAGGGTAGATGAGAGATGTTGACCTTGTAAGTAATATTTAGAGAGGTAGGGTTAGAATTGATGTTTATAGCTACCCAGTGCCAGCTTGCTCAATAAAAACCCTGTTAGGTTTCCAAAAGTATCAGGAAACCCAGGGCAGTGTTGGGAGAGGGAAGGGAAACCGGCTGCTTTTTATAGATCAGGTGGCAAGAAAACTTGTGTTACTGTGCAGTTGTATTTATTACTGGGGGGCAGGGGGGGTGTTAGGTGTAAGCAACCCCGTGTGCCACAGCTGATAGCTGAAAGTCTCTCCTGGTATGTGGGCTAAATGGATGAGGGGCAGCTGGATCATTTTAAGAAATGATCACTTCTCCTTGCTATGCTGTGATGTTCTGTCTGCCAGCCCAGGCAGTCCGTGGCAGCGAGTGCTCAGCTGTAGCAATGCTCGATGGGCAGAGCCTCAAAACGGTGTGTAGCCACCTGATGTGCTGCAACGCAAGACCTGTGGGTTGCTCGGGGGGGGAAAGCTGTCCAGAAGGGCACAGAATAGTTTATGGTGTCCCTATCAGGTTATATTAGAATGCAACTTCTGGAACTGCACCAATAAATACAAATACTGTATTTGAGCTGCAATTACTGCACTGTAGCAACCCTGCTTAAATGTGTAACAACACGTCTGGGGGGGGAGCGCAGAATTACACAGTTCATTCACTACACAGGTAGGGGAAATTGCTCTCCTTGTGTGTCTCCTCTATGGCTCCGCTGGGATTTATTGTTGTAACTAAATAATTTTGTACCAACAAGTAGCCATTTTCTCCCATTGTAACTTTAAATACTGAGTTGGAGGTGGAAAGGCAGCCCCGAGATCCCTGCGGGTGTTTCTTTCCTGTGCTTCCTTCCAGCCCAGCAGGCAGCCTCCCCGGTGTCGTCGGGAATGCTGCATCCCCTCTGCTCCCAGCTGCAGCCCAGAGGATGGTGCAGCCTCCGTGGCTGCTCTCCGCGACCTGCCCACCAGCAGACAGTGAGAAACCTCTGCTTTTCCCTGGGATGGAGCTTTGTCTCCCGCTACCCCCCTGTTTTCTTCATTTTTCCTTCCACAATAGTAGGTGTCCTTAGTGGAAATGCAGCTGTGAGGTGTTGGAGCCTTCTTGGCACAAGGAGCATGTCAGGACTGAATGGAGATGTAGCGGTGCTGGCAGGAGCTGGGCTTTGTCCCTGGGATACAAAGAGGGACTTGCAGGTTCTTCTATTACTCTTTGGGCTGGGACGTGGGCTCGCTGTTCAGTTTTGGTACTGCCACTGCAGCTGCTTCACAGCTTTCAAGAGCAACAGCCCATCTTTGGGCAGCAAAACCCTTCTTGAAGCCAAGTATTGGCATTTCTTGTTCTCCTTTCCCTATCTGCAAAGCAAAATAAATGTCCTTCCCTTTCCTGCTGTGTCTGTCTGGTTGGAGTGGGATGCTCACAGCTCTGTAGAGGGGCCGTGTGGGGGACATCCCCCGTTTTACCAGGTTGTCATCCTCCGGTTGGAGCTTTAGGGCATCACCAGGGAGCCAAGGATGCAGCTGACTTCAGGGTGGGGTTCTCGCAGTGCTGTTGTTGTTGCCTGCTGGGTTAGATTTGTTTGTGTGTTTTCCCCTTCTCTCTAATTATGCTGATATTTACTACTCAACAGCTGTAGTCTGGGAAGGAGAGTGGTGAGCGCCGGCGCTGCAGCTGACAACCGCCTTGTGCCTTGGCTGCTTGTCAGCGAAGGGCTGGTGCTGCCTGGGGTAGAGCTCTGCAGCCGTTGCCTTCGGTTGACCCAAAGGTTGTTTGGAGCTACCCATTAGGTAGCCCCCTAAAAAAAAATATTAAAAAATGAAGTTTTTTCTTGGTTTCTGTAGGAGGAACTACCTGGCAAATGACTGAGAGTTTGTGAGATGGACCTGTCTGAGGAATGAATGGGGTCATTCATCGAAGTGGAGGGCCACGAAGATGCTGAGAGGGCTGGAGCCCCTCTGCTGTGAGGACAGGCTGAGGGAGCTGGGGCTGTTCAGCCTGGAGAAGAGAAGGCTCCAGGGAGACCTTGGAGCAGCCTCCCAGGATCTGAAGGGAGCTCCAGGAGAGCTGGAGAGGGACTCTTGGTCAGGGAGGGGAGGGACAGGACAGGGGGAAGGGCTTTAAAATGGAAGAGGGGAGATTTAGATTAGATATTAGGAAGAACTTCTTTGCTGTGAGGGTGGTGAGGCACTGGAACAGGCTGCCCGAGAAGCTGTGGCTGCCCCATCCCTGGAGGGGTTCAAGGCCAGGCTGGATGGGGCTTGGAGCAACCTGGGGTGGTGGGAGGTGTCCCTGCCCAGGGCAGGGGGTTGGAACACGATGATCTTGAAGGTCCCTTCCAACTCTAACCATTCTATGGTTCCATGATCTGCTGTAGTGCAAAGGTCCTCCAAAATGATCGCTTGGGCAGGTTTTGAGTAGATGATGCTGTCCTGACTCCTTCTCTGGGATTGCCTCTTGTCTGTTGGTCTGTGTTTTGTTGTTTTTACACACCTGTGTCTGAGGATTCTGGATGTGCTGGTTTCACAGCACCCTTCCTGCTGCCTGCCCAGTCTGGGGGAACATCAGAAAATACTCCTGGAAACTGTTTTTTTCCGGAGTCCTTCATCCTCCATTGCCTGAAGCCCAGCTCCAGTGCGACACTGGCACTGAAAGGGGCCTGGCTTGAGAAATGAAATAGTCTTTTGGGCCTTAAGCTATAAATTTCAGAGTTCAATTAATGATTTGCTGCTCTTCTGATTCTGCAGTGAAGCCTGGTTTTTTATCTTTTATAGCAGTTCCGTGCTCTCCTGACTGTTTTCAGGGGTCAGTGTCCTAGTTCAGGAGCTCTTAAGTGTGCCTGGTAGCTGCTTCCATTCCCAGCAGAGCGGAGGGAGCACTGCGGTTCCCGTGGAGCGGCTGTGGGAGGGAAGGGAAGGGATGCCTGAGCTGAGCACGGACCTGGCGTCTAGATTAATGTTCAGTTTGGCTTTGGAAGCTGGTTTCATCCCTCCTCCTGTGTGTGGAGATGAAAACGATGAAGTTAATGACAATTTACACCTGTGTGCTTCAGGGAGATGTGAAGATCTATTTGTAAAAATCCATTTGCGGATGCTCCATGTCCTGAATCGCGAAGTTCTGAGCAGTAATGTCAAGCGGGCTGCTGAAAACCCCGGTGGGTGATGCTGGGTGCTGCATTGCTCCCGTGTGGGTGCTGGAGGTGTCAGCCTTCAGAGCCCCATGTTTTCCCTGGCAGCATTAGGCACGAATTATCCCCTGCTCCGGTGATGTTGGCCTGTTGGCCAGCATTGAGCTTTGTACCAAGGTCTTTGGGCCGACGTACAGTAATTGCTTGTGGTTTAATTTCTTCCTTTTCTTTAAACAGGACTTCAAATGCTTTGGCGTTGCCACAGGGGTATAATTACATAAGCCATAGAAATGTGCTTCGGTGACCAGTCAAATGACTTTGTTTTTGCCAGTAGTTTAAGCTTGCCATTTATTAAGCTGTTGAAGGAATATAATTGAAATTCATTGGGGAGTTTAATTTTATCAAGCCTTCTATAACTGCGTGCTTTTGCTGTGTGTCTCTGTGCATTTGGGTTGCCTATAAATGGCTTGTTTGCTTTCATAAAGGAATTAGCACAAAAGCGCAGCTGTGTGAGGAACCACCCCCTGCTCTCTGCCCCGCGCCGCTCGGGGAGCAAAGGCATTGACACAAACACATGCACAAGGGCCTCGTGGGTACAAAAGTTGTATGTTTTTGTTAATTTTCTTACAGGCCTTTGCATTTTTTTTTTGTTTTTTTTTTCCTGTGGTTTTTGAGCACAGACAGACACTGGAGGTGTACCATAATCGAGGTTTTAGCGGCTGCCCCAGGGATGCTCCCGTGGCCCTGGCGGTGTTTGCCGCGCTGGAGCGCTGTACTGCAGCCCTGTTGGGCCTTGTGGTCAGCAAGAAAATCTCTTGCTTCGGCTCCCTTTAGGGCTCTTCAGCTCTGTTTTGCAGGGTTCCCAGATGAGGAGCTTTGCCTTCTGGCCGTGAAGGTGTCAGCTTCGCCTGGGGGCTGCCCCCCGTTTGATGGGATGGGGCTCAGCAGAAAATCAGCGCTTTGCACCCTCTGCAGTCGGTGCTGGGTCCCCCGCTGGAACCCCCTTTCCTGCAGCATCTCCTGTGTTCATGTCTGCCCTGAGACCCTGCGCTGTGTGTCCTCAGCCCCTCTTCTTCCCCACGTGTCGGGTACCGTGTTCTGGCACTCCAAAATTGGGGGGGAGGAGCCGTGGGACTTGCGCCTCTTTAGATGTGGCAGGTCTGCTCCGCCAGGATTTCTATAACAAGCGAATCCGGGGAGGAGTTAAAGCATCACCGGTCTGATCTCAAGACACGAAATAGCAGGAACCTTCTCCACCAGCTCCTGCTCTGCGGAAAATACTGCCTCGACATTAGAGCCTGGATGGAAATCTGCTGGCTGTCGCTTTGTGGCTGTCCCGGCTTTTCGGTGTCGTGGCTGTTCTGCCGTCCAGGAAATTGCTGTGCTGATTGTGCATGCTGCTTATCTGACTGCTGCTAAATACGTAATCACCGCTATCCCCATGGAAACGCGTGAACTCGCTTTTTTTTTTCTTTTTCTTCTCTTTTTTTNTTTTTCCCGTGCATGGTAGTGCTTAGTCTGGATTTTGATGCTTTTGACACTGTTATTCCTTAAGCCGGTGACCTGTGAAAGGTGAGGTTGTGGGCAAGTGCCTGGTTAGGGAGATGTGGGCAGCAAGCTCTTGCTTTGGGTGCAGGTACTCAGTTTTTCACCCTGTTCCCTCTAAGTGGGGTGTGCAGAGGGATGGGCGCTGGGGATGGGTTCAGCTCCGCTCCGCAGAGTCGCAGACTGGGGGGACGGTTGCTGTGTTACCACGGGAGGGGTTTTCTGCTGAAGTTGGACTTTTGAGCAATTATAAAGATTTTTCTCTGGTCTGACTGAATTGGTTCTTGCTACACTCCTCGTTTGTCTGACATCCCTGCAACTCTTCACTTGGAAAAACCAGGCTGAGGAGGGACTGTTAATGTGGGCTGAGCCCAGCAGTACCTCCGGTCCTCTCTGGAGTGTGGTCTCCCTGCCTTTGCTTTTAATCAAACTTCAGTGTTTTCTAATTGCTTTCTAGTGCTTGTGCTCCACTCTGGTGACTCCATCCTTGAAAGAGCTCAGCCCACTCAGTTTGCACCAGAGCTTCTGGGCTTTTTGGCAAAATGTCGTGATGCCAGTCTTTCTGAAACTTTTATTCTGAGGTGGAGTGAAAGGGAGCTCACAGCGCGCAGGGACTGGCCTGAGGTCACACAGGAAACCTAGAACGGTAGCGCAGGCAGCTTTGAATCCTCAAATTTGATCTATTAAACATGGGGGGTGGGTGGGATCCCCGTACTTCAGTCTTGTTGGGGTTAGTGCATCCAGGACAGTTCAGCACACCTGCAGTACCTTATTTCCTGACCGTATGAACACACTGCATCAGGCTTGGGGTTGCTGCTGCGGTAGAAGCAGCCTCCCTGGATGCTTGTCGCCTCAAAAGGTGCAAAAGTTGTGTGTTGGCTGTACCTGCAGTTACAGAGAGTAAGGCTGGTTTTGACAAATGCCTTTGCTGTGAGGACAGTGCCATAAGCACACTAGCGAGACTGCTTTCTGTGTCTGTGCGGAGCGGAGAGGAGATTTGGGGGGGGGGATGCCATAGCTTAAAGCTTTCTGCTCACTTAGCAGCCATAGTTTGATTTCCACATCTGAGCTGTTGAAAAACACTGAGTGAAATATTTGGATGTAATTGGGGGTGGAGGGGAGGGCTTTTTAAGCAGCCTTTTTTCTGTGTAAAGCAAGAGCACCAGTTATAGAAGGATGTAATGAGGTGTTTAGACCAGTGCAACCCCTAAATCGTGCTTATAGGAAGCTTTGGAAGGCCGGGAGCGGGAACACGGTTCGTGAAATCGTTTCTCAGGTCTGTCCTATGTACAAGGCTGTTTGGGAGCATTGATAACCAAGAGGATATCCATGCCTGGTTTTGCAGTGGCCGTGTGCTCTTTCATCTTTATGTTACTGGAATGTTTAAAGTCGGGAACAAAGTTTTCACGTGGGAGTGTTCCAGCCTGCCCTTGGGAACGCTGAGTAGGTGGTTCCCTACAGAGGTGCTGAGCCGCTGCCGCGCCAGCTGATGGCAACAGGAGTTACCAGCAGTTGAGCACTTTGGAAGCTGCCGAAGGGCTTGCAGGCAGGTGTAGGTGCTGGCCTCCAGGCAGTGAAGTTGAAAATGCTGCCCCAAGTTCTCGGGGTAGAGGAACGTGAATCAAGCAAGAAATCCAACGGGGCAGAGAGGGGAAGAAGTTCCTGATAGATGTTAATTTTGTGGGAAACTAACGCGTTCTCCATAGCTGTTCTTAGGGCAGCGAGTCAGCAGGTGTGAACTCCTGTGGCGTTAAACCAGAAATGATGGTTTGATGCTCAGGCGTTAGAGCGTGGCTGGCTCGAGGCTGAGCGTTGCCTTGATCTTACGTGATGGGCTTGTTCCAGCCCAGTGAGTCACGAGCTTCTGCTTCTCCTTTCCCCCCACCTCTACAACGGCCCGATCCTCCTCTCGTTTAAGTTGGTGACAAAACTCTTGCTCTCTGTGTGCACAATAAAATCACTGAAGGCCAGTGATTTTATCTTTCCTACCATCACGTTCTCCTGGCGGGGCTGTTCTGATCGAGTGTGCGATGGGGAACGGGGGAGAGACTCCCCCTCTTGGTCCCTGCTGATTCACCTGCAGCACGAATCCACAGAACAAGCTGTTGGTAACCAGGAGCTTAGGCTCTTCCAGCAGAGTGACCCTTTCTCACTGTGTCATCACACCAAAGGTGTGCCCGAAAAGGAGCAAAGCCCCTTGTGCTGGGACTGCCACGGTGACAAATAACGGCGAGACGGGGCTGCCGGGAACGCGGAGCTGGCAGAGTTGCACCTGCACCTGCGAGGCTGTCGGATCCGAGCGCAGGAGAGATCTGGGAGAGAGAAAGTGTGTAGCTGAGCCCTTGATGATATAATAGGCTTTGTGAAGCAGCAGGATCCTCAGAAATGCCCTGGTAGATGCCTTTCTTGGTTCCCTCCGCCTTTGTAAACTGAGGGGGGAGCAGTTGGATGTATGGGGAGCACCAGGCGTTGATGCTGAGCGTGGAGGCTAAGTCTGGCACTACACTGAAGTGTAATGTGTCTGTGCAAAAATATGAACTAGTTAAATTTTAAAGCCGTAACTGAATGTACTTGCAAATCCTTATTCCATCCATTGCTTCTTTCTCTTCTCCCTGTCTTGCTTATTTTTTGCCAGTTGCTCTCCTTCACGCATACAGCTGCTTAACGCTCCCGGCAGGCTTCTTTTCGGCACACGTCTGTCCTGACATCAAACTTCTCTTACTTAAGGGAATCCTTTGGCTCATGAAGATCTGTTGCTCCCATCGATGTAGCCTCCCTCTTCAAAGATCTTCAAATTGTTTAAAAGGAAGAGATACCTGCAAGCACTTTTCCAGATCTCCACTGCTAACTGAATACTCGCTCAAGGAATTACTTGGGGAATGAAAAGAGCAGTGCGATGGGCACGGCCGTGTTCCCGGGTGGCCGGGCAGAGGGAATGGGTTAGCTCTTCTGTGGGGACAGGGTAGGGTTTGCTCCCCTCCTTGCTCTTTGGTGTGAGATGAGGGTTAAGGCTGTTCAGCTACGGGCTTGATTCGTGTTGAATATGAACAAGAAACAATTATTGATGGAAGATGAGTATTTCAGAGATGCCAGTGATACTGTTCCTCTCTAGCTGACCTTTAACTCCATTAGTAGTTTTAGATGTTCCCTGGATATCGGTCCAGTTATATGCTTTTAGAAAGAAAAAGTAATATTGGTTTGGTGTGGGTTTTTTGGTGGCTGATATCCCAATTTCTATTTGGAAATCTGTGAATTTATGCTAATGTCAACCTGCAGCGTTTGAGGTGCATCAGATCTCCACATAATGCACATAATTTGGCATCCTGGCTTTGAGCTGTGGGTTAATGCTTCAGGAAACGAGCCCAAACCTGAACATAAGAAATGCCATCTGAGCATGAGGAGGAACTTCTTCCCTTTGAGGGTGGCAGAGCCCTGGCAGAGGCTGCCCAGAGAGGTGGGGAGTCTGTGTTTCCAGGGACGTTCCAAACCCACCTGGACACCTTCCTGTGCAACCTGCTCTGGGGGGACCTGCTCTGGCAGCGGGTGGGACTGGATGATCTCCACAACAACAAATTCCTGCAGTTTGGTACAAGTGCTGTGGGGAGCATTGCTTTCGCTGGTTTTTCTGCCTTGCTTTTGTGCTGGGGTGTCAGCAATTTCTGAGTTGCCAGTACAAGACTGTTTGGACACACGAGGACGATAAGGGACCAGCAGTCTCTGTGATGAACTGGATTTCTTTGTACTTGGTTCTTGTTTAGGGATACACCGAGCCTTTGCTTCTCTTACCTCCATACTTGTTGAAATTTGTCCGATGCCTAAAATATGACCCTTTATGTACAATCTCACCTTTGGTTTTGTAAGAAAAGGAGTTAACGTGGTGACTTGGTCCAAACTGCGGACTTCTGACCCATGGCTCACCTTTTATTTCCTTTTTCTAGCAGCAAAGGCAGCTGATATTGTTTAAGGTGGTAATAATATCTGAAGCGTGCCTGGAAATATCTGATAAGTGGCTTCATTCTTTTGATAAGGGAGCGAGGCAGAGAAAAACAGAGCTTAGTGTAAAGTTTATTAAATGGCAGAGCACGTTTCATCTTCCCACCCCACGCACTCAAGCCAGAATTCAGCATTTGTCATCAGCGGTGTCCCCGGCAGCATTTCTAAAAACCGATTTGTCTTCGCCCCAGCAGGTTGATTTTTTTTTTTTTTTTCTTTCTCAGATGGACACAATGGGTTGTTTATTCTTTCTCCTTGGGCAGCTGAATATTATGTGCACGAACCCCCCTACCTCTGTGCTTCACAATCAGGAAAACCGTCGGGTCGCACAGCTCCCCGTTTGACGCAGGGCCGCGTGCTGTCAGCACCAACGCTCGGTAATGGGCATTGGCAGCTGCCTGTGCCTTGACACGGAGTATTTGACAATTGCCAATAAAATGACAGACGAATGTAAAGAAGTTGCATCTTGAGGGGCAGGTATATGAACACTTAGAGCACGTACAGAAGCTCTTCTCTGCCCACTGTCGAACACTTCTCTCCTTATCTCTTCCTTAGCACTTCAGTGCACTTTATTTAAATGAATTTTAAGGATGATTGCAAACTTCATGAGAGCTTGAATCAAAGTCCTGCGTGGATAGGTTGTCATAAACCCCTATCCACGTTGTAGGAGCAGTAGCAGAAGCCATACTGTGTTACCCCCAACTGCGTACATTTAATATTTTCTGGCTTTTCTCCATGATTTTAGTGTTTCACCACACCTACTGAACTGTCTCATGGAAGGTAAAATAAATTGACTCCTTTACTGGTGCTGAGCGAAAGACTTGCCTATGAAATGCCGTGCTTCCCCACAGCTGGTAAGGGCAGAGGGTACCTGAGAGGTTGATGTGATTGATTATTTTTTTTTTTCTTTCTATTTTTTTTCCCCCTACTCTGGTTTTCTCGGGATAAAAATACGTGGAAGAGGATTTTTCAGCAGGCAGCCCAAAATATTGCAGTGAATTTGTGCTGAAGGCGTGAGCTGCACCAGAGAGCCCCGAGTCCCAGTGCTGCCCCTTCCACGAGATTCCTCCCCTCTTGCAGCTGAGGATCCGGGCTCATCCTGGCCGCTGGAGCAGCCACGTGTGCTCACGTCCGTGTGTCTGCTCGTGCAGCAGTTTCGGGCTTTGCTCCTGCTTTCTCAGACGTGTTCTTTTTATCTGGGCAGTAATTTGCCCGCTACTGCGCTTGAGAGGAAAAAAAAAAGCCTTTTTGGTCATAGACATAAAGCCAGTGGGGGATGCAGGAGTGAGCACTGGTTTCTTCTTTTGCAGGGGACGTTTTCGTAGAGGAGCTGGCCTTCTCCCAAGGGAACGAGGCTGCCCCTTCCCATTAGCCCCTTGATAACAAGAGCTCTCACACACACCAAAGCATCTGAAAATGAAAAAAATATATATATATATTTTTTTTGGGNTGAAAATGAAAAAAATATATATATATTTTTTTTTTGGGGGGGGGGCTTTCTTTTCTTTACTAAAACCCCAGGCCTTTGTTCCAGAGAGTTCAGCACCTGTAGGTGCGGTTGTTTTTCCCACACTCGGGGTTCTGCTTTATATGCAAGTTCTGGACTGGATGTCAAAATCTGTGGCGTGTGCTGGGACAAAGCTCGGTCGGGACAATGGCTCTTTTTGGCCCTCGAAACCCCTCCTTGGAGAGCTGGTGTTTGTGCAGCTGTGTGGGGAGGCTGGTTTTGTCTCTGAGGGTACGTAGCTTGAAAGATAAAGCCACTCTTAAGTGAAACCCAGGATGAATCTGCTTCGTTGCATCAGGTACTAGAAGTAGATGCTGGTCTGTGTCGACAGAGGAGGTGATTCTGGTAGCGCCTGTGTGATACGTGGGGTGAAGCACGTCCCATGCTGGGCAAAAACATCTGCTGTTGTTCCTTGGAGTTTCCTTGTCCCTGGTGAGCACTCCTTTTATTAGGGTGCTTTTCTGTACAAAAGGCATCTTTGGATGCCATGAGCAGCCTAAGTTCTGTCTTCCCCAAATCCGGCGCGATACCAAGATCAGCTACAAGGCTGGTCTGACGGATTCCTCGCCATCGACTGCCCAAGCCATTCCTTAGGCTCCAGTTTGTGCTGCTGCCCGTGAGTGGGTGTGGAGAGAGTGCGCCTTCTTGGGAATGGGGTTTTTTGGGTTTTGCTCAAGACCTGGTTGGATCCACAGATTGCTAGACTAGTAAAACCAGAGGAAGGTTATAAATTGTTTCTCTATATGACTGCTGTATTTATGGGTGGTGATGCAGATGTGAATTTATATAGGAGGGAGTAAAAGGTATGTGAGCTAGAAGTACCTTCTTAAGAAGATGAGTGCCATTTCCCTGCTCTCTCTTACCTGCTGTGGAGGGGAATTTCTCATGACGAACATGGGTGCTGAGAGAAAACCAGCAATACTAGATTCACTCATGTCTGTTATTTAAAGACAAAAATAAAGCTGTCAGTCAGCTCCATAGCTTATATTTAGCGTGTCCATTTAAAGATCTGCAGCTCAAGTGTATCTGAAACCGATGCAGAGGAATGACTAAGAAACCATAGCACAAATGAGTGCAGGATGACATTCTGTTCCATGTGTAGCATGAAAGCGTTTGGCACCACGAGCTCATTTTGATCTCACTTGTTGTGTCTTCTGCCTCCTACCAGCCTGGGAGAGAGCTGGAGCTGTGCTGTAGCCAGATCAACTCAACAGGAATGATCGCTGGGAGTTTATCTAACTTATTTAACTTCTGTGACAGCAAGGATTGCCTCGATGGGGTTTCCCCCAGCCTGCTGGCAGTGCTCAGTGATTCCCTCAGTCTAGACATGATGACAGCTCCCGCTGAAGTCCCTCCTCTTACTGGGAAGGAGACCCTCAGCAGAGCACCTCGGGCGGGAAGCAGAGGCTCCCCGCGCTTGCAGGGTGAGGCTTGGTTCTGCTGCTGCAGGGGCATTTCGTGTTGAGATGCGGTTACTCATTCGGGTTCTCAGAAGTACTGAAGTGAGTGACTCCTTCTCCCTGTCTCCTGAAGGGACGGGTGCTTTGGAAGGCTCACTCTGAGCAAGCCTGCCTCCCTTGGGAAGCCTGGCTGCTGGTGTTAGTTTGGCAGCTGGCCGGCTGGCCAGTCACTGTGGAAAAGCGCTGCTGTCGGTCAGGCAGAGCAGCTCAAGGCTGATTCTCAGTGTTGATGTATCGATGACTAAACCGTACCTTCCCCTAGTGTAGTTTCTGGGAGGTTCTCCTCAAGCCGTGTTTGCTCGGTGGCTTACAGCTAATAGGCGGTGCTGAAACCTGAAGTGAGCTCAACCGTGTCAGGGCCGACAGATGGCCATTTCCAAGGAGAAGATACTGAGCACTCTACACAGGTTTTGCAGCGTGGTGAAAATCCAGGTAGCGGAAACAGCCAGAAGTGAAGGCTGAATTATATTGGATTCCTGAGTCATCAGCTATTGATGCAGAAGATGGTGATACCTACGCTTTTGTGGTGATGCCGCTGAGTAGCATTTCCAGCCCTCTGGGCAATGACATCAAAGGATAGCAGAGATAAAAACAGACCATGTTGACTTTGAGAGAAATGTTGTATTTATACAGGCAGATGTTGAGGTAACTGAAAACTTTTAAGATGGCTTTAATGAAAGCTTGCCAGTCCTCAACCTTCAGAAACCTCGTACTCAGTCTTGCCTTCTCTCCTCCAGGCTTTGGGTGCCCCTGCTTCTTACCAGAGGAGAGCTTCTTCCAAACTGGACGAGGAGCTCCAGGAGGGAAGCAAGGCCTGCCGTGACCTGGGCGGGAGGCTTGGCCGAGCCCTGTCCTTTACCAGAGGTGCTCCTTAGTCATGACAACCTCTCCAGAGCACGTACAGACAGAGACCCTATTTCCTACATGGGCATCCAGGTGCCTGTCTGTAGGCTGCTGGGTTTGGGCCGGGTCTGGTGCCCATCTGGGGTGGTGACACTCACGTGTTTGTGTCCCCAGCTCGGGCACTGCAGCAGCCCTGTCCCACCGGTGCAGCAGTCTGTGCACTCTTCCTTCAGCTGGAGACACCACTGGGTTTTCCAGCCCCTTCAGGCACTTGGTGTAAAAGAAACACCACAACTTTGTGGGATTTCTCAAGCAGACTCTGGCTCGCAAAGCGTGCCTGGGCTGCACATCGCTGGCGAGAATGAGCAGCCCAACTGGCACAGCTGGCTTCCTCTCGCTCTCCTGCAGCGAGACTCTCCAGAGTCTAGCATGGAGTGAGCTGAGGTTTCCTGTGGTCGGGACATGCCCCTTGTGGATTCTTTGCTGTCTAGTAAAGGTTGCACTTGCATCACGGCTTTTCCCTCAGCACTGCTGCAGACAGTCTTTCCTCTTCTATCCAGCACCCATTTTAATGAGCGTGATATCAATTTAGTACCTTTGAAATCTCTGACTCCGACGTTTAAGAGGAACTAGCCAATAGGTCAGGAACTTATATGGAGGGGACAAGCAGCATAGTGTGTTTGCATTTAAACTGCCTTTCTCTTTAAAACTAGGTCCAAAATTAGGGGATCTGTCAGTGCTTCTTTCCCAAATCTTCCCTGCCCTGTCTTTGGGAAGAGAGTGATCACCCTGTCTGTGCTCCGGTAGTTGCTGAGCAATTGAACAGCAAGGTTGTGGGGGGGGGAAGCAGAACTTCTCATCTCAATAGCATCTCAATCCCTTCAGTAGGTCACTGCTCCCCTTCCGTGCCTGCTGACTTCAGTGGCTCTTGGCTTGGCCCTGTCTACCTGCAGGGCAGCGCCCGGTCCCACCGCCAGGTCACCGCTCCTGGCAGCTGCCACCGAGCTGGAGGGGACCCCGGATCGTGCTTCGTCTGCCAGAGCACGTGCACAGTTTCTCCAAACACCTGCTGGGCATCTCAGCCCTCCATTGAGGTTAAACAGTGAAATGTAGTCATAGGGAAGACGGCAATTAAAAATTTGCATTCCCAGAACGTTCACATTGCTGTGCTGGATCCGCAGGAGACAGCAGTGCATGGATGTTCCTACCAGCCTTCTCCCAGCTCTGTCATGGTCCAGGCTCTTGATCCCACACTAATAGCACCTAAATCCATGGCTGAAATTGCTGCTTATGGTGCAAAATGCTCTTGGGACTTTTTTGATGTGATAGGAATTGACTGCTTTGTATGTCAGAGGGTCGTTCTGCCATTCGTGGAAGCACTCGTTTTAGTAGAGGAGCAAAAGGCAAAATGGCAAAGAACTTGCTTGCAAATAAATGAATGGTAACTTCCCCCTGCTGGATTTATTCAGTTCTTTGCGATACAAGTGTGTTCTTGATGGCCAGAGAAATCAGTCATCCTGCATTTGGAAGCTTGATTGAAGTCTTCAGCAGACCTTTGTAAAGGGCTGTGTAAGTGGATCTGAAATAACCTACAAGGAAAAACACGGTGTGGTCTGGTTCATTTGATACACAAGTACTCAATTACAGTTTTGTTAGTTTTGCTTTTGTTGCTACTTAAGGAAACTTTAATTGTACAGATATATGAAAGTAAGTTACTTTGTCCCTCCAAAACACCCCTCGTGTGCCATTCATCCCTCCCAAACTACTGTGACTTGCACCGCATCTGAATTTTAATCATTGTATTGTTACATTTTGATATCTCTCTTACTATGACAAGATGAGATGTGTTTAATTATGGAACGGGATCCTGCTGAGCTTTAGAGATAGTGCTTGCCTCAAGGATGTTGCATCTGAAGTGCTTGGCTGCTCCTCGTCCTTAGCAGCCTCCACAGTCTGTGCAACTTCTTATCCTTGCAGTGAAGATGATAGGGAAGGAAGGGCTGCTCAGGGCTTAAGCAGTGGGAGAAGGTACATCAGGATGGGGTAGAATAGATCAGAATTGTATATTTAAGATACTCTGGATCAAGATGCCTTTGGTGAGGCACTGGCCCAGGTTGCCCCGAGAAGCTGTGGCTGCCCCATCCCTGGAGGGGTTCAAGGCCAGGCTGGATGGGGCTTGGAGCCACCTGGGCTGGTGGGAGGTGTCCCTGCCCAGGGCAGGGGGGTTGGAACTCGATCTTTGAGGTCCCTTCCAGCTCTAACCATCCTATGATTCTGTAAGAATAATAGCAAACGTTCTAGGTTTGGACTAAGATGGAAATAGTGGAGTCTGGGGTCTTACCTATGGTAAAGGAGGTGCATTAACAGTGTCTTGAACTGGAATAACAAAGAAGACTCTCAGCTCGGCAACTGGGCATGTTGTCATAGCCATGGAGGAGGCTGTTTTGTTCCTAACCTTCCAGTGGGATTTGAATTTTGGCACTAAGTGAAGAAAAACTTGTGCAATAACCAGTGGGTTTCCTAGCACCTTCTCTGTTGCTCCCCCTCTTGATTTATAACAGCCTCTAAGATCAGAGGTTCGTTTATGATTGTTTTCTGTTCTTTGAGCAGCTGCCACCCCCTCACTCTTTGTCTGATCAAAAACCCCATGTTGTTTACTTACTGACATAGGTCAACGACAGCGGGGAGAAAATGGTGACTAAGCCAATTAATTGCTGCCAGAACAAAGCCTGCAGAGACTGTATCTCAAAGCATGAGCCTGACAGTGAAGCCTTGGGCTCAGCAAAACAGAAGTTGTCCATCTTGAAAGAGAGCTCTCCCCTTCCCAGTCTGTCCTGCACCCTCTTTTCCCCCCAGCAGTCAAGTCCTGGTTCCAGATGGTTTCTGATACAGGGGCACAGGCAGCCTGCGTTCGCGGAAACCTGAAGCTGCTGCTTGGAGACACCTGGTTACTGGAGGCCAGGACCTGCTGGAGACCCGTGCACACCAAGTCAGAGCAAACCACGTGTAGCTCCCAGCCCTGGCTCACGTTCATCCTCTGCACCGACTGAACTGTATTTTTCAGGTCATTACTTCCTTTCGCAGGTTTTGTGCCGTTGCTTGGTTGATCTGTGGGTGAGGAGGTCTCGTGGCGTCGGTTTGGTCAGATCCTGCTGTCCCGTGGGATCAGGCTGGTTTCTCATCTCCTCTCTGCTTTCTCGCTGCATGGAGTGTGCAGGCAGCGATACCTGGTGGCTTTGGTTCTGGTTCTTTCTGCTGTGAAAAAAGCCAAGTCTTGGCTTGAAAGCAAAGTCTTGTGTATTGCCAAAGGCTGAGCTCCCTTTATCCTTGGCGTAGGTTAAAACTGTTTTTTAAGCGTTAGGAACTCTTTATTCTTCTAGAGGACTTGCTGGAAGAACACTGAATGTTCAGACCCGTCGGGGCTGCGGGAGGCCAGAGAGAATTAGTACTTTTGTGCTTTGTCCTGTGAAGCTGAGATGCAATAAAACCTGATATTGATTCTGACTTTCTTTAGGAAGTGCTTTGAGATCTACTTGTGAAAAGCAGCGAACTGGAGCCAGGTGGAATTGGGCCTTTCTGAGAGTCTTGTCTTCTTTTGTTTCCTGACAACAGTAATTCAGCGGGTCCCTGTCGGGTCCACTCACAGCCTGGCAAGAACTTGTCTTCTCTAGTTCTTATTCGACCTGTGATTTTCTTAGTTCAACGTTGTACTTAGTTCTGTATCTTTGAGGATATTCAAGTGTTTTCCACGACCTGAATTTATTTTTGAGAGGGACCTTTGTGATGGTGCTAATCACCGATGTTTGGAGCCCTGGAGAAGGGAGCCAGGCTGTAAACTTTCGTCGGTGTCTTTGTATCTTGTGTTTTACTATGTGAAGTCCAGGACTGCATCTCATCTGAATTTTTGTGTCATTTATCCTGATATTGGTTTCCCAGTAGAACAAACTTTTCATCGAACTCTTGAAGAACTGTTAAGCAAAATGCAGCTTATTCACCCAGCTGATTCAGTAAGCCTTCTGCCTTATCATCATACTTGGAAGTGTTTGGAGATACTACTGGCAGAAAGTACTCGTGCTGGTGATGAGTGAGAAGCCTTATCTGTATCTGTAAAGTGTGTTTTAAATCCCGATTTTAGTGTAAACAGATTGTTACCATACCTCAAGCGTATCCCTCAGTTCACAGGGCTGGGCTTTCCCTTAGGTCTAGAAGCAGTTACGTTCCATCCAGATCTGCTGTCCTGGAATCTTATGTCCCTGAAGTACGCAAGTCAAAAAGTGAGTACAGAACTGAGGCGCAGAAGAGCCTTTGATATAGAAGGCTTCACTTACTGAGATTTTACCTTGTTTCCTTTCCGAGTTGGACGCTGTTGGTGTTGCAGACTCGAGCTCTTGGGCACCGGAGCCGGTTGCCTTTTTCCACCGCAGAGGAACTTTCCCTTTCAAGCTTTTCAGCCCAGCCAGGTGGAATGAGCATGCCACTTGAGGTGACTTAGGACCTCTCTGGAGGGGTCTTATCTTCTGGTTGTGAGTCGCCTGATCATTTAAATTTATTTATTGACGAAAAAGAAGAGCAGTGCCCGACAGTGTATTTTCTGTTGTGTCCACTTGACCACTTATTGCCTGGAAGGAAGAATGAGGTCCAGAGCATTCCCGGGCAGCTGGGAGGATGGAGAGGGTGTTGATATTGCCCAGCCTTACCCTTGGTGGGTTTTGGTGGGCCTCAGCACAACCGCACATGGGGAAAGGTCCAAGGCTATAACTCATTACGTTCTCATCCTTTGGAAGCGTCTTTTGATGATGCGCCTTTGCATTGTTCTGAGAGTATTCTTCCTCAAACCCTGACAAGAGGAAGACCGTTGTTTTGTTATGTGTTTGGCTTTTTTTTTTAATTCCAGCTAGGGATTTCACAATTTTAATTTTCTGTAAATCTTTGACAGCTGTTACTTTGTTGCCTTAATTTGTTCAATCTATTTTAATACTTGTTCTGCACAGCACTTGGTGAGGACAGGACGCAAGTAGATGGTTACAGCCTGTTGGGTCTTCATAAGGCCTGGCCGTTTTGCAACCTTTGGCTGCTTCCAGAGAGCATGTTTCTGGCTGTTTACGGATGCTCTCGGTTGCTGAACCATCTCCACTCCTCTTTTCTCCTCCTCTCCTTCTCCGTGGGGAAGCAGGGAGTGAACAATGCAGTAAAACGTAAACTGAAACGGTGATTAGAATTTCATGTGAAGTGATATTTAAAATGGCTCTGCACTTGATTCATCTGCGTTTTAAAGCCAAAAGGGTAGGGCAGGGGAAAGTCTGTTAAAGTATTAAAACCTGCCAGGGGCACAGCATTTCCCTTCACTTCCAAAATGCCTATCCAGTCTGAGACAATTGGAAATGGAAAGATGTTGTCTGTGCCCTCAGGCTCTCACTTAGAACTACCTTAACTTCTTGTTACTTGCTTCTGCTTGTGGAAGGGTTTTTCCAGCATGTTAAACGCATCATATTTGTTCCCATAGACTTTAAATGCCGCTTTAAAACATAGACAGACCGCTGCCATTTAGGTGACTTTTAATTTGACCGAGGTGACAGCTAACACCGATCTCTGGCAGCAGAAACCTCTAAACCATTATTAAAATGCCGAATTTTTTCCTCATACGGTTCTGCCATATCCTCCTTTCCCAGCACAGTTCATCTTGTCTAAAAAAAAACTTTACAAATTTAGTAATCATGAGAGCTGTGCCAGAAGAGGGTATGACTTGGTAACAGACTTCACCTGGCTTCTGGCTCACGCTTCCCTTTTCCCCATCCTGACATACGGGCTTGGAAGGATGAATTTGAGAATCAGGGCTCAAAAAGTGGGTTTGTCTGTGGTGGTGGGCTCTGATTTATTTTAGCCAGCTCAGTTTAGCACTGGGAATTCTTTCTTCCCCATCCTGGGAAAGGGCTGACAATTTTCTCCAAGGGTGGCAACTCGGCATGAAGAGTCCCTCTAGGATGCGTGACTAGAAGGTCCAGAGACACAGAGGTAGCTTTGTTGGGGGCTGTTTGAACATCAGGCCAGTCACCTGAAGGGTCACAGGTGGTCAGAGTTTGCTAGAATTGCACAAGTACTTCCTAAGGAAGGGGCGAGAGGGGAAGATTGAGACCTGCAGGGGTTTATTTCATGATGTATTTTCTTGTCTCAGAGGCACTATGTTCACCAGTGAACTCTTCTTCCTTTAACCCATCTCTTCTCTCTGTGTGTTGGTGTTATCGTCTCACCACCCCTCTCTCCTATACATACACAATCATGCAGGTTTTTAAATGGAAAACTTTATGCTCAGCTCGGTTCATTACATGCCCCACTTGCACACATTGTGAGAAGGTGAATTATTCTTCTTTAATCACCTTTCTGTAATAACTTACTGCATAATCTCATGCTGAGACATCACTTCTTGCAGCTGAACGGTTCTCATCTGTTCAGTTTTCCACCCCTTGGATCACCCGTGGTCCCTTCTCTGTGTTTCTTCCAACTGAATTCCAACCCGTTTGGTAGCCCTGGGATGGTTTGATCATGAAGGACTTGGCAGCTGGATTTGTGCTGGGTTTGTGCTTTGGAGTAATGAGCAGTTCTTGCCTCTCTGCCTGGATACTCCCGATCTCTCAGCTTCTTTGAAAGCCTTGACTCTTTAGGAGAACAGCCCATGGTGACTCCAAAAATCTCTTGCTGGAGTGGTAATAGCTCATTTATAGCCTGTCATTCTTCATTCAGAATTTAAATTATTTTCCCCCAGTATGCATTAATTTCCATTTATTGACTTTGTATTTCACCTGCCATCTTATTACTCAGTCACCAGGCATTATATGATCTTTAGGTGCAAATTGAGTTTATGAAGCCTTGGCTCTAAGCAGCTGTTTTCTCATCACCCAGCAAACTCAACAGCCTTACAAAACAGCCTTCCAAATGCACACTTTTGTGCCACGCTCTCTCTAGAAATGCCTGAGCCTCATTGTGCTAGATGCTGTACAGGCAGCAATGCGAGTTCTTGTGCTGAAACTTTGGAAGGATCAAAATCCACATATGGTGGTGCTTGCAGGTACAGTGTGGATCCAGAGCTCCAGAACACAGCAAGGGAATTAGTAACTCCATTCGCTACTGGAGACCTTTGGAGCATTGATTTGAGGCCCTGATTTGAGCTGCTTTTGACTCACACTGGTGGCCCTCTGGAGCAGTCGTGATGTTCCTGCAGAGTGACCAAGCGACACAAATGTCTACGGGATTGTGGAAGACTTGCCCTCACCCTGGTTTGGAGCCTCTGCATTATCGGTACCTCGGCTTCTCCGGCGGCTCTGGCTTTTGTTTTGCATGTTGATCTGGCAGCTGGATTTCAGGGACAGGATCCAGGAACTGGAGGATTCAATCTGAGCCATGTAATGCTCGTGTGCTGAATAATTTCACGTGGTTTTCTTTGGTCTGGTAGGCCTGGAAAGAAGTTTGATGCTTCTACCTGTATCGTGGGCTCTTTCTTTTCAGCCTAAAGAGACCAATTTAGGAAGAGTGTTTTGGAAGAGCACTGTTAAAAATAATACTGGCTGGCATTTCCAAGGCTGAAACTTTGTGGGTTGTCAGTATTGACTCGCCTTTAAAAAAAAAAAAAAAAAATTTCTTGAAATGCATTTTCCCCTTTGATTATGCGTAAAGGGAACTTTATCCAAAAACCCAGAGAGAATTGGCACAAGAGCTGCTTCCTTTTGCTTCGTTAGTGAAGGAAGCAAACGAAGCTTCCTTTCAGTCCCTCTGAGTGTGGTAGATTTGGTAAACACCTTAACTATAACTTTTTGGAAAGTTGGCGACAGGTTACATTCATGATGCTATTTTGCTCATAATTTCAGTTAGAATATGCAGCAATACTGCTTTTGTGCTTAGGACTGGGCTGGTTAATACTCCTGTTGGGTAGAACCCAAAAGCAGAGCCTGGGAGAACGGGAGGGGTCAAAGGTAGCTTTTCCTGTAAATGTATCCTTAATTCCTACAAGAAACTAAACCCACCCTCTGGGCTTAAGGGAAAGTTGATGGAAGGGGGCTTGGGGGAGTCGTTTTTTTTTTCCTTTATTCGGGCTCAGCAATGACTCTTAAACTGCAGGTTTAGTTTGGGGTTGATGTGCAGACTGGCAGGCAGCGTTCCCCCTCGGATGGAGTTACAACGCGGGGTTTTAGACCCGCTCGCAACTGGAAGGTCTTTGAAAGTGGTGAGGACTGAAATGTGTTCCTCCTGCCGGTGTTTTGATGGAGTTTGGCTCCGCTCCCCTCCTCCCCCTCAATCCCCCTGCCACACATGTTCTCAATTACTGCCTGCATTGAAGCTGCAAACATTTCTTGTGCATCTAGCTTTCTATATTGAGCACTGGAAATATATTTTAGTAATTTGTGGGAGAACTGTTATGTCCCATGCTGGGAAAATTGTGTTTATGGTTCCTGCAGGGAAACAAGTTCATCAATTCTAGTCCACAACAGTTCTGCCGTTTCTTCCTTCTTCCTTTGTATCTTGGAGCAATATTGTAAGAACCTCTTGCCCCTGTTGGGTTGAGCCTGGGTTTTTCCCGACTTTGAAATAAAAAGCATATGCTCTGCAGGCTGCCTTTCTCAGCGTTGTCCACAAAATAATCATTGGGTTTTGGCTGAACACAGTAATAGCTGCTACGTACCCCAGATATCTGGGTTTGGATGTGCAGGAGCACTGCGCTTAGGGAAACTCGAGTGTATTTTCTTGTTGGTAGGATTTCAAAGTCAATATTCTGCAGCAGAGGGCATTAAAGGAGTAATAGAAGAGCGAGTCCAGCTTGCCGGTACCGCTGGTGCAGTGCTTGATGTGGAAGGGGAGAGAAACAGGACCTGCTCTGTTTCTCAGCGTTTGCATTGTCTTCGTAGGATAGTCCATCTGGATCCAGTTGGTAGATCGCACTCACAAGCCTTTGTTGTACATTAAATCATGCTTTGTTTTCAGCTGTAAACCTTAGGTCCCACACCCACATCTGTAACGGGTTTCTCAGTTCAGTCTCTGATTTGTAGAAGATAATTTTGTGGTTAAGGAGAATTCTGTGTGGTGCTCCACCTCTCTCTTGTGCTGAAAGTTAAGTTCAGCTCTGACAGTGATCAGGGGATACTGTTACTGCTCTAAAGAAAATGTTTTTAAAGCACAGTTACCTTCTGCTTAAATAAATGATGGGCTATTTCACATGGAAAGAATTGCTTTTGCCTCTCTTGTGTGGATAAATTGGCTGACAATAGATGGGCTTTTAAGAGTGCTGGCAGGCTGGGATGGCGAAGAGAGAGGGGGAAAAGGTGTGTCTGGATCATGAAGTTAACTGTTAGATAATAAATGAATCCCTTTCCAATGCACACAAACGAAACTTCCTTTTCATTTACTGCTCCAGCTTCCCCTTCAGAGATTTGATTACAGCATTCTCTCCCAAAGCGAAGAGCTCTTGCCATTTGGATGGAAATGTTCACTGACCCTCTATGGAGATTTGAAAAATTACTTTCCTGTCATAAGCAATGATAAAACTGGAAATAATATTGCTAAAGATGCCTGGGGGGGTGGAGGGGATAAAACCTCAAGGAACAAACTGAAGGACTTGAATCAGAAGTGGGGTGCACTTTTGCCATCATCCTTGGAGAGGAAAATCACTACAGCACCGCGCTGTGCAACAGAGAGGAGTTTCAGCTTTGCAAATAATGATTTTTGCAAGTTTGGGGATTCAGCTGTTTCTGCTGTTGCTCTATTGCTTTGTTTCAGATATGTTGAGTGAAAAAAAAAAAAAAAAAAG
>VZRU01011518.1:315680-383546 GCA_013398155.1 Pedionomus torquatus
ATGAGGTTGGGTTTGGTTTGATATCCCCGTGCTTCTCACCAAGGATGGTTTCAGACCTGTTTCACAAATGGAAGCTGAGTCAGAAGCTGGCCCATGGGACCAGTGTGGAGCCAGGTGGTAGAGTCCAGTCTCTGGAGCTCGTAGCATAACTCTGGCAGCTTCAGTGTGGGTTGTTTTTGCTTGTTTTTTTCAAAGAGGATAAGAATCTTGTGTCACCTTCCTATTTGCAAATCCAAAGGCATCGCAATCTAAATGGGTGGATTGAAAATAATTCCTGATGTAATTTATGGATTTCCCTAACGGGGAGAGATCTTTCCTTGCTGAAGACGTAGGTCGATGGCAACGGCCACAGCCTCCCCTGCTCACCTCCTGGCACGTGGCAATGCGCCCGCAGCCTGGGATGCTGTCACCCAGGAGGTGCATTAACTGCCCTTGCCCTTGTCCCTGGGATGCTGTCACCCAGGAGGTGCATTAACTGCCCTTGCCCTTGTCCCTGGGATGCTGTCACCCAGGAGGTGCATTAACTGCCCTTGCCCTGGGAAAGAGCTGCTCCATCCCACCAGGCACAGGGGCTGGAGGCTCAACCAGCCTCGGGGAGCTTTCACTTCTAAACCAGGATCTGGCTTAGCGATTACAGGCTGTTTTGTGACTGTCCTCACATCGGTGTCTGTAATGACTGGAGGAACATGTTATCTAAGGCTGCTTTATCTATTGAATATTTCTATTATCTCTGCTCTGGGGTCCGAGGGCTGTGACACCGTTCACGCTGCCGGGGTCTGAGCCCCTTCTCACAGTTGTTCCTAACAAAATGTTTTGGGAGGGACAGAAGGGGGAAAAAAATCTGTTTAACTACAGGTTTTAGGTTAACAGAGGAGAATGTGCAGAGAGGCCCTGCGGGCAGTTTTCTCTTCTCCCTAAAGTGCTCTGGGCTGACAGCAGGCGTCCTTGCTCTCCCTGCATGTTAATGGTTATTATGGTTCCTGCTAATGATTATCACAGGTCATAGACAGCACCTCGACAGTGCTTAGCCTGGCCGTGGCCAGTCCGTATTCAAGGCTCTCGGTATTGCTAGTGCGGGTGGTGCCAAGCTGCTCTGGGTCCTGGGGAGACCTGCTTCCCTCGGGCAGAGATGTGGGTCTGGTGTTTTCACCTGTGCTGTGGCTCACCTGCCGCTTAGCGTGACTTTCACTCCTTCCATCTGGTGCCAGGCCTCCAAGTACTTCCCTTGGACACAGAGTGGACGGTCGTTACTTTTTTTTCTTAGCAGTCTCCCGGCTCCGTGCACAACATCCTGGGAGTCCTGCAGCTCCACACCCCCAGCAGGAGCCACCGAAACGTGCCCAGAGCCCACAGGGGACAGCCGAATACAGACAGAGCCACACAATCCAACCGGGAGTCCTGTGTGATACAGAGACGCGCCACTGCTGGTCTCTCAGATGATTGTGTCACCGGCGGATTTCTACAAAGAAAAACACCCTCTGCTTTTGCCCTTTCCCCGTTCTGCACTGAGTGAAGCTGGTGGTGTTGGGTTTGATGGGAGTTGGGAGAGGTGGGCAGAGACTCGGTGCAAACCATTATCTGGGTTATGTTGGATGGATAAAAACCATGCCTATGGCTTCTTTTTAATCCAGAAAACCATAGTAATAAATCCTGGGCTCTTTTGGGTTGTATTTTTGTGAATGTTACAAGTTTGTTGTTGTTTTGTTTTCCTCCCGAATTGGTATTTGCAGTAGATGGCTTTCCATGAAAGTTTACTTTTTGAAGTTGAGTTTCTGTAACATGATATGGGTCAATCAGCAGTGATGGCTTGAGAAAGATTCATTCATCCACATTTTCAGTGGTCAGAACAAAAATCTGCTTTCTTTATACACTTTGCCTTTTGGGGAATGTAGAGTGGTTAGTGACCCAAAATCAACTCTACGCAAGACCCATTCCTACAATTGGGTTTAACTTATAGATCCCAATAACCAGAAAGACATGAACCCACGAGGACAGGATTCACTAAACTTCTTGGCTTAAATTCGCTTAATTTCATCTTAAATTGTAAGCAGAACCCCTGAAGTTGCAAGCAGGGCTGTGGTCAGCCCGACAGAGGCTCCTTCTAGTGAAAAGCTCAGCATTAGCCCTGGCTTGTGTGAGCCATGGGGAGGGAGAAAGCAGATCCTGGGAGCACTTGTGATCTGGCAGGATGGCCTGTTGGATCAGGGGTAGCATCGCTGCATCTCCCCAGCCTTTGTTGCAGCCCTGCCTTGGTGCTGCTCCTGCAACGCAAAGAGCTTGTCACTCCGTCGGTGTTCACCCAGAGTTATCTTAAGACCATCGAAATCAGGAGGAATTTATTCAGCCTTTAGTAAAAAGGGGCAGCCTGGGATGAATGCTGGTGTGGGAAGGGTCAGCAAGGCTTTTAAAGCTGCTTCTAGCGTCAACAAGTGAAGTTGTGCTCAGTTTGCCTTGAGCTCCGTAGAACCAAAGCTGCAAAAGGATTTTTGCCATAATAACCTCTGCTGTCCCCCCGTAGGTGCCCAGTGCTCACCACCCAGATGCCAAACAGCTCCCAGTGCCACGCCAGTATGTTCTTGGAGTGAAAAGCAGGTGTCCCACCAAAGACCCTGCAAAGTGACCCTGCCCATGGCACGGGGGTTGGAACTCGATGATCTCTAAGGTGCCTTCCAACTCTAACCACTCCATGATTCTAAAATACTGCCCGTAGCTGTGGCCGGGCACCCAGTTGCCACCACCTTGTACCATGCACCGAGAGATGCCAGGCTGTGGGAGAAGGTGTGGCCTTGGCTTTGCCGTATCGGAGCAGCCTGCTGGGTTTGACTTCTAGACAGTAGGCAAAATCAGCCAAAAATTGCTACTCTGGCAGAAGCTTAAGATGCCGGATTTGTGTCATGGGAAAACTTGGGTATCGTTTTAAGTGAGAGGAGCGTTGCCCTCTTGCCTTTGCGGCTGTGCTTGCCTGCAGACAAGTGTGCTGATGTTTTCTATACAAAGGACTGCAGGAGATATAGTTCCTTCCCTGTTCACCCATATGCTGATGAATTTAGGCTCAGAATTAGTGGGTGATGACAGGAAAGAAAACTAGTACCTGGCAGGCAGTATTAAGCAGCAGCTCTCAAAGTTGGTGAGAACACCAGAAGATGCGTGACCTCGTAACTCTCCTCTGTGTTGTGTCTCTGGTGGTTAAAGCATGGAGAGATGTCTGCTTTCAAGCAGAAAAGCAGCCAGTTCCATCAGTGGTCTGACACCTGAATTTTTTTGCCCCTTATGAATCTAGAAATTTCAAATAGTATTTGGGAAAGTTAAACCTGACTGAATGCATTCCTTTCCTCTCCTCCCCGTATGCTGATGAGCACCAGTATCCAGTACTGCTAAATATCCAGTAAGAACACTAAAACCTGACGACCGATGCCTCGTGGTCGAGTGAAGGGAGGTGCAGCTCAGGTGTGGATCTGCTGCTGGCTCCCGTCCTTGTGCCTTGCACCCTGGAGCACCCTTCCCGTGAGGATGCTTACATGGAGTCCCAAAGGGCGAGTGAGGCTTTTGGAGGTAACTGGGTGACTTTTCCCAGCGGGGGGAAGGACTCCTGCCAAGCACCTGGCACTTGCATCATCTGGGCACCGGCCAGAGCAGTAAAACTGAGATCCAGGTTTTTGATTCAGCCCCATTCACTAATAGAGGTGGCGAGTGGTGTCGTTCCAAGTTAAAATTGCACAGCAGAGCTCACTTGAAATAATTTATGACCCAGGAAGAAAAAAACTGTGCTAAGAATGACTTTTAATTACATCAGGTCAGTAAATTATTGTACAGATTCATGCCCAGGACAGGTCTTGGGTATAGAAGTTACATTAACTTCAGTATGTCACACCCGACGTCATTGGTTTCTGTGTTGTTCTCTTTGAGAACACAACAAAACTCTCTGTATTTGGCTCATTCGATGAGCAAATAACAGATGGGCGCAGTAACTTCTGCGTGATCTTAAGCTGCATTTATATTCCCTGCAGCACATCTCTGCGAAGCACCAGGGACCCTCCCCGCTGGCGGTTGTGCTGGGGTGGGAGCTCGGCGCCGGTCGCCTTCATCAGCTGGGGTGGCTTCGTGGGGGTCCTGCACTTGGGTGGACGGGACCTTTCGTCTCTTACACAGTTTCCTCCTGTAAGCTGAGCTTTCCTCTCCGGTCCAGCATGTAACATGCCTTCGTTTCTTCATGTGGTGTATTTTCTTACTACTGCTTCAGTGCAGGTTTGGCTTCTCTCTTCACATTTGGCAAGGATTTATTTCTACACAGAAGTCGAGATAAAACAGATTTTCTTACAGAATCTTCCTAAATATGCTGGTGGAAGTCTGCTGAAGGGGGGAAAATAAACCAGCCAAGTTGCATGTTGCTTTCTAATTGATTTTTTAGGAAGTATTAAAAAAATGCTCTCATGACAAGTGAAGGAAAGCTGGTTTAGTATCCCAAGTAACAGTTTTCGAATGCGGGACTCCAAGTACTCTGCGTCGAGCAGTGAAAGCATCGTGACTTGGACTTTGCTGGTCATAAAAAGTAAACTCCAAACGTGTTTATAGAACCAAAAACTATCTCCTGTGGTTATGTTGCAGGACAGCTCTGGACTGACCAAGTCTCACTGCAGAAGAATAGAAGTCCTATCAGAATTGGTTGGTAGTGGTGGCGTTTCCAGCTACTGCTAGTATTTCCTTTGCAGCAGTACTTTGGTTTGCCTGGGCTCTTTTACCACATGGAACTGTTCTGATGAAGACTTTGACCCCGGTTTGATACTGGTTTGATGAAGGCAAATACAGTAGACACCCAGCTGAGATGTTTTGGAGTAATCCTTGCTTATTTTTGCCTGTGTCCTGGCTTTATCAGTAAGCTGTACTTAAGATCAGTATCTTCTCCAGCACATCCACATCTAGTTAGTTAGTTATTTTATTTTCTGTATTGCACGTTGTCCTCTTTGTGTTTTATCTCGGTTTCTGTTCCTTCAGGGTACTGATCAGTTTTCTATTATTCTGCTCCCTGTTGTCAAAGTCCAAATAAAGGCTTAGGTAACTTCCCCAGCTACATACAAGTAGTGAGGGGAGGGCTTGACTGGGTTAACTTTACACAATGTAATCTGTATTTCAAACTGTCATCATCATTATTATTATGGATTAGAAAAGACCATGGTGGGTATCAAGTTGGAAGTTTTGCATAGCCCAGGCTGAAGGGCTTCCCTGCATTTATGTCTGTTCGTGAATACTTGCTTTCCTTGGCCACAACTCTATTAGTTTTGTTCTGTGCTGTTTTTGAAAATGATTAACTTTCTGTAATGAACCAACCTCTGCTATCACAGAGACTCTTTAGCCAGTCCCTGATTGTATTTGCTAATGTCTCCGTCCCAGGTCTGAGCACAACTAATGACTGGAAGGAATGTTACCGTGGTCCTTTGACGCTTTCTATCAGTGCTGTGACACCTTTTCAGCAGATCCCAGTAACAGTATGAGGGGCAACAGGCACAAGCTGGAACATAAGGAAGTTTCATTTAAATATGAGGAGAAACTTTCTGTTGAGGGTGTCAGAGCCCTGGCAGAGGCTGCCCAGGGAGGGTGTGGAGTCCCCTTCTCTGGAGACCTTCCAGCCCCTCCTGGATGCAGCCCTGAGGGATGTGCTCTGGGCAACCCTGCTTTAGCAGGGGAGTTGGGCTGGGTGAGCTCCAGAGGTCCCTTCCAACCCTGACAATTCTGTGATCTTTAGTATTTCCCTCGATAGGGACAGTGGTGTGGGGTGTGTTTCAACAGCTCGTATCGGCAGTGACGCTCCTTTTAGCAGGGCAGAAGCCTTCCAAGATCAGGATGCAGCATTAAGTTGGTGTAAGAAAGGTGACCCCACTGGTTTCTGATCTGAGCCTTGAGTGGAAGTCAACTGAGACCTATTGCAGGGGGCTTGCTTTTGTCTGTGGAGTTCAGCTAAGCTGGGTTTTTTCACTCTCACCACAAAGATGGCAAAGTGTTTTGGCTAACAAACAAATATGTTGTTTAGAAAACACCAGCCATTTCACTGTTTGCAATTTTCAGTGCCATTTGACTGTATAGTCTTGTAATTAGATGGTGTAAAGTACTTAACATGTTACACAAATATGTCAAAACGCATTAACAGCACAAGTGTTCTTTACTGCTTTCCTAAATACATTTCACAATATGTCGTACTAGAATCCACCTCTTGTCATTATTTATAAAACTGCAAAGAAGTTAAGATCACCAAGAATCAGATGATTAGCATGAGACTCTCTTTCTGTACTGAGAATATATATTGTCATGATAATGCACAGAGCGAAGCGCACAAATCCCTTCTCGTCTAAAATGAGAAGACAGCCTGGAATAAAACCCAACAAATGATGTTTTTCATATTCACTCAGATCAGCTTTCTGCTGCTTCTTCCTTATTCCCCTTGCAGTTCAACTGCTTCTTTGCAAACTTTTGGGTTACCTCCAGACTTTGCATCGAAGTGGGTGTTTTAGGTGTTATTTTGCTTGCAAATGGCATTTGGCCGTGGTTTCTGACGTGTGGGTATCCCAGCTGCCCCCCTACTCTGGGAAGGATCTTTTCCATAGAACAAACAGCTCTGCAACCCATTACCCTGCCTTGGCAACAATTAACAGAATAGTTTCCTTATAAATGAGAAGATAGGGCTTGTGGCTTCCTTAAAGAGCATGATCTGTGCTGAACTTTCAGATGACCCATCCCCACAAGAGTGTGCTGTGTGTGTGACCCAGAGCCAGTGGAATTCACAGCCATTCTCTGGGCAGCTCTGGGGACTTGAGGAGACGCTTTTGGTGTGGACCTTCAAGGGGTGTCCACCCGTCTGCTTCCCCGCCTGCTCGCTCCTGCTGGGCAGACTGGAGTGCTGTTTGCAAACTGACAGGATGCTGTTGTTGCATCCTACACATGCTTTCCTGCTCCCTGCGAGCCTGGGTATTGCTTCCATCCACAGCGTAAGCTTTGCAGTTTCAAAGATCTAATCTAATAATAGATTGGTCTACATTTGCTGCGTTGCCAGAAAAAGACATATGTTGTCAGGCAGTCGAAGTCAGCAGCAGTGCTGAAGTGGAAATGTGCTGAAACACGAAGAAGGCAGATATCCAGAAGAATCTATCCGAGGCTTGGCGATGAGGAAGCTAAAAATATTGTCTTCTTACATACATGCTTTCCGCCCGTACTTCGAGAGATGCTGTTTGTCTGATGTCTCCAAATGATTGAAGGGCAATTCTTTTCCCTTCTTGGCTTTGGCGCGATAATAGAAGATGCCGTTGGCATTCAGCTTCTTGAGAACTGGTGTGAGAGGGAAGGAGATGCTTGGAATAACTTGAATGGACGAGGCACGTGTAGGATAGCACAGGAGAGAAATAGGACATTGAGTTCCTCCTGTCGTTGATGACTCCAGAGATGGTTTTTGAGCCGCACTCAGGCTGGAACACATTGATGCTGGGGCAGAGGTTTTAGGGTGAGGACTTGAGTTTTGGCAGCATGCGATGGTAAGAAAATTTTCCATGCCGTGTTTTATCACACAATGTTTGCCATTCCAAGTGTTAATTTTTAGCTTTTCTCTAGGAAAAAGAACTTACCTTTGGCTTGAACAACGTGAACGCGTGCCACAAGAGCCACCGGTCTTCTCTGTGCCGGTGAAAAGACTTTGCTTTTCGATTCAGCTGGCTCTGTGCTGCTGAGCTTTTACAGGATTGCAGCGAGGTGAGGACCGGGCTTCGAGCTGGTGTATGAAGGTGTGAGGTTTTGACATGTCTTCTGAGCCAGCAGTTAGGGGGGTTTGTGATACCAGCCGTACATATCCCTGAAATTTCATCACTTCTAGGTGTGTGTGAAGAAAATGGCATCTGTCGCAATCAGGCTTTTTCTGCTGGGGTCATTCTCTGCGCATAGACACATGTTACTGTTCTGGAACAAAATTTCATCATTAATTCCATCCCAGATCAGGAAAGATTTATTTTTTATTTTATTTTCAATATTAATATTTCCTCCTTCAAGACCACTAGCTTCTCCCTACTCACCATGCATCTGGCTCGGTGGGGTATAAGTAGCAAAGAATTTTATTTCGGTGACGTCTCCGGGGAATTCATCGACTAAATAATAAACACTTGTATCTCTCGGGAGCCACGGGGAGCAGCGTCCCAGAAGTCTTTTTTAGATAGCTTGGGTGGCCCCCCCGCACAGGTAGCATCCTTGTGCAGTTAAGAAGTGAGACTAAAAAACTGTGGGCTGCTGCTGTTTTCTGCTTCTCTTGGTGTCGATCCTGGGGAGAGTCGAGTTGGTAAATGTGGCTGTCGCAGAGGCTGCTACAGGTGACACAAAATAATTAAGTTGTGATTTCTGTTGTGGTGGGGCCACTTGTGTATTTTAGGGTGAGATGTCTGTGCTAGGAGAGAGGGTGTCATACCTGGTTGTCCTGACGGACGCTCCCAGGAGAACAGGAGGAGTCTCTAAAGGCAGGTTGTCCAATACATCCTGTTGGCTACACGGCAGGTTTCTGATAGAGCTGCACGTTGTTCCCTCTGGTGGGGTGAGAGGGAGGGCAGAGCCATCTCCTTTTCCTCCCTGTTGTTCTTGGAGGGCACAGCTGCAATTTTTGTCCTTTTCAGCCAGTCCAGAGAACGCTCAAGCCAGTTTTTAGTCTGATTCTCTATCAAGGGAGTGCTTCCATTTTTCCGTGTCTTGAGCCACCAGTGTGGAGTTCTTGGCTTCCAGAAGTCCTGAAGGCTTTGGGACACAGATGCTCAGCAGTGCTAAGAAGCCCCGGCAGTCCCTGGCTGCTGAGTCCTGCTGGACTGTGCTCTGTGTGGGAATTTTACTGGGAACACACTCCAAAATTTGAGGGCCTTCAGAGCAATTTTCCTTTTTCCAGTATTTAAAGCATTTTTTCAGTAGGTTGCCTCAGATAAATGTGACAGCATTACAGCGTAACTGCAGAACCCTGCCCTGTGGTCCTTACAGACACAGACGTTTCCTCTTGCACCCAGTTTAGTCTCCTAAAGGGACAAAAATTTTCAAGTATCTTGGGCAGTAACCACAGCCCGTGTGCTCTGGCGTCTGCCTGGGTCAGGGGGCTGGGCAGCCCTTGGCAAGGGCATGCTCTGCTGAAGATGTTGTGAGCTTGGTTGGCAAATATTGTGCAAACCTTCCCGCTGTTGCTGGGGACCAACTGGACAGAAGCTGGAGAAAGGGTTGGAGGTTTTTTTGGGTTTTGGTTTGGTTTAGTAGATGGTGCTGTTGGTGTGTCAGAGAAAAAAAAAAACCACAACTTTTCACATCTATGGGCTTCCTTAAGGCTGAGGCTTTTGTTTGTTTGTGTGTCTAGAGTGGAAGAATCCCATGTCACGTTTGTTTTGTGTCTCGTGTTAGAGGTGACACTGTGCTGAATGCGATGGAGAGGCTGCGCTGCTCGTGGCCTGCGGCGTCCGAGGGCGAGCACCGAGCAGAGCAGGGCAACGGGAGACTGAGAGGGAGGAGCTCGACCTCGTGCTTGATGGCTGCTACCTCTTGTCTCCTCACCTGGAGCTCCTCAGGGAAGGGCGGTGTATCATAGAATCATGGAATGGTTGGAGTTGGAACAGACCTTAAAGATCATTGAGTTCCACCCCCTGCCCTGGGCAGGGACACCTCCCACCACCCCAGGTTGCTCCAAGCCCCATCCAGCCTGGCCTTGAACCCCTCCAGGGATGGGGCAGCCACAGCTTCTCTGGGCAGCCTGGGCCAGGGTCTCACCACCCTCACCCTGTACTGAGGGGAGGGCAAGGACCGGCAGAGGGGATTGAGATGCTGTCTGCTGCTGGGAAAAGCCTGTGGAGCAGCGAGAAGAGACACTGGGGCTGGGTTGAGGGATGAAATATCAAACCTTGACAAGGCAAGAAGCTGGAGGAGGCAAATAGGGGAGAGAGGCGCATGTGTGAACCATGGGAAGGCTTTTGGAGGCTGTTGGAGTGAGATGTTGGTGAGCAAAGCCTTGTGCTCTGTGTCAGTGCCATACAGCAGGTCCTGGGCTGTCATGGGGAGCCTGAAGGGATATGGTAATTAAGAAAAGTGACTAAGAACTAAGTCATAAAAATACTAAGTGTTTTACCAGCTCCGTTGTGCATAGGCAGGCAGCAGGGAATGTGGGTCGCAGAGTGTGAGTGGCTGAGCCAGGAGTAAAATCCAGGTCTGTTAATGCCCCGGGCTGTCTGTAAAGCCCAGCCTGCGACTCCGGCACAGCTTGGGTGGCGAAGGAGCTCTGCTTTGGGTGGAAGCTCTCCTCAGTCCAGTGCCTGACCAGCTTCTCCTCCTGTTTGCCTTTGCCAGGTGCAAGTTCTTCAGCCTCACAGAAACCCCGGAGGACTACACCATCATTGTGGATGAAGAGGGCTTCCTAGGTGAGTGTCGGCGTGTGCCACCTCAGCATCCAGCCTGGCGACGGAGGAGGAAAACATGTCACCTCTCGCTGAGGTTGTAAGCACAGCGTTTGTAAAACAGGCCCGTTTGTCAGCGTTAGCAGCACAGCTGTGAAAGGTGCTTTGATCAGATAAGCACGCTGTCTCTGCTGCTGTGCTGTACAAGGCGTTTCACACCTGGAATATGAATATATTTTAATGCTGGGAAAAGAACACAGGCACGTCTTAAGGAGCAGCTTAAGCGTATTTGGAAAAGCAAAACCATCTGCGTATTATTGTATTAAAATGAGCTGGGCTTTGTCCCCAGACCTCCACAAGCGCATCACATCTCGCGTCTCTGGTGTGTTCATCCAACCTCTCTCTTTAAAAGGAGCCCTTGGAGTTGAGTAGTTGGGATCGTCCCCAGAAGCTGTGCAGCGCTGGGGAGTCGCGAAGCGGCTCCCTTGGCTCCTGACTGAACGCTGTGATTTATCCCTCTCTCTTAAACCTGGCTCTTTCCATAACAAATGTGCCGTCTTTGCTCGTGGCGGCCGAAGGTCTGGCTGTGCCCGGGTCAAAGGTGGAGCTGGCTTTGTGTCAGAGGAGGAGGCTGGCATGTGCCTGGGACCTGCAGATGCGTGGCGTTGGGCGAGTGCTGATGGAAAGAACGGTTTTGGCTTTGTGGATGGAAATACTCTGTAATAACATTTATCATGCGGGGAGGTTTTGTTTGTAGCCGTGTTATTGAGGTGATGGAATGAGGAAGTGTTGTGCAGCTATTATTATTTTTGTTCAATCCCTGCTTTCTGTGGTTGGAATTAATAGTCTACACATTTTACCAGTTTGGAGAAAATTCATTAAAATGTGAAAAGAGAGGATTTCATTCCTGAATGGGAATTAACTGTCAGGTAGCTGCTTATGACACTGTAATATTCAATAGTTTTGTAATATCCAAACCCTAAGGAGAAAATTAGAAAATATATCGTCTTTATTTCACACAGAGTCAAAGTTTTACAATCAGTAGCATTGCTGAATTATTCCCCTTTCAGTTTCAGAAGTACTCAGAAGCGTATAATAGAATAAGTTATTACATTTTACAGCACTACAGTGGTGGCTAAGACATTTTCATAGAATCGTCACTAGGTTGAGAAGAGGCGAGTGGATCTTTCCAGCTATTGCTCTTTGTAACTGGGGAGTGGTGGGGTCTGATTGAAAGCGGGTGTCACGTGTTCTGGTTTTGCTCCCAGACATACAATTTTGCTGCCAGAATGTCCCTTCTTGCATTTTTTTTTTTCAAGGAATACATGTATAAACATTTTCTTACTACTGTTAATGATGTCAGCTTTTCTGTTACTGATGGTAGCTGGGGGAAATTGATTAGAATTTGGTTTCACTATAGGAGTAGGATGCGAAGCCTCCCTCTAAGAGCCCTTTTAAGTCACCAAAAGAGGAGAAAATGTTTAATACCAAGGGGCAGCGCCTGTGGCTGAGCGATCAGCGCAGATTCCCGCTCTGAGGAGGGAGCCTGCGTCTCTGAACCGCGCTGCCCCTGCAGATGTGCCATGCGAGGGCCGTGCTCCTCTGCAGCCTCGCATCTGTGTCTGCGATACCCACGGCACTCCTCTCTGCCCAGCTGGCACAAGGCAGATCCCTTAATTCAGTCACTGGCAGCAACTCTGGGTTGCAGCCACCCCCCGCAGAGCCCTAGCAGCCCTGCTGCTGTTTATCTCCCTGAAAACTATTCCAGCTTGAGACAAAGGTGAGCTCAAGCCGTGGGTTTGCTCATTGCGGGGGGGTTGTGTTGCACCGTGTGCGCCACTGGTTGTACTGGGAGCAAATCCCAGCTGTAGCCAGAGCAGTGGCCGGGAGGAGCTGTGTGTCCCGCTGGTGCGGGGTTATCTCTGAGAACCAGACAGAGCGGCTGCACTTCACAGCATCGGGCCTCTCTCCTTGGACCCTTCTGACTCTGTTCCCTTGGCTCTCGTACGCACGTGAATTTACTGCTGGTAGTTTCAGTACCCGTGTAGCTTCTGTTGGGCTATGGTTCTGGCAGCATGTAGCATCCCTTTTCTTCAAATACACCAGGGTGTTAAAGCACAGCTTTGCAAAAGAGAAGATCACCTTCCAGGCAATGCAGAGGAAGGAAGGAGCACGCTGAGGCCATCCTCCACCATGGCCAGGTGCAGAGCCCAGCATGGGTAGTCGTGTCACAGAGCTGGCAGCGCCATCAGCTTTTCTCTGCTCTTTGTTAATAAGCAATGATCTGCTGGCAAGACTTCTGCCTACTGCTTGCTCTCCTCACCACGTCCTTTGAGTTTGTGTCCAGCCTGTGCTCTCCATTCTGAATTGCCACCACCACATCCAGAGCTCCCTCTCAGGGTTAGCCCTGACCAGTCTCCACTGTTGCTCCATCCCTGTTCCTCATTTCCATATGCTGTAAGTTTTCCACGGTCTGGAGGAGCTCGGGGTCTGTCATCTAGGATGCCTTGTAACAGTGAAAGGACCCTGCTTCACCCCTGCTTCCCCTTACAGGCTTGGATATAGCTGTTTTGGGAGGAGGAATCTCATTTGGCCTTTGTATAGCTTGTAATCAGCTTGTGCACTAGAACAAGGTCAACATCTGGACGATCTGCAGCCTCCCACCTTGCAAAACATCACCAGTCTGGTCTGCCTCAAGTGGATCAGCTGTTTTTTGACCTGAATATTCCAGTGCCGGATTCAGCTCAAGGATTTCCACCTTTCCTGAGCAGTGCAGGTAGCAAGTCCAGCAACCAGAAGTGACTTTTTTTTAACCTCTCCAGGTAACTTTTCTTCTTTCAGTGCTTAATGAAATAGATGTAAGTCTCTGAAAGGCAGGTTTTTCTCAGTGGGAAATTCGGGCCTTTCATTCTCAGGCACCTATATGAATTTTTGCTGCAGCAGCAGTGAGAAGGTTTTCCTGGAAGCTGGTGTCTCAAGATAGACAGACCCTTTCCCTTCGTATCGCAAACAGCACAGAGGGAAAAAGACTAAGGTGGAGAAATGCTGGCAGTCCCAGCAATCCTTGAGGTTGGCACTTCAACCCTACTGACGTGCAGTAAGCATTCTTCACTGTTTTGTCAAAAACTAATCCTCAGGCTCGTTGCCCTGAGAGCAGCGAGTGAGTCGGGCTGGTAAAGAAGTTGTTATTCCTTCTCCCCAGCAAACCTCTGCAGTGCAAACCATAACCTGCTCAAGCATTCAGCGTGCTGGAAGGGAACGGCTACAGCCTAATTCTTTGCTTTAATTCCTGGGCGGTGAGGTGGGGATTATATCTGCACAGAACCTTGTTTGTTCCAGTGGCCGTTTCTTGGGCTTTGGACTGTTAATGAGGAAGAATTTTATTCAGCAGAGAACACAGGGGGACAAGTGCACAGAAAGCTCTTTTCCTGGCTGATGCTGAGATGAATTAACAGAAGGAGCTTGGCCATGGGCCCTCCTGCACGAAGACAAGTGTCTCAGCTGCTGGGGTGCTTGGACAGCCATGTAAAATCCTTGCATTTATCACCTGCTGCTCAGCCAGCACGGGGCAGAAAAATCGAGTGGCTGCTGCTCCCTGAAATACAGGAATATTTGTTTGAGTTCAGGTTGTTTTTTCCCCCAAGGTCTGGCTGAAGGCAGGAGCTGCCTGTGTGCGGTGCAGCTCCATCACAGCCCCGGTGCTCTCTGCGTAGCCAGTCCCTTCTTGTGAAGGGCAGCAAGGACAGAGTCCCTCCATCCCTGGACGGCGGCACCAGCAGAGCTTTCAGCCTGTGCTCTCACTGGTCCCAGTGGTCTCCATTCATCCGAGGTTTTAGGTGTCACAGACTGAAAGGAAAGCAGGTGCCAGCACAGCTGGGGATGGCCACGCTCTGTGGGACCCCAGGTGGGTGCAGCAGGAGGCAGCTGCTGACACTGCAGTCCTGTGCTGGAGAAGCCATCTGAATAAAATAACGGGGTTTGGGGGAACATGGGGTAGCAGCGTTCCTCCAGTGGCGCTCCCGACAGCTGTCACATCCCAGGTTCTCTACCATATACTCAGAGAGTCTTTTATTGGAGGTAAAGGAGAATTTTGGCTGCTTGATTTGTTTTGATTGTGCCTTTTCTGTTCCTGGCTTATCCAGCTGCTTTATTTATTCATCGTTTTTTTCCTCTTGGAAGTCCACTGCTAGGTTTCTGCTTGGGGAGCTTTCAGTGCAGTCCCATCCCCCTAGCCCCTCGTTTTACAGCACTTCTTTAATTGCACAACATGGTATGAAATGAAGAACATTTTCCCTCAACCACCTTCATTCTCTAGAACCCTAAGGAAGGAAGAGCCCATCCAGTGTCATCTGTACAAGTTGGTCCCATTGCACAGAGGCGAGAGATGGCTACGGTTCTCCCTCAGCTATTTCTTTGGTCCGGTATCTCTTACATCCACTTGAAATGAAGCTGAACTGTTTGATAAGAACCTTCCCAGAATCACCACCGCTGAGACCCGGCTCTGTGCGACGGGAAAAGGAGCTCCTCTGGACTGTCATTCTTGTGGCAAGGTAGTCTCTTTGCACCTTGAAGGCAACATGTTCAGCTTTTTTAGTTTCTGCCCTATTTGTGATGGAAAGAGGAGTGTCCCTTTATGGAGACCTCTTCCAGGGCTAGTGAGCAGAGTTGGAGGGCTTCTTCCTCCGTTGGGGGAACAGCCCGTAGCCTGCACCTGCCCCGACCTGGTCTGTGACCTTGGCAGCTGTTGAGTGGCTCCACAAACTCCTGCATAAATGGGGTCCGTGACAGCCTGTCACCTGGGCAAAGCTGTCTGGAGGATGGTAAAGCAACACCTTGCTACCATTTTTGAGGTGGTGTCGCCGCCTTCCCAGCCTTGGCACGTGGTTGGTTGCGTTGCAGCCTTTCTCTGTAGGCGGTGAACTCAAAAGGTGTCGGAGAAAGGGAAAAGAAACCAAGTGCTGGAGTCAAGGGAGCAGTGAGTGCTTGTGACTTCCAAGTCAGTAAATGTTCGTATTGTAGTTACGGGGGAACTGGGGGTGAGGGAGGAGAACACACCACCTCCGTATAGTCCTGTCTTCTCTCTCCTAGAACTGGCAAACCCGTCTCACGTCGGTGAGTGCAGTCAGCAGACCCTGGGTCCTGGCTGGGTTTGAACCAGAGGGGAAAGGCAATTGAAATCCAGTCCGAAGCAGTGGTGGGAAATGTCTCTTCCTTTGGTGGAGATGCCCTGTGTGAACGGAGAACAAGACTCTCAGTCTCCCCACACTGAGGTTCAGCTGCAAGAGGGAGGTGACAGTCCTTCCTTTAACCTTCTTTAGCTGCCCGATATGGCCAGTGTCTTCTCTAAGGCCAGAAATCCATCTGTTTACAGAGTTTCCAGAGTGAGGAGGCTCCTAATCTCAGTTCATACCTCACAATAAATTGCCCAGTACATTAAGAATAATGGAACTATTTGAAAAATCTCAACTAGTTAGGGTGGCAGAGAGATTTTGCCGGAATTCATAAAATGTTGACCTCATTCTAATAAAAATAAAGGATAAAAAGAAAAAAAAGCCCTCCTGCTGGCGGTGGTTTTTTTGGTAACCATCATCCTCAGACAACCCGTTCCCTATCTGACCTTGCATTCAGGACCATCATCTGCTTTAGTACCACATGGAGTCCCTTTTACAATAACATCAAAATGGTAAATTGCTTTCAGTGTCCTCTCTCTCATCCTGTATATAAAATGGGCAAGAACTCAGCTTATAAATAAGTGCAAGCACAGAACCCATCTAGCTGGGAGCAATCTGTAACTTTATTTAAAGATACAGAGAGAAGCAAGCTAATAGATGCATCTGGGTCTGTGTTTGGTTTTTTTTTTTCTTAATATTTCTTCTATAACTATTTCTCCTTTAATTTTTTATTGCCCGGTGACTAGGCCTTTGTATCTCAGGCAGGGTAGCTTAATTTGCTTGCTGACATTTATAGCGCTGAATTCCTTCCCCTGGACCGCCAGGAGAGCCTGCTGGTTGCTAGGCAGACGATGGTTTTCTCTATTAAACACGTGCACAGCCGCGCTCTTTTGGATCTCCGTATTGGGCAGGCTACGCTGTGTCTGTGGTTTTCAGGGTTTTTTAAGTAATGTGGTATTAATGACCTAAATTCAAATTAAAAACACGGGGATTTGACTAGGGGATAATTAGAAATCCGTGCTTGGTTGGGAAGGTTTTTCCTGCAATGTACATGTGCTGCTGTAGATGAATAACCGTGTTGGGGGGCTGCAATTACACGGGATTTCTGCCCTCTCCCGAGGGGCATTCGGGTTTGGTAGTTAAAGCTTTTGGGGGAAGGGAAGGAAGGATGGGAAATGTGTGATGTTCCAAGGTCTGGTGTGTGTCACCTGGGGAAAGGAGCGCTTTAGCTTCTCCTCAGAGCTGGTGTGTGAGTGGGTTTGCCACTCTCGATAGCGCACGTTATTGCTCGTGTTCGTAACCTGCCACAGACAGTCTTTTGGTCCAGTTTCTCCGCTTGCTCCTATTTAAAGAAATACTGCATAAATAATAGACATTTTTCACCGTTTCCTCCAGCAGCTGGGTGTGTATCGATATCTATTTTTGTATCTCAGGCTGTGGTGAGAAAGCCCAGACATCTCTTCCTGAACCACTTGACCGGCCACGATTTCCTTCTTTAAATTTATTACGTCTTGGCTGCTTCCTAGCACTTCCCAAAGTCTGAGATGGATGAGCAGATAGATACCGTGGCTCGCTCTTATCAACCCGCTCTCATAAATGCAGGACCTAAAAAAGCTTTTCTGGCTGAAACGATGGAATGATTCACTTGAAATTTTCGGTTGGTGTCTAAAAGCAAGATGCAGCTCAACAGAGAAGGAGCAGCAGCCCTGCTTATTTATTTCAGTAGGCAGCATTTTGACCCTCTGCCTGCTGTTCTCCTGGTGGGTTTGGGTTGGTTTGGTGGTGGGTTGTTGTTTTTTTTTTTATGGCAGGATTTAGGGGGATTTGGTGGCTTTCATTGTTTGCCTGTGTCTTGAGATACCTTGTCTGCCAGGGTGGCAACGGTACACCCCATGGCGAGGAAGGGACACGGCTGAATGTACTCTGTAAGATGTTTTGAAGCATTGTATATTGTAAGTGCTGGTAGGACTGTAATTAGGGATGTGTCCCTGCTTTTTAAGTGGTTTTCTTGTGGAGCACCCTGTGAGAGATGAGGAAGTGCTGTTGTCCCCCTCACAGGTCAAGAACTGAAGCCCGGGAAGAGCTGAGGGACTGGTGATAAAATGAACCCTTTTCCCAAGGCTGGAAGCACGTAGCACCCCCTTCCCAAACTTTGCTGGTTGTGAACCTGCTTTTAAGTTTCAAGCTGTATTTGTCTCGAATTCGTGACCTGACGAGAACGTGGATTTCCTCCACCGTGGCATCTCATAAATGCTGTGACCTCAGTCTAGAAATGATGAGACTACAGTAACTTTCCCAAAAAGCCAGTCTGTCATCACCTGCAAACAGAGAAAACATTTCATTTTATGGTAATCCCTTGCAAAATGCCGGCAGGCAGCAGTCCCTGGGGTTGCTCTCTGAGCAGATGTGCCAGATTTTCTCTTTGGTGCAGGAGATGGAGTCCCTTCATCCTTTCCCAAGGATCATGAGACATTTGTCAAGGTGAGGAAATTCCTGTCCCTGGCAGGCTTGGAGGATCCTCCTGCTCTAGTGAGGAGGGAAAGTCAAACGCAAAGTCCTGTCTGTACCTAGACAGAAACTCTCGGGCAGAGGTGGGAAGACTTTCTGCCCTAAAACCTCACCAGCTTTATTTTCTCCTGATGCAGAGATCAGCTCTTTCCAGCTTTCTGCCAGCCTTGGTGAGAAGTCTGGAGTAGTTGCCAGCCTTGGTGAGAAGATGATGGAGATGGTGAGAAGATGATGGATTAGTTCTGGAGAACTAATGATGGATCAGGGGTAGCTCTCCCAATCCCAGTGTGATGGCTCTAGTTCTTTGGGGCTTACCAGAATCAGTTTAATTCCTCGTGTCTAAATCTGGAAATGCAGAATGATGCCTAACAGTTGTCTTCGGGGGGGGAGTGAAGGGAGGCTTGACTTCTTAGTTCTTGTGCAATTAAAACAGAGAGGGGCTGTTCTTCCCTTTGTGTGCAGCATTAAGCTGATGGTGACACACCAACCACCCACCATCTTCAGACCGAGAGCCACAGAAAGTCTCGCTGGGGGTTGCAGCAGGGCTGCTGTTGGGCAGATGAGCCTTGCTGGAGGGAGCAGGGCGAAGGGGCAGGGAGCCAGAGCGGGGGGATGCGGTTCCCAGGTCTGCTGCAGGCTTTTGTGTTTGCCCTTGGACAGATCTCGCATTGTGTCTCAGTTTCCTCGTCTGAAAAATAGGGATAATCCTATTAAATCACCTCATAACAGGCCTTATGAAGATTAATTAGTAAACATGTGGAAATGCTTTGATAATGTAACAGGCAAGAGCCATGATAAATAATAATTGAGGTGGCTTCTGTCCCCCAGGATTCACTGTTACAATGGGTACACTTGCAGACCCACTGAATAAATCATCTTTACAGCGGAACAGATTGGAGATTATGGTGGGGGGAAAAAAACCCAAACCTTTTTATGAAAAACGTTGCATAATCTTTTGGAGATCTCATATCTTAGTATTTAATCTTGCACAGGATTAAGTCTCACAGCCTGAAGGTTACAGTCATACACAACAGTTAGGAATTCAGCGGCTCCATCGTCAAGTCTTGTTTGAAATGTAATCGTTTGCTCTGCTCTGCCGGTCCCGGGAAACACTGTCTGAAACACGATTCTCAAAAAAATAAAGAGGATTCCTATTTTATTTGAAAACACAGAAGGAATTGGAAATGTGAGTCCAACTGCATGGGTTTCTCTTTTGCTCCTGTCTCAGTTCTGAGGTTTTCTCCTTACCCAGTGGCACAGGCGGTCTGCGTCCCCGCGCCGGCGTTGCCTTCGGCCGCCTGGGCTGGCTCCGTCCACCCCCAGCTTGCAGGCTCCGCGAGCGAAGCCTTTGCCAAGAGCTTTTGAAACACAGGGAAAGTTTTTGTGAGGACGTAGGAAACGTGCTGATTTCTGCAGCTCCCGTCCCCTGGTTACCAGGGACGAAATCCTCAGTTCTTTGGGGCTGCGGAGCCCCTTCGCCCGTGGGTGAGGTGAGGCTGCCCCGAGCGGTGCTTCCCTGGCTGGGGGCACAAAGAGAGGTCGAGAGGTTGGGAAGGAGCCACAGAAGGACAGATACGCTCACGTCCATGCTCTGAACACATCTAGAGACAAACTTTTAATCTTCGTGGCTTATCACTCAAAGCAAAACAAAACAAGGCCAATTTTTCTGCTCCCTTTTCCTTCTCCCAGGCGTTTGGAGCTTGGATCTGGTTTTGATTTTTTCAGGTCAGCTCATAAGTAGTGGTGCTTGTCCCGTGAAGAGGAAGGAGGAGAGCAACCTGAGTTCCTGGGAGCAGGCTGGACCTAACCTGGATTTTGTCTTCCTAACCCCGTTCTCCAGTGAGAGTGGACATCGTGATTATTTTTGGAGTCTACCTTACCGTGTTCCACGTTTTTAGCCAAACACAATAATGCTGCTTTGGTTCTGGAGTGTGTTCCTATTTCCTGTCTTACCATGCCCCTGTGAGGTAAGAATTAATTTGTTTTCTCCCACATATGGCAGCTGATAAACGGGACGGAATGGCTCGTTTCAGGTCGGCTGTGCACTCCGTGGGACGGATCGGGTTTTGCTGTAACTGCAACCCCAAATTGCCATCTGCTTCAAAACCGGACTCTCTTTAGCCTTGTGTTTCAAAGGCTGGAGTGTCTGTCCTAGGACCCTGCTGTAAGCCCCAGTTTTCTACGGATCCTCCCGACGGTCTGCAGGGAGCCGCTGCCCCAGCGCGCCCCGACTTCTCCTGCCATTTACTGCCGAGTCGGCGTCTGGCCCGGCCAGAACTTGCTCCCTTGCTCTTGGGCTCAGCCTATTGCTGTTATTCAGAGGTTTTTGTTTCTCACGGGAGCAACCCCACGTAGGAAGCTAAGAAAGGAGAGCAACCTAAAGGTATTTTCTGAAAGGATGTTGTTGTGCGTTTCAGATGACGGCGCCAATCTCGCTGGAAACGTGCTCCTCCTTTTTGTTTCATTTTTTAAAAGTCATGGTGAAAGTATAACCGGCTCAGTTTTGAGGTTGCTGTCGAAGTTTAAACTTACAAGGATTGCAGGAGGAGATGTAATAGATTGAAACTGAGAGGGAAGCAGGGATTTCTGTATAAGCACTTCCTTTTATCAGTCCTTGATTGCTCTCTTACTGGACACTTGTACTGGAGGTCGTTCCTCAGGAGGTGCTGGTTGTTTCAGTGGAGGGAGGGCAGTGCCTGTGCACACCTATGGGTTTGCAAGTCCCCATCTCTGAAGGGCTACCACGTCAGCCGCTCCGGAAGGACCGGTACCGTGTTTATCCTATGGCGTGATGGAAAAGGATAGTTGCACGCCCTGGTGAGATGTTCAGCCCCTTGGAAAGCAGAGGAGCTACTTGTCAGAGTCAGGATTTCAGAGCTGGGCTATGTGTTTGTACAGCTTCATTTAATTCCGAGTTACCCTTGGGTTATTTAATTTCCTGACAGCTGCAAAAACAGTGTTCTCAGATAACAATGGCCTCTAATTAGGCAACGTGCCTAAAATGGGAGAATGTTTTATTTGACCATGGCACTAATATTTTGCATGCAGCTTACAGATGAGAAAGTGGAGCGAGTTGCGTTTCCAGCTCCCCTTGGCAGAGCTGTGTCTGTCCTGTGATCCTCTGCATAGCGCTGAAGGCATGCCCGCCCTCCTGCCCCCGTGGTTAAAACGCTTCTCATCTCTTTGGACTGTGTCATCAGTAAATCTGTCTTTCAGCTGTAACCACCTTCCAGAAACACGTGTTATCAGCACAGCAAGAAGAACAGGACTCGCCCAGCTGAGGCTCTGCCTTTTAGAGGCTGGTCGGCGGCGAGAAGGCGGATGAGCCTGACCTGGAGGTGAGGGCTGTAGGTTCCTGGGGGTTCTGTTTCGCTGCGGAGCTGCCCGTACGCCGCTGTTACGGCTCAGGCACTTGGTGCACAATCAGGCAGAGACAGAAATAAACGTACAAGTCATCTATTCTTCCAAATCATTTATTCAATTTGGGAAGGGTGTTAGCATCAGGTTATGTTAATGAGATCCTGACTCATGATTTGTGCTTATGGAAGCTTTATGCATCGGGCTGTACAAATTGATGATTTCTGCATTCCCTCCTGTGGCAGCAGAGAGAGGTTGTGCGCGATTCCTTCCTCTCTTTTAATTCTTAGACTTCCCTTGAAGACTGAAATCTAAAAGAAAAGAGATTTTTTTTTTTTTCTTTCTCACTGTTTTACTCCCTATTTTAATTCCTTTCCAGACCTCACGATTCTGACAATTCCCAGACCAAGTCCTCGTCATTGCAGAGCTTTAGGCTCTTTCTTTAAGGTCCTGTTTATGTAACGGTGGTGCAGAATTGCAGTTCTGCTATATCGGATGCTTACTTTGAAGTCTTGCAGCCTTAAATAGGTGTGTGCTAATCTGCAGGCAGCATTTACCACTGCCTTTCGACTGAGCAGCCTTCCCACGTGTGTCCTGCCCCACTGACCAGGGGGGTCTTCTGAAGGTTTCTATCATGGGTTCTCTATATCCATTGGCTTTGAGGTGACTGATACCCTGCTGGGACACGGTAATACGATGAAAGAGAGATTACTGCATCAACTTCAGTGTATAATAACAGTGAAAACGTATTGTCTGTGTTAATCTGGATTTATCCAGTTCTGTTTGGAAAAAAAATGGGGCTGTCAGCTCAGATTGGCTTGTGGCTACGTGAGCAATGCCCGTGGGTTGTCCTCTGTGTAAAATCTGCAAGGATAGGGGATAAGCAAGAAAGCTGGTGTTCTTCCTTCCCTACTGCAGTTCCACAGCAGCCAACAGCCAAGGGATTCCTAAATTACAGGTTGAATCCACATTACCATATTTAATGCTATCAATATACCAATCCACCACAAAGTTGTCTAAATCCCTTTTGAAGCCTTGTCATTCTTTCGGTCTCCATGACACCCTGTGTCAGCACACGTGCGGCAGTGGATGCTCTCTGTGAATTCATATTTCACATCTTCTAAACCTGCTCTTGGATAATTTCATGGAGTTTCAGGTATTGCTTGCTTGTACCGTAGCATACTGATGCCTGCTGGCTTATTCACAGTTCTCCTCCCAGCAGTTCATAAAGATCTTTGAACATTGACTTGACCTTTCTTGAAGAGCTATCCACAGTTTCTCCAAGACTCTTAGGAAAGGGGATGAACAGAGCCTTAATAAAAATGTAAAATAACATGGGTCCTTCCCGGGGCCCCTCCTGGTTTGTCCTGCAAACACCTCTCCATGGAGAGCTATTGCTGATTTGTTTAACGCTCCGTCAGAGGAGCTTTGCTTCCATCCCATTGTACTAGGGACGTGGTGAGAAAGTTTGTAAGACAGATTCTGCCTTTTGAGAAGCAGTTTCACAATGTATCTTCCCTTAAAATCCCATCTCTGAGAACTATGTTATAGCTATAGTACTTCAGTGTTTTTTAAACAGAAAGCAGTTGATTTTCTCATGATAGAGAGGAATAAATTCTAAACTACCAACATTTCATTCCCAGAGGACAAAAGGAAAATCACAATATATTTGGGTTCATATCTCCTTCTCTCTTTCTCACCTCTCCCTGCCTCTCTGATACACTTACTGATGTGAATCCCATTGTTTTTAAATCCTAAATCCTGACTCCAGGAACCTGCTGTAGGTGTAAGATGCAATTTCCAGTGGTTAACTACCTTCAGAGAAGCCTAAAATCTCAAATCTTCTTCCATAATCTGTCTCTGAGCTTTCTGCACTCCATCTGGGCACAAAGTGGTAAGAACGTCCCCAGCTTTGCTTTGCGGGAGGTTGGTCCATTTTCTTTTGGGTTTGCTCTTTCTGGGGTTTGCGTTGCCCTGTTCTACTGAAATGTTCTCACCTTTATTTTACGATTCTTCCCCATCTCTCTTTGGTTCCAGTTTCCCAACTTCTGCATTTAGTGAATTCTTGAAGTTGGAATGAACCAGATCTCCATAAGTCTGCACTTGTTTCAGTTGGTTTTGGTGGAGTACCTGACACTGGAGGGTTTCCTAAGGTGCAAGAGGCGAGTTGTCCAGTGCCAGAGGTGTCCCCCGCGCTGGGCCTGGGCCCGCTGTGCCCTCGGAGGGTCCCCAAGAACCTGCTTTCTCTCTCGATGTATCTTGCACGTTGCTGAGCAGATTGTAAGGGCTAAATGAATGGTAATCTCTGGAGTCCTGCTGAAGTAACTGTGGCTGCGAGGTATTTATTTCACAGTTGTTTTTCTTTTCTGCTTCCCTGGGCTTGGGTAAGATGTTTGTTTACTTGGAACACTTTGGGCTGAGCTTGTGTAATTACGAGTTGCCAATTTATATATGTATGTATGATGCCTGTGTGTACGTATGTGTATATACCTATATTTGTATATGCATATATTTATTCAGGGATGTAGAAGGAGATTAAGTGAAAGCATTTTTAGCTCTTCTTTTTCAGAAGTTTGTCCTTAAACTTTAAACTGAAAAGTATGCTGAATTTTCAAGCTTTACTACATCTAGTGAGAGCATCTGCCAGGACTCGGTGGTCCAGGACCAAACCAAGGTTTTCTTTAGTTGGTGAGTTAAATAGGCAGCTCCCACACGGACACGAGCATCCGTAACTGAGGGCGGTCCAGCAGAGGAGGGTTTCCTCGGGAGCTGGATGGCAGGTTGTATCCTCATCTCCAAGTGCTGCTGAAATCCTCAGTGATACCAGGTCATAGGTTTGGGAAATTAAGTTGGGATTTTTTTAAGGCAGGGCGGGGGGGAGTTAGAATTGAGCCTTTGGAGATGTGGGATGAGGATTTCTGTGGATTGTCCCGTGGATAAGCCTCTGGTGAATGGCTGTTTTGGCATTTCAACCAGTGAACAAAAAATACACCAGCCTCTCGAACAAGCCCTCTGCTGTTTGCAGCAGACAGGAGTGCCTGCTCTGATGGATGTTTACCATGTCTCTTCATGCTCTAAACAGAGAAAAGATCATTTCCCCCCCAGACAAATTCATTTTTAGAATTTGTATAAACAAATTCTTGACCTAGATGAATACTTCAACATGCCACAATGTGCCTGGTTTTAGTGGCTTGTATGTACCTTTACAAGGAAATGTATTTATGTGTCCAGGAATCAAGGACAATCCATGCCAGCTTCTCAGATTGCCTCCCAGATGGATGAAAGGAAACCACAAACTGAAACCAGTTTGCTTTCAAAAGTACAACCTGTGTCTCATGACGTGGAGTTCAAAGGAACTGCAGAGTACACTTCACCAGCCCCAAAGAAAAACACCCTAAAGAACAGGAGGTTTAATAGCAACACTCTTTGTGCAGTGATGGCTGCACCTTTAATGCAGATGCACCTGCTTAATTTTAAGCTCATTAACCCCGAGAGCCACTCGTGTGCTGAATGTGGCTTCAATATCCGAAAGATCAGGACTCCTTCGTGCACCGTCCCGTAGAAGAAGTGAGGGTCAGCAAGAAGAGCCTGGCTCTTCACAGTGCGAAGGAGGAAACCTTCAGCAGCGGTTTCACTCACATTAAACCCTCGTTATTTGGTTGTATCTGGCTTGGGTTATGTGACATGGGGAGTCGATGGTCTGCTGGCAGGGCAAAGCACTGCGCTTTGAGCGGGGCTCTTCAGCACAGCACCGAGGCGCGTGCTGGAACGCTTGCTGCGGGGCTGCAATGGGCACCGCAGTATTTCAGGTTGTCGCTGGTTCTCAGTCCTTCCCCAGCTGCTTTCCAAATTCTCTCCAGTTTAAAAGTTTCTGGAGGGAAGTTTTGTATGGAAAAAAAAAGAGCCCATTCTATAGAGATTCCTGTGGTTGAGTTTGGTATGTTTTTGATGGGTTCTAGGTGGGGATGCTTTTGTTGTTGGTTTTGATTAGTTGGGCTACTGACGTAGGGTACAGCCTGTTTCCCTGTTTGAAAAGGGAAAGATGATGCTTAAAAAGCACTTGGTGGAAAATTGGGAAAAGGAAAAGAATTAGATGTTGCTTTTCATCTGCTGCTTTTCATGCTTTTGAATTTCTCTGATTTTTTTAGTATGTTTTTCCCCTCCAGTAAGCTGGAGGCAGCTGGGCTCTGGTCCATGACCAGGTATAAATAATAATAGTCATGTGGTCCAGGGAGAAAAAAAACACCTGAAGGATCCTTGTGTGTCTGGCAAGTACTTTTTTCCAAACAGCCACTGCAGGTAGAAGGATCACAGTGGCAAGAAAGGTTTTAAATAAAGCACAGAAAATACTTATTTCTCAGGTGAGCAGAAGGCAAAGAGGCTTAATGTGAACAATTTCCCACATAGAAAAGAGCCGCCTTAATGAGCTCTGTGTTAGTAAGTGGACAGTCTCTGTTGGCAGGCAGGGACAGTAGATATGATTTCTCCACTGCGTAGATGTGCAGTAATCTATCGTTTTTCTCCCAGCTTCTTTCTTCAGTTCTTGAACGATTTGGCCACCAAGAAGGACTCGTGGAGTAGAGAGTAAGATTGATTTGGCCTTTTTCCATTGAGGCAAGTGCAACAAGGCAGATCCTTGTCGATATAAGTCTAATTTGACCTGCTCTTTTCTAGTTTGGTGAAGTAGTGGAATAAGAGCTGGAGCCACCGATGCCCGATGGGTGGGTGGCTGCGGTGGCTACCGACCACACGTGGTGCTTAAGGGGGTGGGGAGCACTTGATGAAGAGAAGGCCCTTGTACTCAGAAATGCCAGAGAGAAATTGTGTGGAAAATTCTTTCAACTAATGGTCTGAAAAATATTCTGCAAAGGCTATTTTCTACCCTTACTTCTAATTACATCTTAAACATTAATAGCCTGAGCAACTGGAGAATCACACACACTAATGTCACAGTTCACTTGGAGCAATTTGTTTTGTAAGATAATGAACTGTGTCAGCAAAAGTTTAAAACTTGTTACAGGTGGGGCTGATAGTAGAGCCTTCTGTTAACTTTGCCCAGTGTTTCCCATCAAAGTGCCCTGGGCCATTGCCTCATTCTCTGACAGGTTTGGGAACCTGGGGTGAGAGTATCTATGCCAGGGGACCTGACTTTTCCTTTTTTTTTAATTTTATTTTTATTTAAGCCACTCTCAGGACCAGTTAAGAAGGGAGTGCTGTAAAATAATGACAACTTTTTCATTGAAGTCCTCCGGTGCCTTGGCAGGGGAGGTGCCTGCAGGAGAAGGTGCCATTGCCTTCTTAAAACCATTCAGCCCAGGTTTAGGTCCGTCGCACCCTGGAGATTTTCAGCCAAAGTGTCAGAAGTGACATTCAGTCCGTTGTGGTTTTTCACAGTCCGTAGCACAGCTCCTGCAGGTGGAGTGTGCTGTGTCATGGGTAAGGCATGAGAAAAAACAGCTTTGGAACGACGGCCTCGGTGCTGCGGTGGGGAGCAGGGACCCTCGGGGGTCTGCAGGAGCAAGGGAGGCTTCTGGCCCGGCTTTTACCAACGTAACACAGAGGGAGAAACAGAATAAAGGTCTGAATGCTAAGTCTGAGATCGCAGGGGAGAAATCTGAGCAGCAGTGATGGAGATGGGGGCAAGCCGATGGGGCTGGGGGGATGGATGTAGTGCCAGGGAGAAGACAGGGGAGAGGAACGGTGTGGAGAACAAGAAGAGATAAAAAAAAGTAAACTGGATGTATGAAAAAGGGGAATGGGAGAGGGTGATGCTGTTGGTGAGGATGACCGAGGTGGGAGGAGGATGGAGAAGAAAGAGGAAGAGGCAGGTGGGTGTTGGGTTCGTGGATGAGCAGAGATGAGCCACCCAGAGCACTCTGTCCTGCCGCTGCCCAGGAGGACATTCGTGGCAGCAGGTACCTGTCCCACTCACCAGCAAGGGGGCTGTTCATTCCACACCAGCCCTGGGCAGTGGAAAAGGCAGCCACAGCTGCAGCACACACGGCAGCAGGTCTGAGTAGGCTGGCTCTGAAACAGGAACGCGGGCAGGGCATGATGCTGCTCCGCTGTGATTGCAATGTTTCATCAGTTTCCAGGGCCCAAGCTGTACTGGGATTTTTTCTGAGTGTTTCGTTTTAACTATTACTGAAAGTGCCTGGGGTTATTAGAAAGGCTGATGCCAAAACTCAGTTTGCCTGTGACAATTTGCCCCCTCCTGTGTCTGCTTCACGACGCAGACGTTCAGCTGCATCATTACAGGCTCCTGCTTCGAGACCCGTCACCTGAGCAGCCCCAGCTCCTGCCTTGGGGTCGCATCTGGCTGGGTGGGAGATGCTCCTGGGGGCTGCGGGCAGTGGCATCATTCCTGCTCCTGGAAGCTGGAGACTAAATAAAGCAAATGGCAGGAAAAGAGAGATTGCTTTCATGGTAAATAGGATTGTGTCCCTGTCTGTGACAGCGTCCCTTTGGCAGCTTCCTACCTTCAGAGCACTCAGTATTGCGCTGCTTTAAACAACGTTTTTATGTGTGAGATAAATCCTCCGTGACTGCGCTGGAGTGGTTGGTGTAAAGCAGGCTCCAGGATGATGGTTTGTGAGAAGTTGTTTGCAAGGAGCCGCCGTTTCCAGCCCCAGGTGCTGAATGAAAGTTTAACCTCCAGGGAGATCAGCAGGACCTGGCCAAGTGCATTAGTGCTCTACTTGCTGTGTCCTCCCCATTGCGGACAGACTGGTGCCATGGAGCATGGTCCCTCACCACCGATGAAGGCGTTGCTTGCCAAGCACAGGTAATGGCCCCCAGGTTCCAGGCCATCGTGGGATCTGGAGTAAATTGTCCCTCTGGAGAAACTGCAGATAATGTCCAGCTATATTGAGAAGAAGGAACACCCTTGTCATTAAGGGCACATGTACAGGGAAGTTATAAAAGGTTAATAAATGATAAATATGTAGTTAATCGATGATTAACTTGAGTCCAGCAGGTCAAGGAGATTGCCTTCACCAGTGTGAAGGGCCATCCGTGCCACACGTGGGAGAGAGAGTGCTGCAGCAACCCAGCGTTCAGGGTTTTCTTGCTCCCTTTCATCTTTGGGATCGGTTGGGAGTCCTGGGAATGGACAGTCATCTCTGACCGTGTCTAGTTCAGAAGAAGTCCACATTTGTTTACCCTAAGGAAGAGGTCATGCGAGTCCAGCACAGACACAAGGGCTTTGTTCTGCAGAACGCTTCGCTTCTGTGCTTTCTTTCATACCATGCTGTCCCATGGCATTCCACAACAACAACAGGGCACAGCAGAGCTGGAAAAGTTAGCTGTCCTTTTATTTATATTTTTTGGACCCAAGGTAGGTAGGTCCAATTCTTCCGAACTGGAGTTTAGCGGGGTCATGGTAGCACTTTGGAAATCGAGTTGGGGAAGGAGCCTGAAGGCAGGAGTCTAAGCTGGAGAGCATCTGAGGTGAGGTGGCTGACAGGGCTGTGTCCACCTCCCCACGGACCGACCAGCTCAGGAGCAGAGGGTCAAGCTGCGGAGCAGCGTTTCAGTCTGCATCGCCTTGTAACCCTCCTTCTCTGAGACATCCATCATCTCTCTCCGTCAGCTCTTTCAGAACTTGTGTTGATATGAAGATGCCTGTTTTATTTCTTTGCTCAAGAGCTCGCGCTGAGCTGCTGCTAAGCCCCGTCATGGGACTTTCCTTTGCTTTTGATTCCCTGCATGCACAGAGAAGTTCCACTTCGCACTTCTCGGATTATGTCTGCAGAAATGAATTTAAACTATTCTTGTCTGTACTTATCTTCTTTACTCTCCTAGCATTTCTCGTGCTGTGAAAGCAGCCAGAACGCATTGTTGCTTACGTCCATTGTCTCCCTGCATTAGGTTGAAATGTAAACTGGTGGGGGCAAGAAAGGGCTCTTTTAAACAAGTGCAGGGCCCTTCAGAGCACCTCTGTCCCTGCTCTGTTTGTTGCAAGTAAAGTCCTCAGTAAAAACTTATATTAAAAACTTGCAGGGTACAAACATCTAAAGCAAAACTGCATGTTGAATCGAATGACCCCCAGCTGGTGGGGCAGGCTGAAGACACTGCTTTTCTGTACGCTCTATTCTTTTTCTTTTTTTCTTGTATTTTTTGTTCTTTCACCTCCCCTTCCTACGCAGGGCTTCCCTTTCCCCAGCTGCAGTGTCCCGCAGGTAGAAGCCAAGCCCCAGTGGTGCGGGCTACTGAGGAATCTGCCCTCATAGCCACCCCTGGGCTCAGTGCCTTGTTTTGCTTGAGGATTGAGGACCCCCAGAAGCCACAAAAGCAGTGGAGTTTGAACCCCCACCGTCGCTTTCGGAGAGGGAAGCGGTGGCTCTGGCCAGGACAGAAGAGGGAACGTGCCGATTGCCTCCAGCCAAGCAGTGGTTTGCAACTGGATCCAGTCACTCCGGTGGGACTGACTGGGCAGCCAGCTCGCTCCGTACTGACCACCCCTCCGCAGGTCTTTTGCACCCTCTGAATTATTATTATTTATATTGTTATTGCTTTGGCAGAGTTTAGATGAGCACCACTCACTCATTTTCTTCTATGCAGACCAATATGAAAACCTTTTAAGCAGTGTTGTTTTCAGACTCCCTCTTTTTAAACATTTTCTTGTCTGTCATCACAGAATGGTGAGAGTTGGAAGGGACCTTAAAGATCATCCAGTTCCAACCCCCTGCCCTGGGCAGGGACACCTCCCACCACACNCTAATATCCAATCTAAATCTCCCCTCTTCCAGTTTAAAACCCTTCCCCCTTGTCCTGTCCCTCCCCTCCCTGACCAAGAGTCCCTCTCCAGCTCTCCTGGAGCTCCCTTCAGATCCTGGAAGGCTGCTCCAAGCTCTCCCCGGAGCCTTCTCTTCTCCAGGCTGAACAGCCCCAGCTCCCTCAGCCTGTCCTCACAGCAGAGGGGCTCCAGCCCTCTCAGCATCTTGGTGGCCCTCCTCTGGACCTGTCCAATGTTTCAGGTATCTCTTGCTGCATCTCAGGAGAGAGTAATCACTCTGGGGGAAGTTCTTTTTTTATAAGTAATCTTCCTCTGCCTCCCAGTTTGAAAGAAAGCAACACTTTACTCATCTTTTAAAACTGTTGGCTTAATTCTGTGTCTGTGACCAGTGTAACCTCTCGTCTCTGTCACATTCTGGGCACTTTGCAAACTGAGAGAAGCGAACAGATATTTTGCCGAGCACAAGTTGGCAGGGGCCACTCACTTGCCGAAACGCCAGCTCTCCTGAGCCAGCCCGCGCGGGTTTCGGCGTACCTGGAGGTGCAGGAGATGTTAATGCAGCCCGAGAGATGCTCCCAGCAGTTTGTGTCACGGGCCGTGGCGACACACTTAATCAATAGGCTGTTAAGGAGGCAGCAGGCTCTATCGCTGGGTGGTTTCAAATAATGCATTAAGAGAATTGGGAATGATCTAGGGCTAACCAGCCCTGCCACAGACTGGTGTGTTATGCCTGAAGGTCTTTCAACCCTGGTTTCCATGGTGTGTATTTCGGGTGTGCACAGCTCTCCTCGCCAAACAGTTGCACATGGGGGGGGCAGGGGGGAAGAGGGGGGCCTGTGCCCCGCGGGTTTGGTTGTTAAAAGCTGGGCAGGAATTAGGAGCGGGGCATGTTATCCCAATCTTAGGGATGGAGAACTGAGAAACAGAGAGACAGAGCCCCCCCCGGCTGGTGTTCCCTGCCCCAAACGGCCGCCTCTTTGCTGGAGCTGCTTTAAAAATCCGTGTCAGTGAAACAAAGCTTGCAGGCCTCTGGCCGAGTGCCCGCAGCTGATCACGAGAGATTTCACAGCGGAGTCTTTCAGAGTGTCTGATTAATGGTTCATATTTAGCAGATCTGAGGCTTTTTATTTTATTCTTAAATTTATTACGTATCCCTTGTACGAATTAAATATGTTTTAATTCCATCTTAAGTACAGCGGAACAATCTTTACAGCAAAGTTGGCTTCTTTTTTTTTTTCCCCCAGCAGCAGGATGTTTGCCGAGGCTCGTGCTGGGTTGGGTGGGATTCTTCGCAGTCCTCTGCTTGCCCAGAAGTCTTGTAAAAGAGACCAAGGAGCTTTGAAACACCATCAAACTGACCCTCTGTGCATTACGCCGCACAGTTCCGAGGGATAACGGTGCTGCTCTGGCAGGAGGGAGGTTTGACACACCGAGCTGTTGGGAGGGCTCGAGCTGGGAGAGGGGAATGGGAATGCGTGTTTGGGTCTGCTGAGATGTGGAGACCAAAGTGGGTAAGGGGAAGAGTGAGCTGCTCCTGTGTCGCCTCCTGGCCACGGCTCTGGCAGGTGAGGGGTTTGGTGCGTGTGGAGCTGCCAGAGCAGCACCGTTATCCCTCGGAACTGTGCGGCGTAATGCACAGAGGGTCAGTTTGATGGTGTTTCAAAGCTCCTTGGTCTCTTTTACAAGACTTCTGGGCAAGCAGAGGACTGCGAAGAATCCCACCCAACCCAGCACGAGCCTCGGTAAACATCCTGCTGCTGGGGGAAAAAAAAAAAGAAGCCAACTTTGCTGTAAAGATTGTTCCGCTGTACTTAAGATGGAATTAAAATATATTTAACTCGTACAAGGGATATGTAATAAATTTAAGAATAAAATAAAAAGCCTCAAATTTGCAAAATAGGAACCATTAATCAAACAGAGGGTCAGTTCTTCCCCGTCCCTGCTGGCTGGGGCCGGCGGGGAGCTGGACGGAGGGAGCTGCTGATGGGGAAGGTCTGTGCTGGTCGCAGAGATCAGCTGGTTTTCTTTGGCCAAAGAGTCTGTCAGAGTGAAACCTGAGTTGTACAAGTTCACACAGTCTGTGCGCTGCTCCCTTCCTTTTAAATTAAACATCCTTTTCTTCCTCCCACCCTGCCCGGGCAGGAAGACCCCCAGGCGCGCTCCCGTTGTGGCCGTTTGCTGCCGCAGCCACGGCCGTCCCGTGACACACGCTGCCCCGCCGGAGCTCAGCTGCCCATTCCCTTGCACACGTGCACAAACAAGCTCACTATACGTGTGCAGCCGCCTACGGGGGGTCTTTAAGCAAGGGCTTCCGTCAGAGAGCAAAGGCCTTTGCCGTCAGAGCTTTGGTCTCGAGATGGGCGCTGGCTGGCAGGAGCAGCACCGCATCCCAGCCCGGATCATCCTGGGCACCTGGGGCTGGAGGCTCAGCAGGACAGGGGAGCTTTGAAATGAGTTGGGAGCATTTCTCCTGCGAAGCAGGAGCATTTGTCTCAGTTAAGCTTGTTTTTGCTATTTCCCAGTGCTGCGAGCGATCGGTTATTGTAAAATCCCTTAATGGCTTGTACAGAGGAGAAAACCACGACAAATGCAAGTAAACTTACTGCTTGTGCTTGTTTTGACACTTGTTTCTCTAACATTTTCAGTCTCGAATGACAAATGGCTGTGTTCTTTGTGGTTAGCGTGGGCCACTCGCAGAGCAGGACGCTCATGGGTTGGTGTCTGCACAGCCCAATAAGCTTCTCAGCTGTTCCAGTAAATCACTTTTTTTTTCTCAACTTAATTATTGAAGATGGTAATAGCAAGTGTCAGAAACCCACAAAACAGAGCAAGGCAGTATTCCACATTTAATGATAGTCATATACCTTAGGACATTTGAGAAGTTTTTGTAAGCTATTCTTTCTCCTGCCATCTGCACTCCCTTAGCCCAAACCTAGAATCACAGAATGGTTCGAGTTGGAAGGGACCTCAAAGATCATCCAGTTCCACCCCCCTGCCCTGGGCAGGGACACCTCCCACCACACCAGGAGGCTCCAAGCCCCATCCAGCCTGGCCTTGAACCCCTCCAGGGATGGGGCAGCCACAGCTTCTCGGGGCAGCCTGGGCCAGGGTCTCACCACCCTCACAGGGAGGAAGTTCTTTCTAGTGTCTAATCTCAATCTCCCCTCTTCCAATTTAAAACTGTTACCCCTTACCCAGCACCGTCCTGCCAGCAGATTCATTGTTATTCCTACTGCTCTCTCTTTGTCCTGTTTTCTTGTTTTTTGCTGATGTTCACATGCCCGTCCCTGCTGGGCTGCAATCTCTGTCCTCAGAGCCACTCTCAGGAGTGGGGTCTGCCTTGTGCCGCGGCAGCTTTAAAAGCCACAAAGCTTCTCTTGCATTGCCTTAGTGCTTTCCAGGCAGCTGCATTTGTCTCTTTTCCCTTCTCCGCTCTCCCAGGGCTGTTTTTGTTCCCGTGTGTGACACCCAGCGATGCGCTCAGCGCGACGCCTTCCCGCGGAGGTCGCCGAGGGTTTGCCTTATTTATAAACCTCGTGCGCGTCAGGAGAGCATCGGTGGCATTGCCAGGTTTGGGGGGTGGGAGAGCCAAAGGGTGGAGGGGAGCAGCCTGGGGGGGCGGGGGGAGAAAAAATGAAAGAAAGAACAAGTGATTATTTGCAGCTGATGTCTTTTGCTCTTTCTGGACTCAGCTCATTTGTTTCAAAGAGGAGCAGCCCGGCAGAGGCGCAATCAGCCCGAGCGCTGCGTGTGCGGCGGGGCTGTGTGCTGGGGTGGCCACGTCAGCCCTTGCCTAAACCCGCGGGGCGGTGGGATGCGGGACTCGTGGTGTGCCACCGAACCCCTTCTTATTTTTGCATCCAGAGGCAGAGCACCGGCTTCGGCTCTCTTTAGGTTCAAAGGTACAAAGTAAAAGGAAAGGAAATATTTCCTGCTTTTGGAAACTTTCTCTTTTTTTTTTTTTTTTTTTNTTTTTTTTTTTTTTTTTCTGTCCTGGAGCACCTAGTTTGGAAGCAGAAGTCTCTCTTGCTCTGCCAGTATGGCTGTTAGGAAGAAAAGATACACAAAAAATATGCCAAGGGAAAATTTTAAAGGAGCACCAATGGGCAATGATCTTTCCGGCAGATAAAGAAAATCTCCTTCAGTTTTTCCTCAGCATCTCTCACATAGTGCTTCCTCATTCCCCCCCCCTTTATTTTTGTCTTCCAAGCTATCATCACTACGAGATAAAAAAACCCTCCAGTATTGAGAAATGTAGTGTCTGCACAGAATCACAGCCTGTCCCTTTAAACTACAGATAAGCCTTAGTGGAATTTCTATTCTGGGAATAGTTAATTCTGTTTGAGGTTGGGCAAGAGAGAAGCGCTCACAGGCTTAGTAACAATATTTTTACTCCATTTGATTTTTATTTTTTATTTTTTTTCTCCTAAGGATTTGCCTCCCCCCTCATTTGATGGAAAATGCAATTATTGATCGATCCCCCCACTAAGGAAATTGTTTTGGAGGGAGGACGGGGCGGGGGGTTGGGGAAGAAAGTGAAAGGGGAAGGGAAAAAAAAACAACCCAGCAAACAAAAAGCCCCAAAGCGGGTGTTTGTGGCCGCGGTGCCGTTATATAATGGCCATTATGTAATGCCTGTTGGTGCCAACTAAAAATACACGGGAAGAAAACTTCCAATCCATTGAAGCATTTAACCAGCGTCGGCCCGGGGTTTCTTGCTCTGGATTCAAACCCTCCCGCAGATGTTAGAAGAGCTTACAAGTCCCCTGGACCCCACAGCGACCTGCTTCGGTCTCTCAGCCCTCTTTTTCTCTCCAATCTTGGTTGGTTGTTTTGGTTTTTTCTCTTCTACTCGGTTTTACAAATCCTGAATGCCTCGTCAGGGCACCTCTTTGCGCACCCCACCGGCCACGCAGCCCCTGTCCTAACGCTTCGTCCAGCTGAGCTTTCCACATCCGTGGTGGACACTGGGTTTCGGGAGGAGGGGAGCGTAAGGCGTTGCGGGGGATAGATTTTGCAATTGCTCGTGCAGCAGCCACCAAAAACTCGACAGCTTCATAGGCAGTGGTTTACAGGCAGCTATTCTCCTGTAGCTGAGCTACAGCTCAAAGGATGTTGCCTTTTCCATCCTTCAGCCCCCCCTTGAACTGCCAGCAGGACCTGATGTCGGTGCCCAAATGCTCAGCCCAGCTGCAGTGGCAGAGGTGGAGTAAACCCCAGGGTGCTATTTACCCACCGCTGGAGAGGTGTGATGGGGACCCTGGTTTTGCCCTTATTTTCTGTGGCAAACCGTTGGATCTGGCTGTGCAGGGCCTGGAGCACCATTCCCAGAGGCACAGCATCGGCAGTGGGGCCCCTGGCCAGGGTTTGGGGACCAGGGGATGTGACTGACTGCTGGAGGTGACACGGGCAGCAGCAGCCAGCTGCAGCATTGATGGGCACCCTGCAAGGTGTGTTGTTCAGACAAGAGAAGATCAAATAGTCCTGGCCGAAAAAGCCATGAGCAAAAGCCCCTTTACATCCATATCTGGGATTTCAGCCTGGCTAGAGACTTGTAAATAACAGGGTGTATTGCAAAATCATAGGAGTGCTTTAGTTAAAGCACTGTAGTGCCAGGAGAGGGCAACTAGACCTCTTATCACCAGTGGTGAAACTGAGCCACAGTTGAAGCAATTGCAGTCGGATCACATACTCACACAGGGGTTCCGAAGGCCGGGTTTGGACCCTCACCTTTCGCTGTGGGTGGTGAATGGCATGGCTGTTTCTGTTCCTCATCACTGGGAACAGTCACTGTGCTGTTCTGTGCCCCGGCACCGAGACCAGAATGTTATCATCAATGGTGTAAATCTGTATCCAGGGGTTTTACTGTGGTGGATGCATCAGTTGACGAGTCGTGGCAGTTCTGTGGTCAGGGAGACTGATGCTCCCATTGCAGGTTTCACAGGTGCTGGTTTAGGTGGCCAGAGATCGTGTCTATCTGTCAAAGCCCCCCAGCGTCACTGGCTGAGTCCCCAGTGGGATCAGCAAAAAGGGTTTGTTTTTTGAAGGATCTCTCTTCAGTCTTCAGTCTCTCCTCAGGATTTACAGAGCCTTTGGTTTGCGTGGATTTACCCAAGAAGCATCTCGGCTGCACCAAAGCAGGCAGCACATACATCACATACATGGCGTTTTGCTCGCGAAGGTGCAGGAGAAGTCATTAGTACCCATAGTAATTATTGTTGTTGCTATTCTTTATTACAGCAATATAATGAAGTATGAATGCAGATAAGTCCCCGTTAAACTCAATTTCCTCCGCGGGAACAGAAGCGTTGACAAACTCCTGAGGGGAACGGAGGGCTGGAGCTGGCTGGGTGTCAACCACCACGGCAAGCGTGGTCGTGATGCCCCCGGTGTGAAGGGGGGAAAATCCTGATAAGCAGAACGAGGATTTTACTAAACAAGTATTTTTCTGTGTGCGCTTTTAGCTGGAGCTGCCTACGTTCTGCCACATCAGTGTGCTGCGCGTCCCAGCTCCTGGTGGGATGAAAGAAGCTCTTTCTCCTGGAAGATGCCTGTGTGGGAAGGGCAGTGGGTTAAGGCAGCGGCTCAGGACGTGGAAATCAGATCCGTGTGATCAACGGCTCAGCCTGTGCCCATGCTTGTCTCTGGTGGTTGCTGAGCAGAGCCATGTGAATGCTTACTCAAAACCACAACAAATTAGGTTGAGTGATAATTGTTTTGTTCTATGGGTTAGAGGTGTAGGACTCTACAGCTGGCCTGAGGTCCTAAAAAGCGTGATTTGCTTTCTGTGTGGTAAGAGAGGGTCTGTCGGGCTTTATTGGATAAAGAGGGAGAGAGCGCCTGTGCGAGGGGCTCTTTGCTGCTGCCTGTGTCAGCAGAAGCCTCTCCGTTTCCTTGTGCTTATGTGTTAAATGCCAGGTGGTGGAGGGCTGGGAGAGGAGAGAACGTGAAAGCCTGTTGTGGGGGTAAGAGCCAATGTCTCCGTCGCTGCCTCGCCGCCCAGCCCAGCGCCGCTCCAGCAAGAGCCCTGCTCGGGCGCTCTGCCCTCGCTGACGCCACCGGCGTCTTAACTGGAGATGTGGCCATGAATTTTTTAGTGCCAGCTCGGAGCCGAGCGTCTGAAGCAGTGAGTGGGTAAGGGGAGCCGCCGTCCTGCGCCCGCTGCCCCGCAGGGCAGGTGCTCGGGGCGGGCGCTCTGCCCATCCATCTCCTGGTGGGGCTGGCAAGCAGCGGGTCCCGGGGCAGCCCCCCGGGAACTGGCCGTGCCTTGCACGCTGGTGGGCGAGACGTGCTGAGGAGAGAGCACTCATTACGCTCTGAATAGGCACAAATAAACCGGGCGATGCTGTATCAGCGATGTTGTTGGGTGGAATTGTTACTTAAAGCAGCGTTTCATCTGGAAGCTTTGGCCAGCTCTTTGACTGGAAATCAGCTGGGTTTGTTACTGTGCCTATGTTTAAATTGTGCTTTCCTTTTAATCTCTTTAGTCTATGTCTTGCATTAAAAATCCACTTAATTTCATGACCAGAAGATGCCCTGGCTGCTCCTTCTGCAGCAACTGCTTCACCACCAGATATGCCATAGCCATTGAATCGACCCCTGGGGTGACCTGCATATCTTCAAGCATTTAAATGAGTTCTACAAATTAGGCTTTTAGGATTAGTCATCGTAGATTTGCAGCATCATTGGTGTGTTGCCAAGGCCCCCAGTTTTGTCACCATGACTACTACCGCAGGGTTCCCGAGAACCACAAACTGCGGGAAAGTTTATTCAACAGCAAATTCACGTGCCGGAGTGTGAGTGGGCGAGCGGTGGCGACGCAGCCGCCGTGGCCAGGGCAGTGCCCGGGTGCTGCTGTGCCACGCAGCACAGAGGTGGGCCTCCAGAGGAGAAGGTGCTGCCATCCACCCAGGGAAAACCGCCATCGTATGTATTCCTTGTGTCACCGCTTACGATAGCGTGCCTTGAGAAGGTGGGGAGGCAGTGGGAGCGTGTGCTGAGTCCACAGAATGCTCTGATCCTGTGGGGGTTGTTCCTTCCACGAAAGACTGTCCCCACCGTGGGCCATGAAGCTGCAGAACTTGGAGAGGGACTCTTTGTTGGGAAGTGTAGTGATAGGACAAGGGAGAATGGTTTTAAATTGACAGAAGGGAGATTTAGATTAGATATTAGGAAGAACTTGTTTGCTGTGAGGGTGGTGAGACCCTGGCCCAGGCTGCCCAGAGAAGCTGTGGCTGCCCCATCCCTGGAGGGGTTCAAGGCCAGGCTGGATGGGGCTTGGAGCAACCTGGGGTGGTGGGAGGTGTCCCTGCCCAGGGCAGGGGGGCTGGAACTTGATGATCTTTAAGGTCCCTTCCAACTCTAACCATTCTGTGATTCTAGGAGGGATGATCCTGCCTGAACCTCCTGGACTCTCTTACTGAATCCTTCAACAAGACAGTGCCAAAAATCCCTAGGGGATGTTCACTGGCACCTAATGGAAGTAGGATATAAGTTATGAAATGTCTTTTATAGTCTTTGGAGGGAAAAGGAAGTCCAGGGAATGGTTCTTAGCTCCTCATCGGGTCTGCAGGCTCTTTCTACCCTACCCTGGATGACGCTGCCCAAGGGCTTGCTTAGTGCTGAGCAGGAGCAGAGCCTGTTCTCAGAGGGTGTCCCTTCTGCATGAAGCTGCTTTGTCCATCTTCTTGTCCGTTCCTCCCTCTCCCCAGGACCTTCCCACTGGTCTCGTGACCGAGCATCTCTGTAGGGCTGTTAGCCCCATCTGAACGTGGGGAAGCTTTTCCACCAGCTCTGGGCCATCTTGGTGTGGAGGCCCGAGTGGGGCTTTTGTTTTTGAAAGAGATTCTTTGAATTCAAAACACAGCAAATTCCTGAGGGAGGCAGCTGACAAATCATGCTCTGCAAGGGCTCCCTGCCTGGGACGTGCTCTTCTGTGGTCCTTCCCTGACCTTCCAGCAACGGTGCCAGAAACCTCTGCCGTGGGTTACAGATCAAAAATATATAAATAGAATGAACCAACGCGCTGGGGTCAAAAAGGGGACAAATGCTCCTGATGCCAGCTCACATGTGTGGCCTGAAGACAAATTGCCTGTCCGAGCAGCCTGATGGTGGGAGTGGGGCTGGCGGGGAGGGGAGAGCGTCGCTGTGTGAGAAGCTTGTTATATACAGGAGCGTGTACAGAGATGCACATAAGCACATTATATGTTTACGTGCTCACAGGCCACCTCAGCCCAACTGCTTCCTCAGTTTGGAGGTTTCCCACTTAAACCGTTCTGGTTTCCCTCATGTGTTTTGTTTTTCCCTCTAATTTGCCACAAATGAGCGGTCAGGGAGTTCTCCTGCCGCTCTCCTAAAGGTTTCCTTCCTCTGAACCGAACTGCTTTTGCAGGGGATTTTCACTTGTGCAGTAAAGTGCTCGTTAGAGGTCTGTGTGGGTGACTAAATGCTATTTGCTTTCCAGTGTCAGTCCTGTTCCATATTTATATTTGCCTTGAATGTTCTGGAGAAATAGAGGAGAAAGCTGTTTCAGCTTCAGCCCCGTCTCGGTGTAAGTGAATGTCGTGCCTGTTTCTTCGGCAGCCGGCTGCGCTGATCTCGTGGCTAAGGGAGTGGAAATAAAGAGGTAAAATCCTGAGCAATCATAATCCTGTTGGGGTGAACTGGTTGCCTCCAAAATACACAGCTTGGTGTGGAAAGGATCTTGTTTTTAATTACTATTAGTGCTCCTGTTTCGGTGGCAGTTAGCACTGGATTACCCAAAGCCTGACTGTCTCTGTAAGAGATGTTCTCTGTAAGAAAGTGAGATTTGCACATATGCAGGAGGGAGGCTCTCTGCTTGGCTGCTTTCAGCCAAATTTGCTGGAGGCAGAGGAAAAGCTCTCCAGGATCTCAGATTCCTGCAATTATTGTTCAAATGGGAGAGGTGCTGTGTCCCTGCTCACCCGTTCCTGCTCCAGGGAAAGGTCCCATGCTACGTGTCGAGGGGACCAGGCTGTCTCCCGTGCACTGCTTCCATTGCATCCTGCTCCAGACAGCAGATGCCAAGGATAGGAGAGCCAGTGGTGGGAGAGGGGCTATTCCTGCCTCATCCCATCACTGTCAACCCCCCTGGAGCCTGTCTTCCCCTTTGCTTCAGCCCATTTATCTCTTTTTCCATTGGCAATGATCATAGTAACAATAGAATCAAATGCTGAAGAAGAGTTGCAAATGCTATAGCATCTCTTACAATATATAGAATCATAGACCGGTTCACGTTGTAAGGGACCTTAAACATCATCCTGGGCAGGGACACCTCCCACCACCCCAGGTTGCTCCCAGCCCCATCCAGCCTGGCCTTGAACCCCTCCAGGGATGGGGCAGCCACAGCTTCTCGGGGCAACCTGGGCATAGGACCTGGTCCCTGGAGCAGGAGTTACTGGGAGATTTTGGGTGCTGCCTTGTAGCATGGTGTTGCAATCTCTCAGTGTGTACTCTTGAACTGTCTTGTTCTTTGTTGCTCAGGGTAATAATTACCCCAGACCATTTTACCTCCCAAATGCTTTGCAGCTATTAATCACTCATCAGCATTCCTGAAACGACAGGGTTCGTAGCTCCATTATATAAATAAGTAAAGAGTGATGAAGAAAACGGCACCAAAACTTCATGGGAAGCATCTGCTGCTCCAGGGTGGGTCCTCTCTGGGGGTTGGATTTGCAGCCTGGTATTTCTGAGGTGCTGAGTCCCGGGGCAGCCCTTGCGCAAAATCAGGCTCTGCGTGTCCCAAGGAGGGGAGAGGCTTTTGAAAAATTGCCCCTAAATTAAAAAGTTGATTTAGGAGTTGGGCCTTAGATCAGCTTTCTTCCAACTGTGAGGCTTGTTTTTCTGGAGGACCCTGCGGGGAGGCGGGAGGCGAGCTCCCAGCGAAGGCGGCACGGCGGGAGGACGGGCAGCAGTTTGCAGCCTTCCTGCACCATTCTCACAGAGGATGAAGCTAAAATCTGACCAGCAACCTGGAATGCAGAGAGGGTTCGGGTTTTGCCAACCAACCAAGCATGCAGAGGCAAAGAAACAAACCCTGCTGCCTCCTGTTTGCTTCATGTGTGGCTAACCCCTCTGTCCCAGGCATTTTTATCCCCGGTTTCTAGCCTGCCCTCCTCCTGCATCTCTCTGTATCCTGGCAAAGGAAGGGCTGTGATCAAATGTTAATGCTCAGGAAAATCTAGCTGTGAGCAGCAGCGCTCGTGTCCTGCTGTTTAATTTTCCCTGTCGTGGGCTGCAGCCATCAGTGGTTGGGTCTGACTGTCCTCCCCGTGCCGGCTTCTCCTGCGTGGGGCTGCGGGGAAGCCTAGAGCCGCCTCTGCCTCCCTCCCTCCCAGTGCTAAATGTGTGGTGTGCCCTATCTCTAATGCTCCTTATCGGGGCCTGGCTTTGTTTACTTGCATAATTCCCTCAGTGCCTTATCAGATTAGCATGATTTCAAAGTGTTAAGAGCATCAGTGACTGAAGGGGTTCTGCCCTCGGCTTGCCGTGGCCTCCCCGTGTTCAGGTGAGATGCAAACACGCCCGCGATAATCGAAGACTGGACAGAGGTGGTTTTCTCTTCATCCCAGATTAGCGACAGAAGCATGGAGACCTGGTAGAGAAGGAGCGGGACTTTCTCGTGTAGCTGCTTTAATCCTTGTTGTCTTTGGTATCTGGGTTTTTGTGGGTTGGTGTTCAGCCACGGTGGAGGAAGCCCCCACGTCCCGCAGCGAAGGCCAGGGGCTTCCCTGGGTCACGGGGTTCCCGATGGTCCCGGCAGGTTGGGGTTCAAGGCCTGTCTGAGCAAATGTCTCATTTCTCCTGGGTGAGCTTGGAGATTTGATTTGTTTAAAGAAGAACCTTTGATGTCTGAAGAGGTTACGCTGGAGACAGCCACAGTCCCCACTTCTGTCCACCCTCCTCCTCCTCTGACAGCAAGAGTAAAGCACGTTACCTGTACGTGAGCAGTGTGTCAGCACCTAGGAAATAATGAGATCTTCCTGTTCCTAACAGAGGCAGGAGCAATCAGGGCCAGCATCTTTATGACGTGCAGAGCACCGAAGGATTCGGGTGCTGTGCTGCCAGGAGGCAGGGCAGGGACGGCCGCCCGCCCCTGTGAGGATGCTCGCGCCGCCGAAGGGAACCGGGCAGAGCCCCGTCCGAGCTGATACTGCGGGAAGGGTTTGCCTTGTGGCCAGTTTGTCCATCCACATCCCCGCCACAGCTGGGATCTGTTTGCAGAGTAGTTTTGCTTTGCTTGGAGTGCTGGGTGCAGCAGAAAATAGGCTTGTGGTGTAACTGGGCAGATATCTTTAGTCCCAGCCAGAATAAACGTGCTCTGCTTTCCCTGTCCGTGCCATGATCCCCGTGCGGTGTCAGCAGCCCCTCCAGCTCCTCCCTCTCCCCCTTTTGCTGGTTGCAAAAGCATCCACCGGGCTCAGCCCCAGCCAAGCCTTGACTTTTGTATCCAGAAAGAGCTGCTGTAATTCCTGCTTGCTTTCGCCCTTCCCTCACCACCCTCCCCTCAGATTCCCACCCCTCCGCCTGCTGGATAATTTCAAGGTGCTAATTGCCCCGCGCCACAGCTGATCCATTGATCTGGAACACAAACAGTCTCGAGGTAATTTTCTGTCTGAGCCAGTCTGGGGCTTACGCAAGTGCTGGTGTTTGTTTCCTTGTTTTTAATTTCCTGCAAAGAAAAGCTTTTGTGTTGCTCTCGACAAGATGCCTGTGTCTCAGTCGGCGGCTGCTCCGTCAGGCCTCGTGGGGCTCGAGGAAAATTGACACTAACAGTGCCCGTGTCTTTGGTAATTGGGGTCTGGGGGTGGGAATTGAAAGCCCTACTCAGTCATGTCCCTCTATCAAAACTCCTGAGTCTGTTCCTTGAGCTGTTGGGTGGATTCTCTTGCCCATCTTTAGTCCTCTGTTTGGGACAGACGGGGAGCGACTCAGACTCTTTGTCCTGTTAGATAAATACTTGTTCTATTAGATGAATACTCGGAGGCAGAGGTTGCTGGGGTTTCTTGTCTCTGAGGACTCGGGCATCCCTCTCTGTGACAGCTAACCACGAAATATCCCAGTGCTGGGCAGCTGCTAGCCACTGGAGAGTGCTGCATGCGTCCTGCCCAGCAAAGAGTTAATTTTCCCCTGGCAGCAGCCGTCAGCAGGAGCCCTGTGCTGGATGTGGAGGGGCGGGGGTGTTCAGATGATGTAATGTCAGCAACTTCCCGCTGGGCTAGTAGGAGGCTGTGCAAAAATAAACTCATCTGCATTCATTTCTCTCCCCAGCCTGCCTGTGCAGGTTTGCTTTACCTGGAGGACTCGCTTCGTACCGTTTAAATAGAATCAGGGGCTGTTTTTCTAACCGGGACCCAAGGCAAGGCTGGTGGGGGCAGCTGCGGGGTGATGTGGGGCAGCTGTGGGGTGATGGGGGGGGGGGTTGTGCACCCCTCCAGGATGGCAAACATGGGGATTGAAGCTCAGAGTGAGCTTTGCATCCCATTTCTGGGAGCAGCCTCATCCCCAGGTGCTGTATGAGTAGAAATGAGTCTTCAACCCCCCCGATTCATAAGCAGGTTTTAAGAAGTGAAATACAGTCTAACACCAGTCTCCCTCTGGAATTAGCCCTTTCTTTACAGGGTCAGAGATCGGTGCCTGTGGTTCAGAGCCCTTTTTACAGGAGTGGAGGACAGCTCTAAGGCCTGTGTGTTAGCAGGTAGGAGAGGGGGAGCTGTTTGCATCCTTTGCTGTCCCAGACTGGCTGGTAGAGCCCTCCTCTCTGGCAGATCTGTGGCTGTGGGAGGAGGGAAGGTTTGCTCTCCTCTGTACCTCTCATCATGCCTTTGCCAGGGATGCTGCTGGGGCACACTGAGCCATGTCTTTAAGGTCTTCATCTGTGGAAAAGGGAACAGTTCTTGTGCTGCTGTTCCCGAAGCGTCTGCCTGGGTGAGGGTGTGCAGCCCTCGCGCCTGTGTTCTTGGCTTTCCAGAAACGGTGAAGATTGATGACACCTCTGGACCAGTTCAGCGCCTCCCAGCCAAGGAAAGGTTTTCCCAGTTCAGTCAAAGTACTGAAATATCCCCTCTCTCTGTCTCACAAGTTCACAGATAAAGGAGGAAAAGGGAGGTAGAAAGAAAGAAACATCTCACAAACTGGAAATGGAGCTGCTGTGAATCCTTTTCCCAGCACTATCCTGTGCCACCTGCGTGGCTGGTACTGGCAGGAGATGGGGCCAGAGCAGAGCTCAGCTGGTCTGCTTGGCTGGCAACCAGGAGGGGTCTTCAGTTCTTACCATGATGGTCTGAGATGGCAAGTGGCAAAGAGGCTTCGTCCTCACGGTGATGGGTTGGGTAGCCAGCCCTCCCAGTTCCTCTGCAGCTTGCTGGCACTGCCCTGAAAGTCCCTTTTAAACTGATGTAATTGTTTGGGCGGTGCTTTGGATCTGTTCTGTCATCTCAGAGTGAGATGGGAAGATCCAAAAAATGGACCTGTGTGATCGTCTGTGATTGGAAACTGCCTCTGGTCTGATTCTGCACTGTGTATCCAGAACACCTCCGAGAAAGATGTCTTGTCCATATCTTTTAACTGGAACAAGAGTGATTGGAACAAGTGGTTTTTTAGAAAAACAACTTCAGAAGTTGGAGAGTTGGACATTTTCATGTAAACGTGTTTGCCTTGCACAGCCCTGCTGTAGCGCTGTACATGGGAGACCCTCTTGAATGGTAAAAATGGCCTTTCTCATTCATTTTGCTGCTGTAGCCGTGTCTGTGGCTCTGGACGGGACCCAGAATGCACACAGTGTTCTCACCGTGGCAGAGCACAGGACCACAGCACAGGCATCAGGAGAAGTCCCAGCCTGGACTCGGTGACTGACAGGAGCTGGATTCCAGCTCTGGAGTCAGGAACGCTGAGATCAGGATCAAAGGCAGGTGAACGGACAGCATCCTCCTTGGACGTTGGCCATCGAAGAAAGAGAGTTGACCCTGTGATCCCTCAGCTTTTACACTGAGCACGATGCAGGTGGGATGGAATACCCCAGCTGCTCAGGTTTGGGTCCCCTGTCCTGTCCCCTCCTCCCTGCAGATGCGATCCCTTGACGCTTTTCCACTTCCCACCCTCCAACGGGGCAAATAACAGAATTCCCTGCCCTTGGTTGTTCCAGCCATGAGGATGAGCAAGGGCCTCTCTGCACCATCCCTTGGTGTGATCAGGGCTTATCACCCTGAGAGGGAACAGTTTCTGAACAATGTACTGGTAATTCCAGAGTTCAGTGAGTTAGAAGAGGCCCAGCTAAAAAAGTAACATTACTAAAGAGAAAAGTGGTTCGTTTTACCTCAAACCAGGACACTTGCATTGCAAACATATTCTTTTCCCACTGGGAAATCCTGGCTGTTCGTTAATGCAGGGGGATCCAGCTGCTCTCCAGATGCAGACCAAAGGTGTCACTTGTTTGGGTTGTAGGTTGGAGCCTAACGGAGGGAGAAAAACGCCACCGCTTGGATTTCTGCAGCTGTTGCTGGTTTTCCTGCTTCAGAGGGAAAGAGGAGGCGTGGAGACCCCTCACCTTAGCGGCACGGGCGCTGCTGGGGTGGCTCCGGTGCCCCGGTGCTGCGGACATGGGGGGCTTTGGGAAAACTGCATGAAATGAAAACACCGGGAGACAAATGAAGGGGAGCTGCTTCCTTAGGTGCACCAGGACAGATGGCCAAGTCACACCTCCTGAACTTATTTTTGGTACTATTAGTGTAACACCCAGGGACCACAATGCTCTGTGCTGCCAAAATTTCAAATGCCTATTGCCAGAGAGAAGAGCTTTAGCAACCACTAACGTGGGAGGGAGACACAGGTTGGGGAGAGGACGCGATGTGATGAAGGGCACCTCACAAGCCAGTGGCAGAGCGAGGCAGGTGGGACATGTCTGCTGGGGCTGTGATGGACTCACAGCATCCGTCTGCAACGCTACAGCCCGTGCCACTGTCCCAACATCCCTGCACGGGGTCTGCCTGTCTGGAAGGGCTGGGGCACCTGTGAAACAGCCTCCAGCTCTACTTACTGCTAAGGCAGCAGCCAGCTGGGCAAGGGGGATAAAAAGGTCTGAAAGAAAGAGAGATGCTGTTGCTGCAGCCAGAAGAGAATTCATCCTGAGAACTGGCTGCTCTGGGAAACACCAGTGCTAAAATGCTGGGGGAAATCAGCAAACGTTTTCATGTTTTCCAACGTGTAGTTGATATATATTCCAGTTCCCCCGTATTTAACAGAGAAATACGCAATGGGAATAAGAAGAAACATATTTCACTTCTTTTTCTGAATATTGATGAAAGTTAGCATTATGTAGGCTCCCCAGCACCTCAGCACTATTTTCACTTACAAAAATCTTTCTACCTGCAGCACACTGTATTCATCTTTTAAATATCATTGCTCTTTTCTTCCATAAAAAGCTTCTGAGAACTTGTGCAAATATTTGCTTGCTGTTTTGGATAGTCACCAAGTCCAGGAGCGCAGTTCTACAGGCGAGCTGTCTTCTGCTGGAGAACTCCAGCTCCCACTGGAACTTGATGCGAACACCTTGTCTGCAGGCCCAGGGCGCTGCGGGGAGGAACAGCCCCACATCTCCAACGTGGAAGGGCATCCCTCACCGTCTGGGTGGCGCAGGTCAAAACCAGCAAGGCAGAGTGGAGGGAGAGCACTTCATCTGCTGGGCTTTCTCTTCACCACCTCAGCAGTCAGCTGCTCTTGAATTCTCTCTCTGCTCCCCAGATCTATGTGCTGAGCACGTGGCAGAAATGAAATCCGTGCTGAAAAAGTCCTGGGGTGGAGAGACACAGCCCCAGCCCTGCAAGAAAAGAACGAAGTGTTAAAAACATTCTTGCAGCTACTGGTGTTCCAGTGACTGGGACCAGCTGGGGAGCCCTCAGAAGCCTCAGTGCCGATATCCTCAGCAAAGGCACATCTTCTAGAAGCTTTCTGTTCTCTCTGATTGCCTCTGAATTACATCATTTACAAGCTCTCAGCCCTGCCTTTGCTTTTAACGGGTGCAAGTCTTTGCAAACTGTAGAAACATAGAATGATTAGAGTTGGAATATAATATAAATATATAAATACAATCATGTTTTCATTATGATGGGAGGAAATAAAGGAGGGTCTACAGGAGAGATGGGGAAAGACTCTTTATCAGGAAGTGAAGCCATAGGATGAGGGGGAACAGTTTTAAACTGAAAGAGGGGAGATTCAGGTTAGATCTCAGGAAGAACTTCTTTGCTGTGAGGGTGGTGAGACCCTGACCCAGGTTGCCCTGAGAAGCTGTGGCTGCCCCATCCCTGGAGGGGTTCAAGGGCAGGTTGGAGGGGGCTTGGAGCAGCCTGGTGGGGTGGGAGGTGTCCCTGCCCAGGGCAGGGGGGTAGGACTGGATGATGTTTATGCTCCCGTCCAACCCAAACCATTTTATGATTCTGCGCAATGGGCTTGTGGCGGCTGGGGCTGTGTGGAGCTGTGAGCATCGCCGGGCTCTGGAGCGCATGGTTCTGGCCAAGCCTGAGTTAAGCAGCAGTGCTGGGTCAGACCTGCTGTGTGCTCAGGCGTATGTACATCATGGGCTGTCCAACCTGGTGCTTCCAGAAACGTGGAATATACCTGGGCCAGAGAGCCCCGGGCTGCACAGGAATGGGGGCGTCACTGAAGGCAGCACGCCTCTTGGTTCTTAAAGTCAGAAAAAGCAGCAGACGCTTTAACCTGGCTTTTGTGGGCTTTTTGCATTCACAACAGGCTCCAGCAACAACATTCACTCTATTTTAGCTCTTCCCTGCGAATAGGCTTTTCAGGTTCCTCTGCTTGCTTGTTTTCAGGCAGTAGAGAGATCCTGAGCAGCTTATGTTGGATAAAAGTCACTGGTTTGTCTCTTCAGTCCCAGTGGTGTGCCAGGCGAATTTGATTGCTGGAACTAGCCCAAATTTCTGTCTGCACCCTTAATTGGGAAACAGGGATGGGGGATGAGCAGGGGACTCCAGAGGTGTAAATAGATCAGTCAGCCACATGGCGTCATCTCTGCTCTGTACAAATGCAGCTGAGGACGTGCCGAGCAGAGACAATAATTTTAATTAGCGCGTCCTCCTTCCCAAGCTCTGGAACTAGTGGAAATACTTTCCCACTTCTGCTGCTTTTAACAGACTCACCAGTAAACTTTCCAGGAAGGTGCCACCCCTCAGCATCTGCCACGTTTTATTCCTCCAAATTCATGTCAGCTGTGTCGGTGTCAGCAAGGAGAGCATCCCTCTGGCATCTCCTGAGAAAGGGGGGTGCTTGTTCCTGGGTAGGCAAAGAGATGCAGCAGCAAGGTGCCCTCCTCCATCCTCCCGGCGCAGGGACGCTGTGCTTGGGTTGTCTTTTCTGACTGTAAATGGTGAAATTACACTGACTTCTCCGTCTCTGAGCGTGACATCTCCAGCGCTGTCAGAAAGACTTGGTGCAGGTTCCTGGGCGGATACGTAACGGTGGAGAAGGTGCGCGGTGCCGTACCCTCCCGTCCCTAAAAGCTGTGTCGTAAAGGCCTTGCTAGGAGCTGCTTGGCTGTGGCACCAGCAGAACCTGTTCTGTTGTATGGGAGAAAGGATCAGGCTGGTTGGAAAAAGCAGGTACTTAACATAAAAGATCTCTAGCTGTTTTGAAAATTCAAAGTACTCAAGCGCCCCTGCAGATTGTTTTTGGGGCCACTGAAACTTTGGTGGCTCTGGCTGAGCTGATGCTGTCTCTCTCCAGCAGCTCCTGAAATGAGCTGGAAATATTCAGTATCAAATCCTTTGATGTCTCTGCTTAGGAGCTACTTCTCACCTTTTGACCTGAAGAAAAGCCCCAGGTGAACCTCAGTGCTCTTGGAAGCAGGTTTTAGAGCCTCCCAATTCTTATAAAATAAAGGTAGGATGAACATGTTTATAATTTCTTTTCAGTAAAGAGCTTGGAGAACTCCCTTGCTTGCAACTAATAACAGTAGTTTCCATCAGATGGACATGGGACCTGAGGTCACCGTGTGTAATTCCCTGTGTGTGTAATTTGTCCTATTCACATGAATAGTTTGAAATTCAAACTGGTTATTACGCTGGATAGAGTTTGAATTGGACTGTCGGGAAAACATGAAAAAATTGCACTGGGTATGTTCGCCCATTTGAATGTAAACCCATAAATTGCCTTTAGATTTAGTTAATCTGTAATTGAAAGAAAATCTGTACCGGCAGACGAGGACCAGTGTAAGATAAATTTGATGTGAGGAATGAGGGAAGGTGGCCACGTGGCTTTGGGAGCACTCCTAGGAGGTGTTGATTTGGGAAGAGCTGATCCATCCTGGTGCTGCCCAGGGAGTGTGGCTTTGGCAGGCTCTGGGTGCTCGTTTTCCCTCAGGGTCCTTTCTTGTTTGCTTCCTTCTTCTTTTCTTTTTATTTCTTTCCGTCTGTCTTCTGTGGTCTCGACAGAGGAAAGCGAGAGAGTGAGCCTTCAGACCTTCCTTGATATGCTCAGAGTAGCTCTAGCACCAACAGCTTCCTCCCTTGGCGGGAAGGAAAGATGCTCAAAGAGGCAGAACGAGACTTCCCAGTTCCTTCCATGCTCACCCTGTTTTCAGACACTTAAATCTTTGCCTCACTCCCCCTTTGGGCAGAAATTTTCCCTGCTGCTTGACTGCCTAGTGCTGATTTTTGCATTAAGTTAAATGCTTCGGTTGTGAGATGTATCTAAACCTCAACTGAACAGGTCAGCTGTTTCTTGAGAGCAAGATTTAGAAGAAATAGGGTTTTTTGCACCCGCTTTATAGGTAGGAAACTGAGGCACAGAAACATTGAGGTTAAATACATAAAATGTCAAGCTGTCGTTTCCTCACTGCAGAGTGTTTGAGTTTATGATCCTAACAATGTTCTTTTGACAGTTTTGTGAGTGGAATAATACCTAAATAGGAAAATGAGATGACAGGTTTCACAGCTTCCCTGTTGAGGGAGTTTGGAATAAAAACCTCCGTTTTGCATGCTCTGTTAGGAGAAAATGTCAGAAACACAGAAGCAGGCAGTTAGAGATGGTGAGGTTCCCCAGCTGCAAATCCAGCCCCAGAGAGGTGCCTGGGCATCCCACCAGGAGCAACTTTGGGGTGCACAAAGAAGAGCAGTAAAAGAGAGAAAAATTGAAGTTTGATGGTCCACTGTGATCCTGGAGACACTTGCCATCCCATTTGCTGGTAGGGCTTGGTATCCAGTGAAGGTTTGGAGGTACCTGATGTGCCTCTGGGTGAGATGTCTCGCTGCTGGCTCGTGCCTCTGAGACCGAGCTGGAGCGCAGAGGTGGGATGCTGGAGGGAGACACCACATTCCTCGTGTCACAGCTCATGCTCGCAGGGCTGTCTTCTGTGCCCACCTCTGGCGCAGGTTGCCCAGCGGTGGTGGATGCCCCATCCCTGGAAACATTCGCAGTCAGGCTGGATGGCCCTCTGAGCAACCTGATGTAGTTGAAGATGTCTCTGCTCATTGCAGGGGGGTTGGACTAAAGGGCCTTTAAAGGTCCCTTCCAACTCAAACTATTACAGAATCTTAGAATGGTTTGGGTTGGACAGGGCCTTAAACATCATCGATTTCCAACCCCCCTGCCCTGGGCAGGGACACCTCCCACCACACCAGGTTGCTCCAAGCCCCATCCAGCCTGGCCTTGAACCCCTCCAGGGATGGGGCAGCCACAGCTTCTCTGCGCGACCTGATCCAGTGCCTCAACACCCTCACAGCAAAGAAGTTCTTCCTAATATCTAATCTAAATCTCACCTCTTACAGTTTAATATCATTACCCCTTGTCTTACTCCTCCACTCCATCATAAAGAATCCCTCCTCATCTCTCTTGTAGACCCCCTTCAGATCCTGGAAGGCTGCTCCAAGGTCTCCCCGGAGCCTTCTCTTCTCCAGGCTGAACCCCCCCAGCTCCCTCAGCCTGTCCTCACAGCAGAGGGGCTCCAGCCCTCAGAACGCCTCCATGGCCTCCTCTGGCCCTGCTCCAACAGGTCCCCATGCTATTCTGCGTTCACCTCCAGTATTGTCCTCTGAAGTGGGTGGCAGCTGACCAAACCGTTAGCGTAAATGGAAAAAATTGCAAAAGCTGCTTGGTTGTGAGCACGGTGAGCACAAGCTCATTGGCACGTGGAACAATTTCAGCTGAATCAGAGCTGTGGGATTTTCTTCCTTCTCATGTGCATTAACTTTTTGGACCTAATCATCATGTTTCCCAACAGGACGCCAAGCCGCGGGCTTTCATCTCGCCTGGCTGTTGAGCTGAGATACGTCCCTCGGTGTGGGGGTGCTCTGCGTGGGGGTGCTCTGCGTGGGGGTCTCGAATCAAACCAGCACCAGGGACTTTCTGCTGCAAACTGTCTGAGGGGCTTGGTTAGAATTTGAGCGGCAGCAAAAGTATTTGCTTCCAATTATTAAGTTGGAATCTGGCAGTGTGTTTTGAGGTAAAAAGAAAGGGTATTTGCATCCTCTGAAAGGTTATGGTTTGCATCCCACCATCCGCACGGTGGTTTTGTTGCTCTGGTGGGGTCCCCGTGGGAGAAGCACAGTGGTGGATCGCTTCGGCTTGTCCTTGCAGCAGAGCAAAGGGAGAAATGGGGCATCCTGCAGGAATAACCCTCCTTCTTCAGAGTAGTGAGGACTGGGATACACAAAGCTGGATGCTGGAGCAGCTTCAGAGCTCCTTCTGGATTTTAGCACGCTAGGGGAACTGATAAATGACATCTTTACCTTTTATCTCCTTTCACACAGCCTTCTGAAAGTGAGAGGAGCAGAGTGCTCTGTTTCCCAACATTAAAGGAATGTTTACTTAGCCTAATTTTGCAAAAGAGATGAGGCTCAGGTGGTTATCCTCCTCCCACTCTCCTTCCCCCGGGGTTTTGCTGTGGCCAGTTTCCATGGTGCCCTCAAGGATATAAAATTCCTAAAAAGTTTGCAGAACAGAGGCATCCAGTTCAAACACAGGCACTTCTAATCATCTAATGATGTTGAGGAAACCACACCAGTGGGTGCTGGAGACCTACTTGGGCATCCCAGCTCCCCTTGGGCCCATTGATACCCTTTGGTCGTCACGTGCTGTTCTTGGCATCACCCATCTGCAGCCCCCGTGGCCTCTCCAGCCCCCCCCATCCAGTGGCCCCACAAAAAAGCCAACAGGAGTCAGAAAGACGCTCAGGCTTTGGATCAGGCTTTACGACCTGAGATAATCCCTCACTTCATTACAAGATGGGATTTTCAAACTGCAGAGCGATGAAAAGCTTCCACTGGGCAGTGGGAAGAGAACCCTTTAATAAACATAAAAATCCTATTAAAAATATACGTACATAAACTGTGCTGCCACGTAGAGGCATTGCTGACAGCTCTCCCAATTTATCATGAATTTTGCAGTTGGCAGCACTTTCATTTTTAATGCCTGACCATTGGAGTCCTGCTATCACAGGAGCTTTTTTCTCTATTTTTCTAATTCAAGCAAGAGCCTAGCTGTCGTTTTTGCAGAGGGAGGCTATAAAAGGTGAAATAAGTACAGTGTAAGGGATCTAAAGGCAGAAGGCTGGTCAAAATTCTGCACTATTTTAAAATTTCGTTATTGTTTAACATTTGGAGTTAGGTGTGGCTGCAAACGTAGTCCTGTCCTGATGAGCTCAAGTCCTATCATGAGCAATTGGTTCATTCAGAGAACCGAAACAAATCAAGGGGTAGCGCATCGCCCAGAGTACGCCGCTGTAATGCAAAATGTGTGTACTGAGTGAAGACAAGCTCTTAGGAGATGATCTGACGCACCACAGCAAAGAAGCAAACCAACTGAGCACCTTGGTGTCTCTCCACCACAATAAATCCATCACGTAGCTGCGGTGTCACCTGAATTCACCGTATGAGCTTGAAGCTGACAGGTGTCCTCAAGTGGGTGTCTGATTGCCGTTAAGCTGGAGCCTGGGCCACAGGGGGAATCCTTCTGGAGGAAGGGCGCAGGTTGGGTTGGCAGGGCTTTGGACAGCACTGATCCAGGGACCAGTGCAAGCAGGTGAGGTGCATTTCTGCTGTGCACTTTCTAATTAGCCCTCCTTTAACCTCTTATGAGAAATAAGAACCCATTTAATTTAGGTACAGAAAAGGGGCAAAAAGCTCTGGTGGTGGTGCACTTCCTCAGGGCATCTTGCATGTTTTCTGGTGCTCCTCCAGAATAGAAGGACTCTCCCAGTGCCTTTTCCTCCAGCCACACAGGGGGCCTGAGGTTGAGGGGTCCCCAGGGTGGAAAACAGAGGCGGAAAAAACCCTTCTGCTTTGCCCACTGCTCCACACACCCACAGAGTCCAACTGACTCTTTGGTCAGGGCTGTAAACCAGGAGAACTTCCTTCTCTGCTTGCTGTGGCCACCTTGGCTGCTTGCACAGACCCATCATCTGGCCTTCATGCTCTGGAAGGTACTTTGAGAGTGTGGCGTGGAGCACCAGCTCGGGTGCTTACAGTGTTTTGTGGCAGCAATTCAATCCCTACTTGGGTTCTGGCCAGCATTTGTTGTCCTCACTGGAAATGGTATCGATTACTTGAACTCGGGAGCCAATTCTGGCCGATATGATACTCACCACCTCGCGTCCCAGAATGACGTGTGCCACGGAGGCTGCGTTGCTTCAGCTCTACCTCCCAAATGGGCCAGTCAGGCTCCAGACAGACCTCTGGCCTTTTAAATCACCCATGGTGTGAATAAGCTGTTTAACTCATGCCCTAAACTTTATTTGACATGTGTTTGTTGGGTTTGGTTTGAGCAGGGATTGGCATTTATTTAGTGTCTCCTTGGAGGAGCTGTGTCCTGCCCAGCATCTGTCTGCTTGGTGGCACTGCAGATTCCATGAAATGGGAAGAATTTCCGATGAGAGAAGCTGCTGTGCCCATGGAGGGCGGTACCATGGGCTGTTTGGAGCCCACCAGCCGTTGGCACCGAGTGTTACACTGACAGGAAACATCATACATGCGATGAGGGCTGTGCTTGGGACGTCAGGATGATCACATCTCGGTGGTGGGGTTCCATGCCAGCTAGGGAGTCTGTGAGCCCCCTCTGCTTCTCCTCTGCTGTGCTCGGGATGTCAGGATGATCACATCTTGGTGGTGGGGTTCCGTGGGAGTCTGTGACCCCCCTCTGCTTCTCGGTGATGGTTATAGTGGTGGCTGCGCAGCCTGCAAGAAGCTGAACCAGTCCTGGTGTCAGATCTGCAAATATTGCACAGCAAAACCACAAAAATTGGGGCTTCACCCCAGTGCAAACTCAAAACACAGACCCTGATTCTAATGAAGAAAGCTCAAGTCTCTGTCCTCTTAGAGGCCCTTCTCAGCCAGAGATGAGGTGTCCACCGTGATCAGAAGAGGGAGTGACCTGCACACTGATACAGTGACCTCCACACTTGCCATAGGATGCTGAGAGCCCAACAGAGAGATTTCTGTGCCTACCTGACAGCGTGGGGACGGGGGCATCAGGAGCTCTGCTCTTCTGGGGGACAAGTGGTGGAGATGGTGGCTTTGCTGGGTTGGTGCTGGAACACGGACGATTCCTCATTTTGCTCTTTATTCCCTTATTCTGCCTCACTGAGTCTGCGTTGATGTTAACGTTAACGCCTGGTGTTTTCAGCTCTCCTTGGGTTGCCTGCGTTTAACGGCGTCCTGGGCAAAGCTCCTTCCCACGTGGCTTATTTGGTGCTATTTAGCTGAATTTGCTGAGCCTCTAGCCCGGGCTTGTTCCATTAAAATTTTGGGCTGTACTTTTCCATCTGGCTGCCTAGTGGAAACGGCGTCCAAAATCGGTATTTCAGTCACTTTGTATATATTTTTTGCAAAGTTAATTGAATTATGAGAGGCAGGTTACTTAAGCAGATGCGGTGGCCCCTGTGACACTTCACAGGGCTTGTTAAAGGCATGAAACCAAACAGGAGCGACACTTTGCAGTCATTACAAATGCAACCAGCAAATCGACCGTCCTGCCCCTTGAGGAAGAGGGTGACGAGATCTTCTTGGGGCAGCTCCTCCAGCAGCGCCGCTGCCGGAGTGGAATGTGATAGTGCCTCTGTCCTCCCTGAAATACAGCAGCTTCCATCACATCCCTGACTCAAAAGAGGATTTAAACCAGTATTTAATAGGCTGCGGCCAGGCCCACGCCACCCGTGCAGAGCAGGAATAGACATCTGCTCTGGTTTGGGAGGGAAGCGGGTTGCCATCTCCTCTGGCTGCGGGTAAGGGGTCGGCGCACTGGGGCGCGTGGGGCTGCGGGGGGACCGGTGGGTGGGCACAGGACCCCGGCGCTGCTCCTCCGTCGTTACCAGGGCAGCCGGGATGCCGAGGCTCTGGAGGATGGGTGTGCAGAGGGGAAAGGTGTCACTTGACCGTTCTGTGATTTAGTTGCCCGGCTGCTGCAATGGCTCGGGGATGCGGGCGGTGGAAGCGTAAACACCGGTGACGTGCAGGTGGCCCCGCTGCGCTGCCCGCTCCGTCTGCCAGGGAGCAAATAGATGGCCAAACAAGGAAGACTTTTTATTTTTTTATTTTTTTTCCCCCTTCTTATTTATTTCACAGGCAAGGAGCAGAGGTGGGAATAAAGGAAAAAAAGACGTCAGCTGCTTATTAGATCAGCAGCAGTTGTTTTGAGCCCTCGCCTCTCCGTGCCAGTTGCTGGAGTAGGCTTTGCTTTTGGGGGTGCTTTTCTGACGATGCAGAGGGCTGTCTGATTAGAAAATGGTCTTTTGCTGCAATAATTTTCGGCGAGCGACTTGCACGGGTCTGTCTGAGTGCTCGCTGTCGATTAATGCGCAAACTTCCCCCCTCCCTGGTGCCTAGTTCTCATTCCGTGTAAGCTCTGATTATTCAGTAAAAAAAAAAGAAACCTTGGCCTGTGAAGCCCAACATCGAAATGCAGCAGCAGAACTCTCAGCGTCCCCACTGTTTGCGGTGTGTTTGCTGAGGGTTATTTTCATGCCACACACAATTGAGGTCATTGAGGAGAGCAAAACGAAGGGTATTTGTTATTCAGTTCATTTTGGGTTTCCAGCGCTGCCGGTGTCTGGCAGCAGCGGTGCCGGGGGAGCCAGGGGGTGTGAGGGTACGGATTTATTACACGGTGTCTGGAGCTGCGCAGATACGGCTCCCAAAGGTCTCGCTGAAGGAGAAGGAAAGGATGCTGTATGGAGGAGCCAGCAGTGGGGGGACAGGGGAGGAACCGTGGGTACGAGACACAGAGTGGCTCCTCTGCAGGGCTGACGGCTGGAGCAGCGGTACTGGGATCTACATTTCCAGATTGCTGGGCTGCTTCTAACCTCTGAGCAAAGCATGTAGGTTTCCGCTGGGACCTCCACTGTGTCTTTGCCACCTGGATCTGAGGTCAGATTCCTTATGCCAAGTAGATTTAACTGGGATTATGCGTTTGTAAGTCTGGATCTGGATCTGAGCTCTTTGTTTCTGGAATTTGCCAAACCAAAATCCAAAGTCCAGAGAGCCTTGGAGAACTTTATGCCTTCATTCCAGAGTCCATGTCTGGTTTTACGGGCTGTTAATACATTAAGGTTTCTTTAAAGCAGTTAATAATTTGTATTAGATGGTTTAGCTGCAGATTTTTAACTACTTAAAGACAATAGACTAGAAGCAAATGGAATGGAACTGGGGTTATTCTTAAAAAGATTTCCATTATCTTAGTATGTGATCAGCTTGTAATCTCTGGTGTGTACCTTACACCATCCATCCCTTACAGAGCTGCGTGGCTCTTGTCTTCTGCTTTCCAAGTGGAGGTGGCAGCCCACAGATCCATAGGGTACCTGCTCTGGGGCTTGGGCTGCTGCCCAGGCTGCTCTGCCAAACTCCATCTCAAGTCCAGGAGAACAAAATTTGGGTTTAGGGCAGGAAAAAGAAAACGAAAGAGACCAGAAAAGCTCAAGTATTTGGAGAGGTTGTGTGACAGAAGAAATTTGAGTTAAGTCAAAGACCTCGGGCTCTTTCCATGTGGGAAAGTCAGGGCTGGTCACCAGCATCCGAGTGAGTGGCTGAGGCTAGCATAATGCCTTGTGTTGTCCTCGAAGAGCTGCATGAATCCTGCAGTGGAAATGGATGCAGTATATCTGAAAAGCGGCACAGCAGCACCCTGCGAGGCAGCCTGGGGGCCCAGGAGGTTGGCTGGATAGGTGGGCTCACGTCATGCCTTGCAGTGAGGTTTGTGCTGACCACACAGGGACCAGATGGTGGACCTGCCTTCCTCTGCCTCTAAACCAAACCTCTGTCCTCCTCCCCTGTCTCTTTGCAGAGCTCCCTTCCTCGGAACACTTGAGCGTGGCCGATGCCACATGGCTTGCCCTCAACGTGGTGTCTGGCGGAGGTGGCTTCTCCGGCTCCCAGCCCATCGGAGTGACCAAAATTGCCAAGTCAGTAATAGCACCCCTAGCTGACCAAAACATCTCAGTGTTCATGCTCTCCACCTATCAGACGGACTTCATACTGGTAAGAGCACATGAGAGAACCAGGCAGAATCATCTGCCGCCAGATGAATGCTCAGTTGGGCAGTTTTAATGATATTTCTGGGAACAAGTTGGTTGAGGAGCAGCAGAAACACCAAAGTCTGCTTTCTCCAGAGCTCTGTGCCTTGTAGTTGGGCTCTCTGACATCTCAGGAGCATTTCCCATGAGAGGAGACTTCTTTTAGTAGGGGTTATCTGGTGTCTAATGAGAGTGCTGAGCCCACACTGCAGTCTCTCCCGTGGGCACTGGCCACATTTTCCACCGTTACTCAGACATTGATTTTCTGAAAGTTAAAGGGAAATAGTGTCCGCTGTCGTGTTGGCTGATGATGGCCGAGAGGCTCCAAAGTTGTTTTGGGGATGGACACACAGACTTTCTTTCTGCGTCAGACATGATGATGATTATCCTTACGCACCTGCTGGCTCCGGCAGGAGCGACGCGTCTGCTTTTCTCTGCCCTGAGAGTACGTGCCCTCCTCTGTCGTGTGTTTGCACTCCCGGTGGGTACCATCACGAGCTAATCCTGTTGTCAACCTCAGGTACGTGAACGAGACCTGCCCTTCGTGATGCACACGCTGGCTGCTGAGTTCACCATCCTCCGAGTAGTGAACGGGGAGACGGTGGCTGCCGATGACCTTGGGATAACAAATGGATTTGTCAAACCAAAACTGGGTAAGGACCAGCACGGGCTCAGCTTGCCGGGGGGTCGGTCTCCATGATGTATGGGGGAGAAAGTCTGCCTCCTGCCCTCCTTCAACATTTTGGTGGATGTCTGTCCTGTTGTAAGGTGAAAAACCATCTTAACACATGCCTCAGTCTGTCCCGGTTCAGCCAGGGGTATGAGGAGGCGCTGAGCTTCCTGAGCTATGCTGATGAGCTTTGCTGGATTTCAGCCTTTTAATGCTAGTTTCACATAAGTGAAAACATAACGTGCCTTTTGTGGGACAGAAGGTCCTATAACAATTCATTTCAGTTGCAAACAGCATTATCTGGAGCCCAAACTTCCAGGTTTCAACATTTCAAGGGAAAATTCCATGTATAAAAACTGAAGTATTTCATTTGTTGATGCACAGAGAATACTGCTCAACTCTCACACTTCAGTACCGCTCAGGATCAAAGCTGATCAGGGCTGCACAGAACCCCAGGAGGTTTCCAGTCTGGGGGAACTGGCATCAGGCAAAGGCCACAGTCGGGAAAAGAAACTACTGAAATACATCTGTTTACCTACACACCCATGGGTCATTTTGTGCCCATAACCAAACAAAGCACAGATCAGTTACGATGAAGTGCCACTCAGCCTCCTCACTCGATAGCTAGAAATCATCTTCTTTAAGAAAATGGGCCTTAGACCAAAAGCGTGAAGGAAGGGCACAGTGAAAAGCGTGCTGATGACGCGCAGGGACGCCGTTTGCTGTGTCGTGGGATGCCTAAATGCCGGCTGTTTCTCAGCTACTGGCTGCCAACGTCTTTGCCGAGCTGCTGCGTATTACCTGGTTGTTAATTTTTGTAGATATTATGGCAAAAGAGACCCCCAGAAAGGGGGGGAAAGGGGGTGTACTGCCAGCAACCACAACCAGAGAAGGGCCTTCCAGAGCCATGCCCCTTACGTGGTGGGAGCCTGAAGTTATTTCAACTACTCAGTTTGTGTTGCCACCTCCTTTGGCTTGCCCCTTGTCTCACGTGGATGTACCCAATGTCCTGAAAGCTCCTACGAGCAGCGAGGTGACGGTGCCCTGTGCAGGGCAGGGTACTGGGGATGATCCCACCCTCTGCCGCAGAAAGGATGGCACAAGAGCAGGTTGTCCCCGGGCTCCTTGTCCCTCTCTAGGAATGAACTGGGTTCCAGGAATGAAGAACTTTCTTACAAACACTGTCATTTTTCTCCACGGCTGCTGCCGGTGTGTGGATAACACATCTGGTGGGATGTGAACCCGCTGCAGAGGTGGCCTCATAGTTGTGTGTGTCTGTGTGTGTCTCTTTCAGTTCAGAGGCCCGTCATTCATCCCCTTTCCAGTCCGAGTAATATGTTCTGCGTCACCAGCCTGGATCCAGATACCCTTCCCACTGTTGCTACACTCCTAATGGATGTCATGTTTTACTCCAATGGGTAGGTCCTGGAGGGGAGATGGGCTCCCGGGGGAGGTGTGGCTGGCATCTGGAGGCACAAATTCACATTGCTTCTCCAGAATGCCCAGGGTTCTGCTGCGGTCCTGTGCTGCTGCAGTGCTCTGCACTTGGGGAGGGAGGTGTCACAAGTTCAGGAGGGTTGTCCTGGCAGGTGGAAGCCAAGTAGGAGATGGGAGGGTGGGGACATCCGTTGGCTTTGGAAAGCTGAGCCTTTTCTGATTTGACCTAAGAGGAGCGATGTGATCAATGTGCTGCATAGCCACATATGCCCAGAGGATGTGCTGCTGCTCACTGCTGCCTGCAGCTCCTGGCCCACAGCCTCAGGCGAGAGGACCTGGGGGCAGCAATGGGAGAGTTTTGCCCATTGTGGGGACTGGTGGGTTTTGCCCCAGCGAAGTCAGAAAAATGAAAAGCAGTATAATGTGATAGAATTCAGTGTCACTTCCCTAAGTCAGTCTATGAACATATCTCATTTCACTGGCTAGATCTGCTTTAAAAGCCTTCCCTTGTTCTTCTAACCAGTTGATGCTGTTGTCTTCTTTTTCTTCAGAGTAAAAGACTCAGTGGTGGGCAACGAAGACTCGGGACATATTCGCTTTTTCTCCTTTTCTCTCATTGAGGGTTACATCTCCTTGGTCATGGATGTCCAGACACAGCAGAGGTGAGCTTTAGTCTTAGGGTCTCCTGAATCCCAAAAAAGCACCTGGCATGTTCCCTAAGGAGCAGTGAGCAGCCTAATCTCCTCCGTCTTAATTCTTGGGAGCCTCGTTGTATGGGTGTCACGTGCCTGTACACTCTGTCACTTTTCTGAGTGAAGTCTGGCATGTTAGTCTGGCATGGTCCTGAATTTTGGGCTTGTCTGTCCAAGCCCTCAGTGAAATCACAAGCCAATGTAGGGCTATTTCCCTTCTGAAAGAGAGACAGTGGATCAAACTGATTCTGATGTTTTTATTTCACTGTTCATTGGTTGTTTTTTTAAGAGCAAAGCCCCAAAAAAATCGGGTGTACGTGGTTGAGGTTTTACTGCTAAAGGCCAAAAGTAGGGTGGGGATGGCAGTGATGCTGTCCTCCCGCTTTGCTGTTACACATGGCTGGGCTTGGTGCGGAGTCTCGTTGTGATGATAATGCACTGAGTCATCCCTGTGCAGCGGGAGCCCATGACTCGTTTGTTCTGGCAAGGAGAAAGTCAGCCAGGGAGCAAATCTCAGCCTGTTTCTGTGTGCGTACCTCTGCAGCCTTGCATCGCAGACGTCTCTGGGGTCTGGAGGCTAAACAGGAGGCTGCGCGTAGATTTGCTTTTGACACACAGAGCAGTGTTTGATTTTGATTCTTGCCTACCCCAGGGACTTGTTTTGCAAACTATTAATTGCCCTCTTGAAAGTTTCTTTGGCCTTATTTGGAGTAAACCTGTCTGCCTTCAAGAGAGGCTGGGGGGCTGGAGCGGCAGCTGGTGCTTGGGGAACCCGGGCGGCCAATGCCGTCTCTCATGGACTGGCCCTGGGCTAGTTCTCTTACCTTCCCAAGCTAAGAAATGGGGATCTCTGCAGGGATCTCAGGGACCTGCTGTGGAAAAAAGGACTGGTGATGCTCAGACACAAAATCAGTGGTTCACTTGCCTGAGAGAGTAGGTGTGGAACGTGTTCTGTCCCTCGGTGTTTCTAAACACAGCTCCAGTCAAGTCGGTCTCAATGCTTGTAAAGCTGGGTCATAGCCTGTTCCTTAAGAATCTGTTTCCACGCCTCCCTGAGTGCCTGTGCAGATTTCCCGTGGACATCTGGAGGGACAGGCAGGTCCATCCCTCCCTCCTGCCTGGAGTTTTCTCAGCTTCATCAAGCTGCTGCCGTGGAAGCTATTGCTGACTTCAAGCAGCACAGGGATGCAGGAGCAGCAGCATCCCCGCAGGCAGGATCTGACACGCTGCTGTGTTTTAATTGCCACGTTTGGTGTTCTTTTTCTCTTACAGATTTCCTAATAATTTGTTGTTTACAAGTGCATCTGGCGAGCTCTGGAAGATGGTGCGGATTGGTGGGCAGCCTCTTGGCTTCGGTAGGTAAACATTTGGGGGATCAGTTGGTGCACAGGTAGTTACTTGCCTCGGGGCCTTCAAGCATGATGGAAAAACCCATCTGAGGCTTTTTAAGAGCCAGCAGCAGCATAACATGACTTTGCAAGCTGAGATTTTCCAGCAGGAGGAGTCTGACTCCTGACTAATAAGTCAGACTTCTAAATATACTTTTAAAAGTGCTGCATGCTTGACAGCTCCATCTAAATTGCCTTCATCTGCTGGACTTTGGAGCTATCTACAGCTGGGTCTCTATTTAAAAAGTAGACAAGGAAATGGCATTGTAGATCACTGAACTCAGTGGCTGGGAGCACAGTCATACTCCAGTGCAGCCCTTGGGCAGCTCTCTGGCTTGAGTAGATTTAATACAGATTTATAGCAGTCCAAGTGGGAGACCTATTCATAGACCTGTTTCACATCCAGTACTGCAAATATTTTCTCTACTCAAAAGAACATTGGACCTAAGTAACAAAAAGTAAATGCTTCACATCTGCAGAAGTGCTCTTGTTATTTTTATATCCCCTGTAACTTTAGGGAGTCCGATCTGAATACCGCAGCTAAGGCCTGATTTTCAGAAAGCGCTGGGGCTCCTTCCCATGGTCTCTGAAACGGTTTCAGACTATTTCAGGCTGCAAGACTATTTCTGAAAAAATGTTTGGCCAATTTTTTACATTTCGTTGCAACTTCTATGCCAGGCAAACAAAAGTAGCAAGAGGGAGATTTTCAAGCGCCTTCTCTTTATGCATCTTGGAGGCAAAATATGTAAAAATGGTACGTGGCCTTGCTGGGACATCAGGACACCTGCCAGTCCCCTAAATATGCACGCACTGTTAGGATATATTAGCTTAGAATCAAGTTGAAGTATTCAGTTTGGATCAGGGAAACTCAGATTTCGTCTGGAGACAACGTACAGGACAGACGAACCTTTTAAATTGGTGTGAAATCCTGTCTCGGGGGCTGTGGTTGGGAGCCAACGGTGTGTCCAGGCCAGCCAGCAGGTCAGCATCTCCTCTCTCAGAGATGCAGGGCAAAGTGTTTAATAGCAGCAATTAAAGAGAAAAATAGAGGTTAAGGGAATACCAGACTGTCTTTGGTGCTGCCTTTCTGAACGTCGTTAATTGTGTTTCTTTGGACTTCTGAAAATCATTCCAGTACTAATGTTTTGTGCCTTTGGGGGATTTACATTTCTCTGGAAGGAAAAGAAGGCAGTGAAATCAAATGTGCAGTGTTAACGTTGTGCCCAAAGAGCCTGATTCTGTGAGAATTTTACCACAGATCTCCTTTCTGATTGGAGTCTGTGAAGACAAATTCCCTCCTGTACACGCGTGGAACAGACCCAGGAGTTCTGCAAGAGCGAGAGGTGCCGGTCAGACAGTGACTGAGCTTTTATCTCCCCCCCAGATGAATGTGGAATTGTCGCTCAGATTTCTGAGCCCTTGGCCGCAGCCGACATCCCAGCCTACTACATCAGTACTTTTAAGTTTGATCACGCGTTGGTGAGTATCAAGACAGCAGCTTCTTTGAAATAGGAGAGATCGTTTCCCTGGGAGAAAATTCATGGTGAGAACACCTGGAGAGCTTGTTGGGGTGCCTTGGCTCTGAGGTAGCCTGGCAGATACCTCTCTCCAGCCTCTTGGCTGTCCCTGCCCTGGGTCAGAGGCTCCTGAACCAAGCCCAGCCCTGCCCCAAGGCAAAGCGGCCCTGGGGAGCGTCCCTGCAGAGGGCTGGTCTCGGTCCTTGAAGCCCTGTGATGCTGCAGAGACGTCGCACCGCCCTGGGCAGCCTTCTCCACCGCCTCACTGTCTTATTGCAAACAGCCACAAACCCTCTGGGTTTTCCAGCAAGCATGACTGGAGGCTGCAGGCTTTAAGGAGGGTGCCTTTGTGTGTGGGGACTCTTTTGGAGAGTCTCCCAAGACCAGAGCCCTGCCTTCATCTCTTGGTACTCGCACGGCTTTAACTGTTTTGTTTTGAGACCCATCTGTAAGTCCTGGTTAGCTCTGCATCCTCCTCCTCATGGTGCAGGCCTTTGAGAAAATAGCAATAATTGGCAGCACAGCAAGGGAAGGTGATTTTGAAGCAGAGGAGGGTGTTGCCGTGTTTGTTTTCGTGACTAGCCACGACAGTTGCCGCGCAGTCGTCAGCACGGGGGCTTGCCCTTCCTACAGAGCTCCCTGCTCTTCAGTTCTAGCGGGTGTTTTACCTTCCAGGCGTTAAGCCTACCTCCGCTCTTCCCTGCTGTATAGGACACCCTCAAGAATGAGGAATTTCCCTGAAAAGGGAAAATTGTTACGCCTGTAGCCACAACGAGGATGGCATTTGACTTGGAGCCATTCCCCAAGTCCTGAGGGAGGGAGTCCGTAGCCCAGGCGCTACCAAAGCCAACAGAACTCAGCCGCTTTCTGCTTTGGGGTGGGTTTTTCATAAACGTGCCCTTTATTGCATTACACTTCTCCTTTCATCACTGTAAATTCACTGCCCAGGCCCTCCTTTTCACCTGTAAAAGCTCCAGTGATTTCAAGGTGGGTTTTTTTTTTTCCAGCTAATTACTGTGGGTTTTCACAGTTGGTGTGGACCATTTGCAGCGTAGAGGTCATGTGTGGAAAGAGGAAAAGTAAATATTTTTCCAGATAGCAAAGGTCAAAGTGTTTTATATGTTTGTCTTATTTTCTTGAATATTAACTGTGCTGATAAGATAAGCTAATAAAACACCATTTTAGAATCACTGCTGTTAGCTTTGCCTCGCATTCCTGCCTGTTGTGGCCCCAGGTGCAGGCTCTCTGTGCGGAGCGCGGCGCTGAGTGCTTCTAACTGTCCGGAGCACTGAGCCCTGACAGTTAAATAGATACCTGGCTTTTAAACCTTGTGCCGTACAGTTGTGATGACTTTGCAGCCAGCTCCGCCTTCTGAAGGTGTCTCATCTTCCCGTGTCCGAGCCCGGCAGATCCCTGCCTCCCCGCGGCTGGCAGGGCGCCTGGGCCACGCGGTACCATCTGCGGATCTTCCTGCCTCAAATCACTATTTTAGCCTTTTCCTTGCTACTTGCCCTTTTCTTGTCTGACGGTTTCAAAAGCTCTTTCATCTGGACAGTGTCAAATCCTTCCCCCATGTGGAAGGTGCATTTCAAGCCCTGCTTTGCCTGACGGTGCTGCAGGAGGAGTGGTTGGGCTCTGAGCTCGCTGGCTCCAGGTTGGTTTTGTTGGCCAAGACCCTGACCTAGACGTTGTCATGTTTTCCTTAACGTTGCTACCCGGATACCTTGCCTTCCAGTGACGTTTCTTGAGGTCTAAGTGCATCTTGGACCCTTTCTCTACATCCTCCCTTTCTTTATTAAGGTCGGTCAGTGCTTGTTGTCAACAATTTAGAGGGCTTTATAAAAGCTTCTTGTTCCCCTTGACCTGATCTTCTTTCTCCTCTGCATCTTAAAGTGGGTTTGTTGCTTAATTTTTCGTTTGACCTGGGTCTTAATGCTCAGATCTTACAGCAGGGCTGTGGCTGTAGAAGTTTGCCCTGGAAATCAGGACCTGTGCTTGAGAAGAAGTCCCTTCAGGAGACACTGCTGAGACGGGAACCTCCAGGTCTCTGGTGGTGTCCCCTGGGTGACAGAGGGTTGCACCGGAGAGAGCAGCAGCTTCCAGCTCCCTCTAGAGAGAGCAAGAGAGAAGAGTCCGTTCTCCAGGAGCTCTGCTCTTGCTGCCTTATGCTCAGAGGTAGCTTCTTCTTCTTCACCAGCCATTTGCATCTAATGAGGCTGGAGCTATGTCTGAGACATGGTTTGGAGCTTTACTTTACCCTTCATGGTAGATGCTTTGATCTCCCCTCTGCCTGACCAGTGAACACCTTGCACCAGCTGCCCAGTGATGGGGCTGTTTTCTCTGGGGCAGAGAGGGGTAGGACTTCTCCACTGATGGCAAACTAGGATGTGTCCTACAAATCAAAACTGTTTGCACATCTGTCCCGGAGAAAATGCAGCCCAAACATTCACGGTATGTTGATGCCATTTCCTTGGTGCTGAGGGAGCCAGGCATTGAGCAGTGAGTGGGGGCTGAGGCCTTTGTGTTAAGGGAGGAGGTGGGTCCGTGCAGGTCAGAGCCGGTGGTCCAGAACTGGCCAGTTCCACTGTCTCCTGCTTCTGTGCCACACTGAAGCAGAGATGTATGAAGAGGCCTGCGCCTCATTTGCTGGGGCTGGCTTAGAAAAAGTGTTTTTCAAAATTGCCCCCTATGTCTTTTCTCATTATCTTCTGGAGAGGCAGAGTCTACAGCTTCCTCCACCACAGGGTACTGGGAAAAATGGTGGAGGGGAGGCAGTGGAGAGTCCTGCCTTGAAGTCCTATTTCCTACGGTGGAGGTTTGCTGGGGTTTTCTTCCTAACCCAGACGAATTTGCTGTAAGTTTTAAGATTATTTTCTTCCTTTCCCAGCTGACTTCTGTTCACACATCATCACAGTGGGCCACTGCTATTCCATCTTCCCATTGGAAAAATGGATGGCTTTCTTGTTGTTCCTCGTGGGTTTTTCCCTCAGTTTTGTTCAAAGCTGTGCAGAAAATCAGAATCCAGTTGTATTTCCACTGTATGAGCTCTGGAGGGTGTCCAGTGAATCCAGGTACTGTGCTCCTGGCCAAGGAGCCAAATACCCCACAGAGGAGACAGTCCCTTCTTCAACTTTCTTAACACAAATTATTTTGGCTTCCTGCAGCAGCTCACAGATAATTTATTTTTCCCCCAGTTCCCTTTCCACTTTCCACGAGCTGTGAGCTGCCTGTGCCCCGAGTGTTGGCTCTGAGTTTACGTAAGGGTCAGACAACTCCTTTCTGTCTGATCTAACTTTGCTTGTGATGCTCTTTCCTACCAGTGACAGTCACTCTGAGATCTTTGGCATCTTCTGTTACAAGGGGGGTTTCTTGTAGTGTGTGTGAAGAGACATCCACTAATAATTTTGCATATGGACTTCATAGAACCCTAAAGTGCTTTGGGTTTGAAGGGACCTTAATGATCTTACAGTTCCAACCCCCCTGCCCTGGGCAGGGACACTTCCCAGATTTCTCCAAGCCCCATCCAGCCTGGCCTTGAACCCCTCCAGGGATGGGGCAGCCACAGCTTCTCAGGGCAGCCTGGGCCAGGGTCTCACCACCCTCACAGGAAAAAGTTCTTCCTAATAGCTAATCTAAATCTCCCTGCTTCCAATTTGAGGGGGAATTCCCTTCCCTCTCATCCTGTGACTACCCTCCCTGATCCAGAGTCCCCAACTTTCCTGGAGCCACTTTAGGGACTCAAAGGCTGTTCTAAGGACTCCCTGGAGCCTTCTCTTCTCCAGCCTGAACCCCCCCAACTCTCTCAGCCTGTCCTCACAGCAGAGGGGCTCCAGCCCTCAGAATATCTCCATGACCTCCTCTGGCCCTGCTCTAGCAGGTCCGTGTCCTTCTTATGTCTGGGGCTCCAGAGCTGGACACAATATTCCAAGTGAAGTCTCAAACTCACAGGATGCTCTGGAAAGCCTCATGGGGCCCGTAGGCAGCCACAGGAATCCATCAGCACAGGCTCCTTCCATGGGTGAGCTCCTGGCACAGAAAAGCTTTACCAACAAAAGTGGGGAATACAAAGGGGGAGGAAGAGGAGAAGGAAAAGAAACCCCCAAAACAGCTGCCTCCCCACCAGCAGGCACCATACCGACAGCGAACCAGCCAGATCTCAATATGCTTGCTCCTGGGGCTACCATGGGCTAACGCTTTTGAGCCAGAGGGTGTCTCTTGTAGATGGGAGTCCAAGAGGAGTACCCTTGGTGTCCAAGGTGTCCAAGAGCAAAGTACCGGCTCCTTGGGACTGTTCTGGCTTCATCCCCTGCTTCTCCTTTCCTTGTCATCCCTCCCGTGCTTTTGCCGACCACGACCTTTCTTTTTGTTTTCTTGCAGGTACCTGAAGAAAATATAAACGGTGTGGTCAATGCACTCCAAGTCAGTCAAGCTGAAAAGCATTAGAAATCTTCTGAGCTGGTTCCAGATGCTTTTTATTATTATAA
>VZRU01011518.1:396052-414480 GCA_013398155.1 Pedionomus torquatus
TTTAAAAAAGGGGTTTTTTTTTTTTTTTTTTTAGTGTAATATAACCCATTTTTGACTCTTCTGGTCAAGTGTATGAGCAGCCATGTAAGGATTTAGTGTGGGGATTGCTCATCTGGGACACAGCATTAATGCGGAGCGGTGCCTCCAGGGTTTAATCCATTAAAAAAAAATAAAATAAAATAAATTAAAAGCAACACTCTCTCTGCCATAGCAGCTCAGCACTGCCCACACCTCACACCTACCCCCAAAAGCAATTGGCTTCTTAAGGTAAATACTCAGGATTTGGGCAGTTAAACTGGCACTAAACTAAAACCACCGCACACACTGACAGGTTGGTGTTTTGGTTTTGTTTTTTTTTTTACTATGAGCTTGCTTTTTTTTAAAAATGTTATCTGCCCAAGCTCATGCCCTTGTGCAGGAGGGGCTGGGGGCCGGGGGGAGAGGCTTCAGCCCCTCCAAAAACCACTACAAAAACAGCTCCTGGTAACTCATGATGAAGTAACATCATGTCAGGAGTGTTTTGAAGGCTTCAGGCTAATTATTAGTTCTCTGAGTCATTTGTTTTTGAAGGCTCCTGTAGAGAAAAGAGTTTGCTGTAATGTAGCAGGTGCCGAAAATAGTCTGGTTTATGGGCATTCCTGAGCTCTGTTCCCAGTTTGCTGACAGCGGAGCCCAGTTTCTGAAGTCCATTGGCTGCAGGCAGTTGGGGGCACCCCCTTGGCACAGCAGGCTGTGGACGAGCAATTTGGGCACGACTCTCCCACCCTTCCCTCCCGGGCACTGTTGAGGTGTCTGAGCCCTGCTGGGATGAGCTGGGAGCTGTGTGTGACCACAGCCCTGTGCGAGTGGCTCGTCCTGCAGCACTTTCAGGCTATTTTAAGCCAAAGCCGACAGCGCGGTGGTTGTTTGGAGGGCGAATTACTCTTGCTAATCAATGCGAAATCAAGTAGGTTATTTTGGTTCTAATTTGAGCTGCTCCCCGTGTACATCCCTGGCCTGCACCCTCCTCCCCCTCGCTGCAGGTATATTTAGGGACGCAGGTGTATTTTGGGCTGGCTGCCCTTTGAAGGACAAAAGGGCACAGTTGCCTTCCAGCATCTACCCGGGGTCGTTACAGCAGGCAGGGCTCCCAGGCTGGCCTGGCCCGTCAGTCACAGGGGACCCCAACCTCCCAGGCTGTGGCTGCCTTTGATAGGTAAGAGACGGCAGGGAAAAGAATATTTAGGTTGGGTTTTTTCTGAGCCTTTTTTCCTTAAATAAAACATTTATCTTAGTTACTTCCTAGATACACAGCAGTAAGGGGAAGGGCACCGCCACAGGAATGCTGTTAGTTAGGGCCTGACCCAGACACCTCCAGCCACATCCTCGCATTTTCTTAGATCCAAAAGCCCCATCACTGATCTCCAAATACATTTGGACGCAGCTCATCCCCTGCCTCTGCGTCCCCCAATTTGCAACCTGCTGCCGGAGCCCATCCAGCCCCAGGCTGGACCCACAGCAGGAGAGGTGCTGTTGGAGCGTGGGTGGTGACTCCCTTCCCGGGACCCTGAGCTGCTCTCAGTGCACAAACCAGAGCAGCACAGCCCTCAAGGAGAGCAGACAAGGCCGGGGGATCCCGAGTGGGAAAACAAACTTTGATTCTGAAAGTGGGTTTTTTTTTTCCTGGTGGCCTGGGTGGTCTATGCGGACCAGAGCCCACAGCACACGCTGGCCCCTCTACACAGCTGTGGGGCAAGCGCAACTACCCTGGGAGCTGCAGATGGGCCTGGAGAGGGGTCTCAGGACACATCTGACTTTGCAAGTGGTGCAAGATGCTATGAATAATAAAGCAACTGCTGCCACAGCCCCATTAACGGCTCTGGACACGCTCTAGGCTAGCCTCTTGGATCAAATCATTTCAGCAATGCCCCTTTGTACTGGGTGGGAAGGTTTTGGTAGCAGAGGACTGGTGTCTGCAAGAAGGCACCAGGAGCTGCACCAAGGTGGGGCACAGACAGTTCTAGCCAGCTCCGAGACAGATCCACTGGTGGCCAATGCTGAGCCCACCAGCAACAGTGGTAACATTTCAGTGATACCAGAAGGGGGAAAAACTGCAGCTGGGAGAGAGGAGAACATTAGAAACCACCCTGGTCAGAGAACCAGAGAAGGGAGGAAACTTAGGAGTAAAGTTGAGCCTGAGAAAAAAGGAAGGGTAGGGGAAAGGTGGTTTTAGATTTGTTCTTATTCCTCATTATCCTGCTGTTTCACCAGCAGCAAACTGATTTCTTCAGGTGGAGTCTGGTTTGCCCACAATGCTACCTGGTAAGTGACCTCCCTGTCCTTATCTTGACCCCCAGCCTTTCTGTCACATTTTTCCCCCCAGCCTGTCGGTGGAGGGGCAGTGACTGAGTAGCTTGGTGGGCACCAGGCCAAGGTGTCGTCCCCCACCACCACCCCACTTTAACCAAAAGAAAGGTGGTGTTTGTCAGACTACAGGCTCTCTTCCTTATTCCCACCAAGCAGCATGTTCAAGAATACCCACAGTCAAACCTTCCCACTGCATTAAGCCATACAACATTTCTATTTAGGGCTAAAGACCTTGCTGGCATCTAATTAACACACAGATTTTTGTAATTTATTGCACAGCAAGACCGCAACACAACCAGGTATGACATGGCATTAATTCTCATCCGAAAGGCCCAGCCCCGAGTGGCATCAGGACACAGTTGTGAACAAGAGCAGCTCAAAGCCTGCAGCGCTCCCCTGCCCCCCCTCAAACTGCAACAGCCACCCAGGGAATTGTTTGTAACACCTTTCTTGTCACAGTTTTTTTTTTTTTCCTATTTGTTTTCAATGCTTTAACAAGTTTCCTGATGTTAAAAGGGCATAGGTACTCCCCTGAGGCCAAAAAGACACATTCAGGCTGCTCAATTTGCCCAAGTTACATGCAGAATAAAGTCTAAATTAAAGCTAAAGCTTATGGAAACGCAGCAGTGCAGGTCCACCACCACTTAACAGCAGCCTTCTGTTGTCCTGCCTCCACCCACCACTGCAATACCAGTCACACAGCAACATCAATAACAACTGACAGGCACACCTCCGGTTCTGTACTTCTGCGTCTATTTCTGTATTTCTGTCTGCTACTTCATTTCACCCTTCCTATATTTTATACAAATATCTTAAAGACTTAATTCATCAAGGTAGAGTTTACTCTCTGAGTTTTGGGAGCCACACAACACATTTGATGTAGAATTTTAGGTGATGGAGCCAAAACGTGCACTCGTGTTGTCCCCTGGGCCTGCGGGTACACCACTTGCCTACAAGGGGCTCAGCCCTGCAGGGCAGAGGCGTCTCAGGCCACAGAAGAGGTTTCCTGTCACATCACTGTGAACCAAAATGCTTGAGTTTAAATGCAGAGCACAAGAACAGTTTGTGTGACAAGTAAAGCTCAAGAATGTTACCATCACTACCGATAAAGACTTTGTAATCACTTTATTAGAAACCTATCAGCTTGGATTTTGCCAAAATAGTTTACACAGAAGAATCCCACACAGAGAGAAATAGTAACAGCTCTGAAATACTCCAGACACCAGGCAGAGGAGACAGTTTCCCCACACTGCAGTGTGAGATTTGCTAAGTGCCTGCTACAGGCACATACAGCTGCTGCATCTTACCTCCATCAGCTCTGCCACAACCTCTCTGCTACGAAGGTACCAAGGCTCTGCTTCCCCCGCCAGGCACTGCCGAAAAGCCCAGCAATGCTAAAAAGGTTCTTTGTGACTGGGAGCCACTACCCCCGAAGGCAGAAAGAGCACAAAGACACCCCAGAAAAATCAAAGGCAGTGGTTTGTGATCACATGAAGAAAAGAATGCTTCATGAGCAAGTACTTGACCCATAAGTAGCAGAGAGGGAGCTTTGTTTCCAGCCTGCCCCCATAAATACATGAGACTGGCTACTGCCACCACCAATCTGTCCTTCCACAGCAAGGGCACAGAAACAGCCTGTGATTTATCCTTCTGCGCTGTCTTACTTAGCAGCACTTTCCCCCTGAAAACAATTTCTCACTCTTCCAGGTAATGAAGATGTTCCTTGGGCGCTCAGTCTTCAGAGGAAAAGCTGCTACATCCCAGGATAAGCAGAGCACTGCCTCTGGGCCACCAGCTGCACATCTCCCCTCCACAGAAGCGGCAGCCTGGGCAGAGTGCAGCTGGTGGCGGGCACCAAGGACAGCTGTGCTGGACTCCAACAGCCTGCAGGACTCTTCTACCACATTAAAAAAAAATAGTTTTATAAAAAAGTCCAACACTTTCCCTTGAAAAATAGTTTGGCTCAGCCCAACACTGACACCACAGAGCTGGTGACAAGGCAAGTGTCCATAAATGTGTGTCCTGTGCTACAGATTTCACCTCGTGGTCTTCCCCGAGGGAGACGCTCTTCATCCTTGGGCACAGACGACTCCCCAGCTGCAGGCTGGGCCTCAGACTCTTCGGAAGCTCATCACAAACCGGCCAGAGCATTCCCTGCATCTCCACTCTCCTCAGGGAACGTGCTTCCTTCCTGCAGCCAGGCAGCATTTCAGTGACGCAGAGATGACACCGCACTCAGGCACTGCTGTGGTTGTCTCTGCTCAGTCGCTTCTTGCTTGGCTTCGCAGAATGAGTCTTCCTTTCCAAAAAGCTCGTCACCAAGTCCCCCATCTTCTCCACACAGTGCTGAGGCCCAGCAGTGTTACTAAGTAAAAGACTTAACCATGCCCACCATGTGATCCACTCCACACGCCACATCCACCACCTCACCGGGGACAGTCACCTGGATCAGACACACAGGAGCGGATTAGTTCTCAAGCTCGCTCTTTGCGCCTGGTATTTCCTATTTCTCACCCTCCTCCTGCTAACCACGCCGGCTGGCTTCACAGGGACTTGTACCAATCAAAGTGCCATCTTGAAAACCCAGGCAAAGCAAGACTCAGCACCAGCCACGCTGTGCGGTGAGCTGTGAGATATTCCCCGTCTCACTTCACAGAAGCACGTAAGCCTTTGGAAGGACAGAAAGAGAGGGCTCACCATCAGACAGCGAGGAGACTGTTGTCTCAGCCCTTCTGTTCAGCAGCAGAAACAGCACAACCGAACAGACACAGTCCAGAGACCGGGCAGAGGATCTGCTCAAGCACCACAAGGCTTTGCCTCTTCTATCATCAGCACGGACAGGAATGGGGCAAGAGCTCAGCTTGGCCTAAAGCAGTTTTGTTTGATGCTGAGCAGACTAGGCTCACTCACTAGAGCAGTTACAGCTCTTTCATTTAAAGCCGACTTCAAACACAAGGAAAGCAGAGGCTACATATGCAAGTTTTTCCTTGGAGCTAAGGGAGAGGCCAGTCCACGGGCAAGAGGTCACCGACAAGTATCCTGGAACTGCCCTTGCTTTGGTACTTTGCCAAAGGAGTAAGACAAGTCACTGGGGAGACCTTAGAGCCCCTTCCAGTACTTAAAGGGGCTCCAGAAAAGCTGGGGAGAGACTCTTGATCAGGGAGGAGAGTGATAGGACAAGGGGGAATAGTTTTAAACTGAAAGAAGGGAAATATAGACTAAATACCAAGAAGAAATTCTTTGCTGTGAGGGTGGTGAGACCCTGGCCCAGGTTGCCCCGAGAAGCTGTGGCTGCCCCATCCCTGGAGGGGTTCAAGGCCAGGCTGGATGGGGCTTGGAGCAACCTGGGGTGGTGGGAGGTGTCCCTGCCCAGGGAGGGGGGCTGGAATTCAATGATCTTGAAGGTCTCTTCCAACCCAAACCGTTCTATGATGCTAGTGTCAGACAGGAGCTGGTTGAGGGAGCATAAACCTGAATGTCCACACTTGAGGGAACCTGGATGTGCTACACTTGGTGAATTCAGAAACTCCGCTCAGCCACAGCAGTGCTATTTTAGGCAAATGCTTCAGAGTTGGCCTTTTTTTGTTCATTTTTAAAAGAAAACCTGCTAAAGAAACATCCACTGCAAGTTCAGACACATTGAAAGTAACTCCAGGGTGGTCCAACTGATTGCCTCTCTCCTCTCCTACTTGGCCTTCATGGAGAGTAGGAAAATCTGTTAGGCTGAATGCTGAACTCCAGAGCCAAAGACTCTCCTACACCCACAGTGTCTGGCTTGCAGAGCCATCTGAGAGAAGGGGGTGGGACTGGAAGTGTTGCAAAACAGCTATGAAAACAGTTCAGCGGCTGAGGATCTCCTGCTGTAGCTACAGTCAGTCCAGTGACCCACCACCATAGCTGCTTCATTTGGAGGAGGTGCAGGGGAAGGTAGCCCACTGCTGCGTGGACCTGCTGCCACTATAGTCTGACCACCACAATCAAAGCGTTCACCTAATTTAGAGACGCAATGCAAGTCTTTTGGGTCACAGATGACCAATACTGGTGGCTTTCTTAGCAGGGGAGGGAAGAGGCAGTAAGGGATAACAGGTAGAAGACTAGAGAGGAGGAAGATAAGAACTATTCAGATGTGATGGCACAGTACCAGATGTAGCTTTGGGATCTGAAATAGCAGACCAAAAAAAACTTTACTGAAAAACCCCCATCCCTACACAGGCTACACTAGGAACTCTAGAAAACAAAGCAGTTCTACAGTCATCTCATCTCAGGCTTCCAGTTCTTGGAAAACTACTCAACAAAGCTACATAGCAAATGATGTTTCTTACCCTCAGGAAAACAAAGACTAGCTAAAGAATACATTCTTGGCCTTAATACTACCATCCTTACCCTCCATGGGAAATACTGGTCTTCCATCCTTCCAGTTCCCAGGCACCCCCTTAGATTCTTGCCCCACACAAACAGTTCTCCTCTGTCTATACAGGGGGGAAAAAAAAGAATAAAATAGTGCAGTCATTAAAAAGGAAGAATTCTATTTGTAATGCTGGCAAGTGCAGCTACAGTGTTTCTGAGAGTATAAAGGGTTATACTTGCAGAATGAAAGCCATCAAGCTTAGTTCCAAGTACAACAAATGTACTTTTGCTCAGGGAAAATGATGCCTAATGAGCAGGACAAGCAGAGAGTTTTGGGCACAAGTCTCTGCTCCCCCCTCTTACAGCTCTTGTTTTGGAATTGTCTTTGAAGAAAGAGCACAGCAGAAGAGATTCCAGGGAATCATTTGTAGTGAAGTGAATCATTTGTGTTGGAAGTTACACAATTAGAGGTGACCCTCATCAGCTATCAGCAGAGCAAATCAGGTAAGCAAGGCAGTGAAATCTGTCCCACACCATCACCTAGGGTCTGGTTATTCTGCTGCCTGACATAAATGACCTTCTAATGAAGACTGGGGAAAAGAAAAAGCCTCTGTTCAACAGAGCTGAAGGCTTTTAAACTGCTCAGCAAAACACGCAGACCTCAGAAGCGTTCAGATTAGTCCTACAGCAGAGACAACCAAAACATGATCTATCACATCAGTACAATTTAATCAGAAGGCAGTTTCTAAGCTTCCTGAATACCAGTGGGAGACCAGTTACACGCAGCTTGTAACCAGACTGGTAGTGTCACACATCCCACCACTTCCCCAAGAAGGGCCGAGTACCTGGCATTTTTCATTAGTAAACTATTACTTTCTCTACCAAGTACATGGCTTTTCTGTGCTGCTGCCCTCTGCTGCCCATTTTTAAAAGGCTTTCAATTAAAACTTCCTTTACAGGCTGGTAGAGCAACCACAGGCTGCACATACCATAATAATAATATAACATGGCACCTTTGCATGTTACACATGTAGGTCTTCCAGCCGGAGATTGCTCACTCAGTTGGCCAGAAGAGCCAAGAAACTCTGCCATCCAGCTCCAATTTAGACTCAACTTTAGTTTGTTCATTTTTCACAAATTCCTGCTGCTTCTGAAGCACAACTGACTGACTTATTCTGTACAAGGAAATGAAAAAACCTTCCCAGGCTTCCTATCGGAGAGAAATTTCTTTCTTTGCTTCAGTAGAATAACACTTTTCTAATTAAAGCCCAAATTAGTGTAGTACCTATGTTAGAAACCTGTACACCTGTACGTGTGCTGCCCACCCCTCCTGTCGCATTCGAGTGTGCTTTAATTTTCACAAGAGATGGGTGGGTTTTTTGTTTTTCCTTTTAACTGCCAATAAATAATACAGCAATGTGACTTCTCCATGAGAGTAGGCCTGGAAACTTACTTGTAAGCGCTGCAAACTGGCTGAGTCCACAGCGAACGCGAGCAACACGGACGTCCGGATTGAAGTCTGACCAGCCAAAAAGGCTGGGTGGGATCATCTCTGGTACTGCTGTCTCTATTAGGTTTGGTCCTTTCCCAAGAATTCCATATCCCCAGACAAAAACATTTCCTTCTTCTGCATTACAATAAGAACACATTCTGTAAGAAAGCCTGTGCTTGTGAAATTCATGCCATGACCAAGAGTTAATCAGATCCAAAGAGATATTTTTCCCCTTTCTCCCCAAGCAGTCTAGCACCTTTTGATTATTTAAAAATTGCAAACAATGCATCCCCATCCAAATGTCCGTCCTGCCCCCCCCTTTTTTTTCCTAAGCTGTGTAAACAGATCAAGCTTCATAGGGGAATTATGCCAACACAGCGTGGGCTGGATAAAATACTTCAGCGTACTGACTGATGGGACAGGGGCCGAGTGTTTTATTATCACCACTTTTTCCTTTGAGGCATGGCCAAACCAGCAGTGGGCCAGTTGCCCTGCCTGGCGTCCTGCCTTAAACTGGGTGCCTGGGAAAGGCAGCATTTGGGCAGCGTAGGACAGAGTAAGTTGCTGTGTCTGACAGCTCTGCTTCCTTCACACTGAAAGTTCAAACATCTTGTCATCACAACTGCATCATATACATATACATATGAACACCTCCCTTGACATAATCCTTCATAAAAGGGGTGCAATCTTCTACCTCATTCTTTTCTCAGTGACTCTCAAGCTGTGCTCCCCTGGCCACTGGAAATCCAGAGCAGCATTCACTATGAAACCCACTGCAGAGTTTGTTTTTCAGAACTCCCAGTTTTCCAGCCAAGTTTATCAATATTTATTTACACGTCAAATTTATATCGAGTCTGAAATGCTCTCCATTCTCTCAAGAGTTGCCTTACTTCCTCCCTATATCCATCTTCGTTATGGGTCCCACAAAGGTCGTGTGATCAGAACCACAAGCAGCAACGATGCTCTGGTTCTCATTTGCGTAAGCGCCCACAGCAGCACAGACTGGAAGCCATGCTCTGACACTGCTGAAAACGACTCCCCAGTACGTTCTTAAATCACAGGTTTCTCAGTTTCCCAGCTTTCTGCTTAACAGACAGAACTTTCTTGTTTCCAGCAAACAAGATGCTCGCTCCACGATGTCAAATCCACCTGCTGCCTGGCACTGCACTAAGAACGATTGTAAAAGCAAGCTCACCTGTCAGCACAATATTGCCAGTCCCTCCACACGCGGCCTCCTTTATCTTCCCGATCTTGAACGGCAAATGTCTGGGAACATTCACCTGTGGGAGGTTGCAAGACAGTTGTTAGAGACAAGCTAAATTGCAAACTAGACACTTGTTCTCTAGCTCTGGTTAGAGCTTACACACACTGAATTCCTGACAGAGGATACAGTCAACCTTTATTGTCTGAATTACAGAACGAACGCAAGTCCCAAGATTAGAAGAAACTACAGGAAATTCATTAAGGCTGAGAGTGCAGACAAAGTGGAAAAAGTTACCCACTGGAAAGCCTGGCAACAAAGCTGGGAATGCTTAATGCCTGCTTATATCCTGGTTTTAAGTCAGACTCTTTATCTGTGAGACACTGGGATTTGTTTAGGACTCAGCTATAAACCTTCTGAGGTTGTTAGTGAAAACTTCAACATGTGGGTTTGATTGGAAGGGACTTCCAAGGGTCACCTGGACCAGTACCATGCTCTAAGCAGGACCACTCAAAATTCTAGGTTAGTCAGTCAAAACGCTAATTCCTGTCCTGAAACCACCACAAGAACTTGAGCTGGATCTCAGTTTGGTGCAAAGTCCATCAGACAGGGAAAGGAGAACACGGGGCATACTCTTCCTTTATAACAGACGAACTGGGGTGAGGTGACACAAGCCTTCGCCTGTCAATAGCTGGGAAACACACTGCCCTATAGCTACACAAACATTTCTGACAGATTGGGTTTGTAAGCATAGATAAAGCCAGCCTGCTAGTGGTGTTAGTTTATATTGATTTATACTGCTGTCAAAAAAACCCAGAGCAGGGAGAAACATGTAATTTTTAACTCTATCCGCAGCAGCAGAACCAAAATATTTAAAAACATATCCCTGGGCCAACTGACCTGTGTGGTTTCTGTGACACATGCCAACTGCAAGTATTCTGAATTTCCCCAGCCAAAGACATCTCCCTCATCTGAAACAGCCAGACAACAGTCCCCGTAGGAAGAGACCTGGATAATGTTTACTCCAGCAATGTCACCACATAGCTTAGTAGGAGTGCTGGTGATATTGTAGTGTCCAAGACCTGAAAAGAAAGAGATGACAAATTTTTCTCCCTTCATAATAAATCTCTGTCCATATCTCTTAACTATCTGCTACAATGGACAAGCAGCCACAAGCACCAGTTCTACCAGCCCAAGCTACCACTCTAGAGAACAAAACAACTTTATACAATAACACGTGGAAAACATTCTACGCCCTCATCTCTCTTGTCTGCATGGATCAATGCATTTGAAAGTGCAGTAACCAAGCTAGGGAGGTATCCCAACTGAGGCAAAGTGTCACAAGCCAGCGGTGCCCTGTCTTCTGCAAGAAGAGGCAGGGGTGACAGCACACTGCCATCAGCTCAGACAGCAGCAGGCGAAGCGGCAAAAGAGGCTGGGAAGCAAACACATTACATGGCGAAGAGCTGGCTGGACAAGAGGTCAGAATGTAGGTGACAAACAAGATGGGCTACAGTACATCCACATAATAGAACCACAGGCAGGACCCAGCTTCAGGAGCAGCAGGACTGAACAGTAGGTAGGACTGGAAGTCCTCTGACAGCAGGAAATACTAGGTCAAACGGTCTGGTCAAAGATCCCAAGCTGAGACAGCAGCAGCTGGCAAAGGTCTCTGTCCATTCAAAAAGGAGGAAGAAAGCAGCAAAATAGACCCTGAAATGAGAATCAGGAGGGAAAAGCCTGCACAGAACAGGGAAGCTAACCTTCCTATGCAGCTTTCACAGCCCCTCACAAGCCTCAAACAGTAGACACATTTTTTTCAGATTGCATGCTTGGATTGCCAGCGTGCCATCCCAAAGCTCCTCTAAAAATGAACTGGTTTGTCTCAGTTTGGCAACACAGGAGTATTGAGAACATCTGCACACGGCTGCAAACATACCTGCTGCCCTCTGTCCTCTGCTGCCATGCACAGCAAATACACACCACAAGCTCTGAATCAGAAGAGCTTGCTACATTCATCAATTGGCTGAAATGCAAGCTGAGCTGAGCTCCTACCTGTCTGTCCATCAGCTCCCCATCCGCATGCATAGACCGTGCCTTTCTTGGTTCTGAAGAGACTGTGGTCCTGCCCACACACAACCTGCACACAAACAAAAAGCCAAAACTGGTCAGGAAAGGTCACGTGTTCAGAACTGATTTAATGAAGCATTACTGGCAGATAAACTGAGCAATCAACCTTTACAATACCCGTCAGCTCAGATTGTAACCTTTCTCTCCAGATCAAACAGCTCCACAGACAGGAAAGGCTAGGAACAGCACGATACAGCACAGAGAACAGCAGAATTTCATTTGTGGAAAGTGATGCTGCAGTTGATTCTTTTTCTAAGGCCTAGCTAACAGAAAGCTTGATACAGCAATGCAAAATGATAAAACAGCAAAGAGTAAATAAGAGATCTCCCTTCCTGGAGTGCTACCACATGACTCTCAATGCCAGCTACAAACTGCTATTGATTCCTTGCCATGTAAGTGCTCTAGGAACATATCTGTTCTCAAACTGACATTTATGTTGAACTAGCAATCATGTCTGCCACAGGCTTGGCATGAATTACAGCCAAGATCTTCAAAAGCAGACCTTAGAAGTTAGCCAAGGATTAAAGGGATTTAATCCACAAATTAAAGAGATTGACTACCAAGAATATTAAGCACATAGCTGCTATCATTGAAGTACACACAGGTACCATGAAAAAAATAATGAAAAATCCAAACAGAAGTTTACAAGTGTAATTCAAAACACCATTAGAATGTACCATGTCACACCCTTGTCACTCAGACTTAAACGAATAACCCTTGTTTTCTAGGATGCTGAACGGAACAGGAGCAATGTTTGCCCACAGAGTACTGCTACAGTGCCAGAGGTACTAACAAGCCATTAGTGTTCCTCCCCAGGTGCAAGGTTCCCTTTGCTGACCTTCAGGAGGCTCATTCCATTTCTCCAGCCTTGTGAGGGCAGCACCATCCTCTGTATCAACCACTCCTCCCAGTTTCATGACATCTGCAAACTTGCTGAGGGTACACTCTGCCCCATCATCCAGCTCATTAGTGAAGATGTTAAACAGGACTGGACCCAGTATTGACCCCTGGGATACACCACTAGTTACTGGTGTTCAACTAGTCTTCAGCCCAATGATTACTACCCTCTTAGCTTGGCTGTGAAGCCAGTTTTCAATCCACCTTCAGAATTCAGTTCAGATGATCCTCTTACCTGGACAACTCTGCTGTCAAACTCCTTCAGCTGATGAATTAGATGGCTTTCACTGGACACCACCAAACAAGGACCGAGAAGAGAAAAGGTAACACAGAGGATTTCAGAGGACTGCAACAAAAAACAGGCAGGCAGACCTGCCTTTACTGAAAGACCTGTCTTCTGCAAGAAGAGGCAGGAGTGACAGCACACTGCCATCAACTCAGACAGCAGCAGGCGAAGCGGCAAAAAAGGCTGGGAAACAAACACATTACATGGCGAAGAGCCATGTACAAAAAGAGAGATTCTTTCACATGTTCTCTTATATACTCAAGGAGCATAGTTCCACTGTAAAACTACTGCACAAAGAAGGAAAATAATTTTGCATTCTCTTACTTAAGAAGTTAAGAATGTCACTTTTTAAGTATAACCTCATATATTCCCTCATAGCAATTGGGGGTGGAACCAGTCCTCAAAAACACCCTCTAGTCTAGAATGAGCACAGACACTAGAGAACACTGCAGCAAATAAATAAACACTACATTTAGCAAGAAATTAACCAGATATTCCAGAGCACAAAGTGTAATGTTAACATCCACGTCCTTCTTTCAGAAAACCAGGACTTCTGAAGGATTCAATGACTAACTTCCAACATCAAGGTGAAAAAAGCTGGCTAAATTACAACTATTTCCTTAAACTCTACACGGTCTCTTATAGGCCCTGCCAGGGAATCAGTAATATATTCGCAGTATCCGTTTACATCACTACTATCTTACAGAGAATTGTAAGAACATGCTTTGGTGAGGCCCACAAAAGCCCTGTAATGGAAAAGCACTGCAGATTTAAAGGCAGTTACAGCAAAGAGATTTAACAAAAGGATGCCTCTGTCATCATTAACTGGCATTTCTGACACTCTCAGAAGTAGCACTTGTACTCTGAGAGGCTAAAGGGAAAAAAACTGACTACTAACACCAATAACCTCAAGCAATTTACAAAGGCTGGGTTTTCTCGCTATACCCTGTGAGAACTGCCACACTGACACCTTTGTCTCTTGTGATGAGGTCAGAAGAGCATTCATGCCCAGCCTGGGTTTAAAGCCAGGTCATTTATATGACACCTGCAGCATAGAAGCCCACTCTCAGACTTTAAACGGCATCCTTATACTACCAATTTTATTCCTCCATCTCCAACTTTTCCTGTAGGATTGTTGCATGCAATTACATTTTTAATATTAAGGAAGTTCGGAATCTTTGAATTCTCACCTGTAAGTTTCATCTTCCACAACCTTCCGGCCACACTGTCCATAAGAATTGTTCCCCATGGTGAAAACTGAAAAACAGTGATAAAATACACTAGTTTTATTACTCTCCAAGCCCCTGAAAACCTCTTTTCAGGAACACAAAGTATTTTCAGGCAGTCCTCAGTAGGAAAGGTTGAACGTAGTACTGTAAAAATTGGCATAAGCTTTCTTTAAACCAAGTCCACTTAAATTCAAGTGACTGAATCCATTTTAGTCAACAATATCCCAGCGATATTGTTGCAGGCACAGTAGCAGTACCTGGAGCCCATTGGCTGTTTTTCAGTAATTGCCCAGTTCATCCTGCCGTTGCCAAGGAGACTGAGAAATAGATCTGTGCTCCCACAGGAGTGTTAAATCAACCAACCAACCAGCTCACCCACTGATAAGCAGCACCGGATCGCTCAGCACAGCACTGAAGCCACTGCACCAGAGAATTCCCAAAGACACGGAGAGCCAATTCACAAACAGGATCTTCTGTATAAAGGCCTATTAATTGCTTTTATAAATATAGCACTGGGCCTTCAAGGAGAAAGTAAGACAGGAGTATTGGCACAGCCATCCAAAACTGAATTTGAAAACACGTCTGACTGAACAAGACAAATAGGCTACACTTAAACGAGGCCTGGGGCTGGATAAACAAACCGTGTTTTGCAAGACTTGAAGTAAAAAAGCTTCCAACACATTTTCAGCTTGAGCCAAGTGGAGCTCAATGCAGTTATCAGCTCAGGGCTCTTCCTCCTGGGAGCAATGCCTCAAAGGCCCACAGCTGCCTGCATCACATTTACAGTACAAACAGCCCATCTGGGGTCTAGCTCTAAAGGACAGAAGACAGTATTTTCACAGCTTTTAATAAAAGCATAGTCAGGTGCCCCTTGTCACCAGCACAAGCGATACTATACCTCCTTCGCTGTCTGTCAGGATCAGAGAATGGGCTCTCCCACAGGAAACCTGCAAGACTCGAGTCTGCTGCGGCTTCTCCAGGGGTAATGGAATCGGAGATGGTTCCAAGACATATTCATAGCCCTTAGCTTAAGAGAGAGATATATTAAAAAAGTCAGTGTCTTCCACCAAGCAAATTCATCACATATTTGCCAATCCTATTGTAGATACACACACTCACTTCTGTTACAAAAGCAGATATATTTAGAAAGCCAAGATACTAGAAGAGGTTGACTGAGATTCATTGGGGTGGGGGGAGAAGTTAAAAGCCATAGGCACATGTGAAACCAGTAACTACTGCTGTCTAATCCTAAACCTACCATACCTGGAAGTTGAACTTTATTACAGCTTCAGATGGCCACAACTGAGAAACAGGCTTTCAGCCATGTGTTCAAGCACAATTCAGTGCAACTGGGGACATTACAAACAAGGTACAAGAGCAGCAGTCACAAAAAGTGAACCAAAAAAAACCATCTTAGGGATTCATATTTAAAGAACAGATTAAAGGCCCTTTCAGAAAAGAAGGAATTCAAGAAACACTAGCTAGCCTGGCTCCAGGGGGAATAAATGATCTAACATTTATGTAAGAAAATGATAGACTGTACTAGAAATAGAAGATTTAGTAACTAGAAGAATATGTAATCAGTTAGTCAGCTGGGAAAAAAAAAAAAAGAGAAAAAGAAAAAGGACAGCAAAACATAAATCAGTACTAGGAAAAAAAAAAGTGGTTAAGGGGAGATAAAAAGCTTTGATATCAAAGAAAGCCACTGTAAAAAGTGAAATCAAATCAGCATTCTGCTCACATACAGCAGTGCTTTAACTAGTTATCACTGCCTTCAATCAAAATAAAACCCCAGAAAATCTACACATACCCTTTTATAGTAAGGCTCTATTTAATGCAAGGAGGTGCATCACTAGCTGCTTGCAAACAGAGAGAGCCTGCCGTGCAACACAGCAGGAACCAAAGCGCGGCAAAGTTTTGTCTAAAGAGATGTGGAAGTCACAAAGCAAAAAACTTTTTTCTCTCTCTGTTCCTTCCAGCAGTGACACAAGCTGCTGGGATCTGTGGTAAACATCATGCATATCTGAGGGATTTTGGTGAAAAGAGGCAATATGCTGGCTAAGGAAGAGGAGGGTGACAGTAAAATATTAGTAGTTTAATTAGAGTATGAAATAAAAGCATCTAGAAGGCTGAAAATTCCCCTGGAAATGAGGCATCTATAGGGACACAGTGTTGGATCTAGCTGGTACCAAAGGAAGTCTGTAAAAGTGAGTAACAAGCAGCACATCAAACCGGAAACCTGTCTGTGGGAAGTTAAATATGGAGCAGTAGTAATCCCACTCATCCACAGCACACTTTCAACAGATCCTACCAAACAATGAATGTTCCCTTAATTAGAAGGGCTTGAACCGCAAATTTATTTAACCTACTTCTGATTCTCCGGCAAAAATAATCTGCAGATCAGATGACAAACAAGAAAAGGACATGACGCTCCTGAGACATCAGCACTAACAGAACGAAGACAGTAAAAGCTGAAACCTTTGGAACCAGAGGTGAGTGGAAGCTCCTGTTGACCCTTGGTTTTGCAGCACACACTCCTGGAAATCTACACAGCATGTTGGCAGCAATGCACACCAGCAGCACCACTGGCAACCTCAGCAGTCTGCACAGTAACTGCAAGTTTCTGTTGCTTCTCTACAAAGCTTAATCTTTAGCCCTTATCAGACACACACACTGGATTATGCTCTGATACACTATAAAGAGAAAAACTGCTTTTAACATGGTTTTCTCCAGTCATTCATGGAGGAATGTTTTCAGTTAAAGACAGACATTCTGAAAGGAAAGAAATTTTGTGGGGGTTGTATTTGTCTTAAGTGGAAGGCAGCAATGTTCTGCACAGTAATCATCACCATAAACACACCTGGAAGCCTGGTATAGGACAGAATAACCGAAGGACACTTTTTTCCTTCAAAATACAATTTAGTATTAAAATAAAAGACTCCCCTATAGCTTCAAACAATTCTACTGACTGTATCAACAGATGTCTGTGGGAAAATAAATTAGTTTACAGGTACAAAGGCAACAGAAGTGAGCAAACCGTGTGCCAAAACTGTTTTATTAGTCCACTATGTCGTCTATCAGACTCTAGAGATTCAAAGCAACAACTTACCCAACACGTGCACACTTCTGCAGAATGAATCATCACTTCAATTTTAGCTAAATCCAGGCAAGAACGTAAGCGCAGTGCACAGAATGTATGCACACCCTGACCATTTACAAAGCACACAAACGGCTACATTCCAAAAAAAGACCTCTTTAAAAAAAAAAAGGTACAGCCCCACACTCCGCACCAAAGCTTCCTGAGCATTTTTCATGCCTTCTAACACAGTTTCCCACGTGTATCCTGTAGTGCCCCCCTGTGATCCCTTATTCCACCTCAAACCTTACTTCGATCTCTTCTGCTTCTCTGGAATCCAAGCTGGGAATCCTTGTTCAGCCCCATCCCCCAAACTTTGGTGATGTCTGTGGTAGCAGAGGACAGCAGAGTGAATCCATAACCGCAGGCAGCAGAGGATATCTTTAAAGACACACAAAGCCCACACCATTCAGTTAGAAAAACGTGGCTTGGAAAAAACAAGTTTCACCCCATGCTGTTTCTTCCTCAGCATTCCTCCTCCGTTAAACTACATCCAAGCACAGCTCAGATTCGTGGTATGTATGGTCTTTGCAACAATGATCAGAAACACTCTTCTGTGACGACAACAACAACGGTGTAAAGTTAAGTCCAACATTACTGCCAACTCCCGTTCAAACACAACAGGAAGATCTATTTGCTGACCTGCAGCAGCAGTAGTGGATCACAACGGGGAAAAAAACCACAACCAAACAAACCAACAAATAAAACCAAAAACCCCACAGAACAATATTAAGGGAATAACAGCCCCCCATTTTACTCACTCTTTGCCCCCCCAAAAGCCCAGTACAACACCTCTAACCTTCTTCGAATGGGACAGAAGAGCACTATAGCTGAAACACGCAGACAAGAGAATAAACATAGTTTTCAACGAAAATCCCCAATTTAAGCAAGGTGAAAGCAGCCATGAACGCCACCGAAGATGAGGCCCTATTTCTCTTAACAAATGTTTTTCACATTCTTATCTCTCAAGACATGAGAATACAGATGGGCACATATAAATATGCCTCCTACGGCAGTTACATCAAGTACCACCTTGATGAATACCTCTGTATTATGTGAAAAGAAAACCACCAGGCACCGTATTAATCTGGGCAACGTCCTTACAGCAGGTTATCCGCCGCCTTTCAGAGCTGAGGGCCGGAGCCCGCCCAGGCCAGCCGGCAGGGCCAGGAGGCGCCCGCCCCCTCAGAAGCGCCGTTAGTCGCCCTGTCGGAGTAAAACAGCGCCAGGCACCTTCTCCTCCGTTTCCAGCCGGTAGGGCGTGGGTTGGATCCGCCGCGGCTTCTTCCAGCCCACGTCCGGCCTCACGAAGCTGGGGACGCCCAGGGCGCCCGAGAAGCAGAAGCCCCAGACGAAGACGCGGT
>VZRU01011518.1:424162-451290 GCA_013398155.1 Pedionomus torquatus
ATAAACCGTGTGTTTTCCTTCCACCACCCCAATGTGAGTAGCTCTGCCCAGGCTGTGAGCGAGCTGGGCACCAGGGATGCTCATCAGGGATGGAGAGGGGACAGAAAGGTATAGATTGGTGGGAATCAGAGGCAAAAGCTCTTTCCTGCAAAGTAACCAACCACCTGTAAAGGAGGTGCCCAAAATCCTGTGTGTTTAGGGGACAGCCTCTGGCTGCCTTTAGCTTATGCCACCAGCCATGATATCCCCCAAAAAGGATGCTCTTGGGCTCTCACTCACATTTATCTAAAGAAATTTGCTGGCCAGACTTTTTACCCCAGCCAGTCGGAAGGTCGCTGCGTACTCACGTAGTGCTGGCTGGGGAAAAACCTTTTCTCGTAGCCCAGCAGCTCGATGTGCCGGATGAAGGCGTCCCCCATCGCTGTTCCTGGCCACGGTGTCCCACTCCCGACCCTGCTCCTGCCGCCCCCCACGTCTCGGCGTCCTCTCCTCCCCTCTGCGTTCGCACAGCCCCGCTTCGCCGTTAAAGCCCCAGGGAAAGCGGAAGCCCCGCTGCAATCACACCCATAATTGTTTACCCGCTGTGGTTTATATTGAGTCGGTGTTTCCCGCTGGGGAGTCTCCAGCCCAGTCTCTCCAGTTGCCCCAGGGCTGGGGAGGAGGCAGGCAGCGGGGAGGTCTCAGGGATGCCCTGGAGGCATCTCTGAAACCAGAGGATAGTGAAGGTCCGGAGCCAGGCTGGTGGCCAAGTGGACCCTCTGACACCCCGAGGTTGCCCCGCGATGGCACAGGGACAAAGTGCCTTGGCAATGGCAACCAGAAGGGGTCTTCGCCCCCTTGAGCAGAGCTGGGTGGGCTGAATGAAGCACTTAACGCCCTCCCCAAGCACAGGGATGGCAGCACCATCCTCTTCACGGCTGGGAGACCATCCTGCACCCCCAGGGCAAGCTGGGGACACGGCCCAGGGAGGCTGGGGCAGCCACAGGCTGAGTGTGCAGCAGCTCCTGCCCTTGCGTCACCACTTCCTTTCAGTCACCTGCAGCTTCCCCAAAACCCAAAAGCAGGCTGAGGACCTGAGCCAGCCCTGGCACCACAGCTCCCTGCCTCACCCGGGCACAGCGCTGCCTGGGAGAACTGCCCACCAGGGACTGGCACGGGGAAGACCCCAGGTGGGCTGGATAGAGCTCTGCCTCCTACTGGGAGAGCAGGAGGGTCCCTCGCAAAGCCCCTCCACACTGGCATCCTCCTCCTCTGCTCCCAGCTCTGAGCTGAAGGGGCTGAAGGGACAGGAGGGCTGCGGGTGTCAGTCCCGGGCTGCTCACAGGCAAAGGTGCACTTTTGTCCCCAGAAAGGGCACCCTCGATTACAAGGGGTGCCAGCGCTGGGCTGTCCCCTGACAGAGCCAGGACCCGCTCTCCAAGGGATGCTCGGGAGGAGCCGGCCAGAGCCCCCATCCCCGACTCTCTCCACAAGGTCCCCTCTGGCAGCCCCTGCTCCGTGCAGCTGGTGTCCCTGGCAGAACAGCACTTACCAGGAGCGGAGACATCCCAGACAGTGAGGCAGTACCTCTGTCCCCCCAATTCCTACCACGTAGCACCCCCAAACCACCACAGAGTTACCACGGGCTTTCCCCACCAACCGCCACCAGCAAACCCTGACAGAGAGCCAGCCCCTGGTGTCCTCATTAGCTGCAAAGAGTAGAGCTTGCTCTCTGCATTCAGTATCATAGAATAGAATCACAGAATGGTGACAGTTGGAAGGACCTTAAAGATCATCGAGTTCCCACCCCCCTGCCCTGGGCAGGGACACCTCCCACCACCCCAGGTTGCTCCAAGCCCCATCCAGCCTGGCCTTGAACCCCTCCAGGGATGGGGCAGCCACAGCTTCTCGGGGCAACCTGGGCCAGGGTCTCACCATCCTCACAGCAAAGAATTTTTTCCTAATATCCAATCTCAATCTTCCCTCTTCCAGTTTAAAACCCTTCCCCCTTGTCCTGTCCCTCCCCTCCCTGACCAAGAGTCCCTCTCCAGCTCTCCTGGAGCTCCCTTCAGATCCTGGAAGGCTGCTCCAAGGTCTCCCCGGAGCCTTCTCTTCTCCAGGCTGAACAGCCCCAGCTCCCTCAGCCTGTCCTCACAGCAGAGGGGCTCCAGCCCTCGCAGCATCATCAGAAACTCAAACAGTATCCATAGCTTTCCTCCTGAATGCCAAGCATGGTGCTTTGCAGGTGCTGAGATCAGAAACACCTGTAAATGTGTAAATTTGGTTTATTATTATTTTAACATGGGACTGCCCCAAACGCAAGGCAAAATTATACAACCAGTAATATTCAAAAAGATTCCTCCGGGGTTGTTCAGGTTCCTCTCCGTTAATAACCAGATCACTGCTTTTTCTGCAGAACCACCACCAACTTTGTCATGACAGCTAATTCTATAATTTTTATATATTATTTGTGCTAAACTTAAAGCTGCTTTAAGCAAGGCAGTGCCTTCCTGGAAACCACGCAATGTTTCTTCGCGTTTCCTCATTCCTCATCTTGTGATGTGAGAGATGAAACGGAGCCGGAGGCTCTCACTGCACGGCCAGTTCAGAGCGACGCCACCTGTAACTGGGGCTGATCCTCCCGTTGGGTGTTTCCACCAACAGGCCCACAGCTACTGGCTGGCAAGAAGCATAATCTTAGAAGAAAATTGTTGGATGAGTAGTGACCCAGCTGATACATAAGCTGAGTTTATGGAATCACAGAGTGCTGTGGAATTGGAAGGGACCTCTGGAGATCATCCAGTCCAACCCCCTGCCAGAGAAGGTCCACCCACAGCAGGTCCCACAGGAACGTGGCCAGGCAGGTTTGGAATGTCTCCAGAGAAGGAAACTCCATCACCTCTCTGGGCAGCCTCTTCCAGGGTTTTGCCACCCTCAAAGAGAAGTTCCTCCTCAGGTCTAGATGGAACTTCTCATGTTCATGTTTGCGCTCATTACCTCTTGTCCTGTCACTGGGCATCACTGAAAAAAGACTGGCCCCTTCCTCTTGACACCCACCCCTTTTAGTATTTATAGGTGTTATATTCATGAATCATTATTCACGAGCTGATTCATATTTCAGGAGACAAGGCTGAGACCCGAGTGCAGGACCAGGTTTTGGAGCGAGATGGAGACCTTCTGCTGGCCTCCAGACGCAGAGGTGGCAGCGGTGCTTCCAGCCGTGCTCCTCTGCTGGGGAGTGAGAACCCACCTCGGGGATCTACGGGGACAGGTTTCAGCTCCAGGTTATCGACGAGGAAACGCTGGAGGTGGAAAGTTTCTCAGGCAAATGGACTGTCCTCTCCTCTGCACTGCTCCAGCCAGCACTAGTACCAAACCCCCAAGAAATTAAAAGGTGAGGAAAGAAACGCCACCCTTATGCTGTTCAAAGCGTAATTCTATTTATTATTTTATTTTAATTTAAGCCTAATTAAACCAAGGTAGGCCTTGCCTCTGTCACCGGTGGCAAACTGCTGTGTGTGAAGGCACTATGAGCTCCCATGGCTGTCGAAAATCACAAACCCGAAATCCTGCCCTCCTCCTCAGCCGCCTGCCACCACCGGGACAGACGGGAGAAGAACAGGAGGCGGAAGGGTTCAGGTTTTCTATGTGGCCAACTTCAAATCCCAAGGGAAAACAGGGAAAACCACCAGCTGGCAGCTGCAGGAGGTGCTTGACCTCACCTGACATCTAGTGGTACCCACCAGGAGAAGAGCCAGACCCCAGGAAGACCCGGCTCCACCACAGACACCCTGGATCCCGCACTGCTGGCATCCAAAATTCCTATTTTCGAGAAAGGAAGGGCCCAAGGCGCAGGATGGGCCTTTAAAGTTTGGTAACACGCAGGGAGTAGATACTGCTCTGCTGCTCCACCGCCACAAAGCTGCTCTGCTGGAATAAAAAAAGCATTCAGAGTTCTGGTAAGTTGTTGCAATTTTATTTATTTACTTGCTCATTAGCACAACAAGGCTTTTTAGGGCATTATCGCTAAATACCCAAAGAGTGACACACCTCATTTATTACTAGTTTGGAAATGAGTGAGATTTTTCATACAAGGTCAACATCTCAAAAGTCTGCTACCTGTTAGGACCATATAGAGATAACCTTTTAATATAAAATTGGTATCTGGAAAGGTATAAATATCGGTGCAACTATTTTCTCGGTTTAATTTCTCTCTACCTGCTACAACCCAAAATGTCTGAGACCAAGAAGAGCCCATCAGCCCCAGGGCAAGCCCAGCAGCGGGACAGACACGTCGCACACCACCACTACCTTCACCCCCAGCCCCGCTTAAGGACCCCGCTCCTTCTAGTAAAACCCCTGCACCCATTTTCACTTCTTTTTTTCTTTCAACTCAAAGCACAGGATTCATCTGCTGTTACAGACTGGACTGGAATTACTTGCTTTCACATGTCTTTCACTATGATGCCTCACCCTCATTAAATTAAGCGCTAACGATTCCCATCAGCAATATAGGGCCTTGCTGGGCAGGCAAAAAGTGCCTCCTAAAGACAGCTGAGGGCCACGAAGGGATGGATCACCCTTCTGCCTTCTCAAAAGGGGAAGCCGGGAGCCAGCTGAAAACCCAGGAAAAGCTGCGTGAAGTCATTTCCCTGTTCTAACCATTTCTAGCACAATGGTGAAACCGGCCGTTGCCCCGCTAGCAACCCACGTACGGAGCTGTTTCTGGAGGAACCGAGCGGGTCTGTACAAGGAATCAGCAGTGAAATGCAGCAGAGGTTATGACCTGGGGCAGTTCCTGTACGGCTGAGAGTTAACAGGTAAGTAAAGTGACGGTTGCCGTGGGGGGAGGGCAGCTCTGCATCGGCCACCAGCATCCCTCTGGAGCACTGGGAGGTACGACTGGGACAGGTGTTTTCACAATGAGCGTGTGGAGCTGACCCTGCTCCGGCTGACACCGAGAGCGCAAGGGCTGAACAGCAAAGGTGGGAGCACCCAGAACTGCGCGGAGCAGTTGTGAAACCGCAGCTGCCGGTCCCCCCGCTCTCCCTCGCCTCGGGGATGGCAGAGTGTGCGCCGCTCTCAATTCACCTGCTGAATTTCAAGCTGCTGCCAGGGAACAGGCACAGCGTCCGATTCAACTGAAGGCTTCGACATTGTCCTTGAAGGTACAACCAACCTCACCCACCCGGCGCCGGATTTCTCTCTGAAGGAGCTTCCTTCCTTCCATCCCAGGAACGAGTAACTGCTACGGCACGTCCCACCTGCCCGCACAACCGCTGCTACAGTTTGATCTGCTGTAAAACGTGTCAAGGTACACCGCATGGACAGTCACAAAAACCACCAGAGAAGTCTTTATTTGTCAATCAGGGTGTAACGATTACCATTTGTGCATAACGCAGTCATCTCAAACTCGTGCCAACATATGAGAAACCTTTACAATCAATCCTGTGGACCTTCTCTATAGCCATTATCATATAGCCAGAACTTCATAGCTCTTGTTTGTGAAACTTAGAAAAAAAAAAAAGTAATAATAAAAAAGTGTACATGAGTCTCTTGCTCGATGTGGGGTGGCACCAGGACTAGAGAGGACCTAACTTTGGACACAGCAGGACTCACAGCAGCTCGTAGCCTACGTTTCACAACTAGTTCTAGATGAAGGGAAGAAAAGCGCTCCCAGAGGTCATGCGAGGTTTTGGCTACGTTGGGACTGCGAGACCAGACCCACCCGTTAGAAACCACGGGATATTCTGATAAAACATGCACTTACTACGCTGAATTAACGGAGCGAACTATGACAGGGTTTAATTGAGCTGGTTCCTAATCCACACACTGAAGTACTGACCATCTCACAGTCCATCTCACCAATGCGAACTAACGGGCAAAGTGAACCAGTTTATCTTTTATTTATGAAAAAAAACCAACGTATGAATTGTGATAGATACCATAGGAAAAATTAGTTCAAATATACAGATTCTATTGTCCAATAAGCCATTAAAGGAGTAAGAACCAAAAAGTAATGTTTTCTTTTTTTCTTTCCCCCCCCTGCCCAAAGTAAAAACTAACAAACTCAACTACCTGCAGGGATTTTTCTTCCATTACAAAAGCTGAGATGCATCCAGGCGCGGCAAAATTCAGCTTTATTGGCAGACGTAGACAGCCTCCGTTACAGTCTTCATGGATTTTAAATCCTTGGCATCTCCCTGGCATCGCCGCGTCAAATGTCGTCCTTAGAGTATACTCCAAAGTAAAACCAGCCACTCCAAATCTACAGGCATTCTTTGTGTTAAGTCAATTCACAGAACTGCTGAAAAAGTAGACATTTCTATCTAAAAGTACAAAAAGGGTTTGTATAGAAGGTACTTCTCTTCTACAGTTATATTACACAGCTCAAGACGGTCCCGGCAGGCTCTTCTCAGAACTGGAAGCTTCTGACTAGATAAGAAAAATTACAAAAGTGAGTTAGTTTCACGGCAGCTCTGTATCTGACGATGAGCAGGAATGGTTTAAGTTACTTTTTCAAGCTCTTTAGGCCTAGATTCAGAAAGCACGCACAAATTGGATATTTCTCTCAATAAATACGAGATTAAATGCGGTGTCTGTAAGGATTTAGATCAAATACTCGCTTCAATATAAACTCAGCAGACGGGCTAACACATCCCATAATCCGAATTGCTGCGGCACCAAACGGCGCAGCCACTGCTCAGACAACATCTTCCTGACTTCCAACGGACAAGCGACGTGGCTTTTTGCACCTCCACTGGGCAAAGCGCTTCCCACAACAAATCAAACCTTTTTCTTTGGTTTATATTCTCCTGCCACGTTCAGTTTTATGACAAACGTTTCCAAAGCAGGTGTCACCCATTTGTTGGGATGACAAATTCTCAGGGCACAGCTGAGATGTTGGCAGGTCAGTCTCCACCAGCTCCTATCACATCATTCCTGGATTTGTTCCTTTGGTGCCCCATCCCCATGTCCCCCAAAGCCCCCCCTGCCTGCCCTGGGCGGTGTTTATGCTACCTGGACAGAGGGGCACAGCCAAGGTTGTCCTGGTCCCCAGGAAGCTGGATGGTGCCCGGGGTGAGACCCACAGGCTTTGGGACCTCCCAGCCACTGTTTCATGAGAGGGGCAAAAGCATCGCTGCTTTGGGCTGCTGGGGCCAGCAGAAACGAACACCCAGTTTGCCAATTCCCATCTGCGCCCTCAGAACTGGAATGGTTTTCTTTTCTGGCATGAATACTGCGTCTTTTTCTTAGTAAAGCTAGAGAGGTGACAGCTGGTGTACGCTCACCAAATGCATCTGAGTTGGGATCATTCAAATCACTGAAGTATCAAACAGTACGCCATGAGGAAAATACTTGGAGTATTGTCAAAAAACTGAAATGGGGAAAAGCACCACCACGGAGCTGTGATAAATTAAAATTGCCATTTTCTCTGTATGAAGCAGAGAGAGTCCCAATGGCGTGGGTCAGCCTTTTATATCTGGGGATGCAACAGCATCGCTACCATGCTTTGCATCTCCATCAAAAATGTCAGTTGTAGGAATGGGTGAAGTTGAAAACAGTACAAGAGAAAGATGTGGACATTTTTGCATTGTAAATTAAACTAAGCTTTTTCATAAAAGTTTGCAGAAAAGAAAAAAAAACAACAAACTTGTAAAGGAAGCCGGTTTGTCATCACCTTCCCAAGCATCCCTCCCAAGCTTGGACAACATTGCAATCACAGTGAAGAACTTTCTGGTCCAATTACAATTTGGAAATATATAGGATTTACCAAGAATAATAACATTCTTTCACACACAACCATGTCAGAGCTCTTCATAAGCTCTAATTCCCTAAGCTTTCATTAACTCTGCCCCTGAGGTATGTAATTACAAGCACCCATTTTTATTTATAGGCCGCATTTTCTGCCTCACAAATTTAAACATGGTGCTTTACATTGTATTTGGATAAGCTGGTGGAACCCCCCTGCGATTTAGAGGTGAGTACTGAGACAAATAAAATAACTCACAAGTAAAGGATTGGCACCTTCTGGCATTCGGTCCTGTATCTCAGCTCTCTTCTCCCCACCCAAAAATATAACAATATTTTTATGTGTTTTTATACAGGTGCTGACTTCAAGAAATACTAAATTCTTTTACCCAGCATTGATGAGGTCTACCACGTTGGGTCTGGTTCTTGCTTTATTTGAGAATTTTCTTCCATTTCTTTAATATCTGTTGAAAAAGTAGTAATGAATGAAGAAAAAAAAGGAAACTTCTCGACTGATTTTATTGTTATTGTTATAATTAGTAAGTCAAAAAATAGGAAAATACGAAAAGCATTCATTTATCATTTTAAACTGCCAACGATAAAGTCATTTTCCATCTGTAGAACTGCTGCTGCATCTGCAGAATGGCTTCTTGCATCACTATATTACAATCTGTCCAAAACAAATTTTGACCTTAGCTAATTTTAGTTCTTCAATACCCGATATTGCTTAGAAACCCATCATGAGATGCCTTAAAAGAGAAATTGTATCTTGTTGGCTAAAGCATTCATCATCTTTTGATAGGATTTTTTTTTTGTTCCTTTCCAGGAGACTTCATTACAAAATCTTTGCTTTTTCTAGTTCAGAGGGCCGTTTAGAGGTAAATCAAAGAAATCTCGTGCCTCTACAGCACTGTCTGTGGGACCCCAAGCCTGATTCTGTTCATTTTAAAACAAAACAGGTAATATGATGCTGGGAAGAAATTGGTTTTGCACTGAAGTTGTTTGGGAAGCTCAGGGCCAGGATAACTCCTCACTGCCAAGCCAAGCCGCTTCACCACAGGATCATTTTGTACCGTCCCACTTAATTCTGAAGCGATTTGAAGTTGTTTTGCAACTGCAGGCCTTTTCTCAAGAGCACCCCTCTGGCCCCTGGCTCTGAATCCCGCTGTGGGTGGCAGTATCACTCATACTTGTCTGTTTCATTAGAGCCATCGCTCTGCAGGCCCACAGCAAGATTTCCTCCGCAGGAAGGGAATGGGGAACAACTGCCTCCCCTCCGTCATCCAACAGCGTCAGTGATCCGCCCAGTTTGGGTACCAGAAAGGCATCTGACATTTCGGTTTTCAGTAACTGTGAGCTTAAACTCTGCAGCTCAGCTCCTCTGCGACTCTGGAACTGGCCTTCCCTCTGTTTTGACTGTTGCAACAGGGATTAATCTCTGTTCTGAGAACGAACCTGTAACTGAGCGTGTAACCCCAGCTGCGGCTGAGCTGACGTGTCCCCACGCCAGGGAAGTGGAAGCCATGGAGACTGGGCAGGGCTGTGCCCCGGGAAGGGGACACGGCAGACGGGGAGATGGACTGCTTTATCTCTTGGGGGAATGAACTCGAGTGGAGAGTTTTAAGCTGACAAGTGCCAATGTTCAGCAGCAGCCTCCACCCCAGTGCCGTTGGCTATGCTGCCATCAAGTTGCTACTGACACAGTGGGAAGCCCTTCTCAGGGCCACCCAGCGGGAAGGCAGCACCCACCAAGCTGTCACAGCCCCTCGGGTCTCCTGTGCCAGCCCCAGCCAGGGCCACGCTGCCCAGCTGGGCTGTGGCAGGGCAGGTTTACAGGACACACAGCAGATACCAGCTCTCAAGTCTCGGGTCAGTTCAGAATTCCTAATGCTCCATATGCAAAAAGCACAGGGGGCAGAAGACCTACAGCCCCCTTGGTCTCACAGACATCAACATCCGAAAAAGATACAACTCAAGTATGTTTGGGCAATAGGAACGCTGGATATCCTTCAGAGCTTAAGTTCACAGTCACAGAATGGTCAGGCTGGAAGGGACCTCTGGAGATCATCTGGTCCAACCCCCTGCTAAAGCAGGTCCTCCTGGAGCAGGTTGGACACGAATGTGTCCAGGCGAGTTTGCAATGTCTCCAGAGAAGGAGACTCCACATCACCTCCAGGCAGCCTGTTCCAGGGCTCTGCCAACCTCAAAGGAAAGGAGTTTTTCCTCATGCTGAGACGGAATTTCCCACATTCCAGTTTGGGTCTGTTGCCCCTTTTCCTGTCACTGGACACCACTGAGAAGAGTATGTCCCTGTCCTCTTGCCACCTGCCCTTTAGGTATTAATAAACATTGATGGGATCCCCTCTCAGTCTGCTCTTCTCCAGCTGAACAGCCCCAGGTTCTCTCAGCCTTTCCTCAGCAGAGAGATGCTCCAGGCCCTCATCATCTTCAGAGGCCTCTGCCTGACTCTCCATCAGTTCCTTGTCCTTCTTAAAGTTCTGGAATAACAACAGTATCTCACCTCCCCAACACACCCTCACAGTACACTCCAGCCCATACGGCTTTTACATTGCCTGATGATGGCAATCATTCACTTGCATAAATTGTGGAAACCACCACGCTGAGTAACTGGATGCATCGCTCAGGATATGAGCAATCACTCCAGGCCTATATATATGTCTATATACTCATGACTCACCAACCAAGAGCAACAATTCATAAAACCCCCTTGTAAAATTACTTGAATAGTAGCTTCTGCTGCAGAGAATTTTTCACGTGATGCAGCATGATATTCACAGGGATGGAAAATGTTCCTGGGAACCAGTAAGAGCCCCCCTTTTTTTTTGATTGACCCGCATTGTTAAAAAAAAAAACAAACCAACAACTTTGTTTAAAATGACTTAAAAGTATTTCTTGGTAATAACTGAAGACAAACACTTACCTCCTGCAGATACTTCTATTTGGTTTGGTTCAGCTGGCTCTTAAAAGAAAAAAAATATAGTCAAATGAATATGAGTATAGTTTCAATGATATGAACCAGATAAGCATCTTAGAAAAATTAGGGGAATTATGTTTTCCCTAAAAAAAAATTCTTTTTATGATCAAACTCAAATATTTTTATTTTATTTTCAAACTCAAATATCTTTGTCCAAGATAAATACGCATAATTTTCTATAGAATCTGCAGCAAAATATAAAAAATATCCAAATGTTTATTACATTACACTACCTAATGCTTTCCCTTCCCAGTACAGTTCCCTGTGGAGACATCACCCAGTCCAGACAGAGCACAATGTCCACTTACAAAAAGTACAGCAAGTTTGGATCAACTTTACCGAAAACAATGACATATAAAACTGGATTTCAAAAAGGAGTCCCCACTTCTGGTCAGTATTGTCATCAATGGTGAGCGTGAGTATTTTGGGGGAGAGTGGGAAGGTGTAGAATAGAGGACAAAAGTATGGCAAATGTTCGTTTTATTTCCATAAGGATTTTTTCTGTTATCAATGCTGATGGATTATAGATGGACGTGCACGGGGAAAGCCATTTAACCTTCTTAGGTTAAGGACAGACAGACTAAAGTAAGGTCACCGACCATTAAGAGCCATTTTTCTCTCCTCCCATGTAAACGGAGGAGCCAGAAGATTCCTTTGTAATTACATCTGTCATATAAGTGCCTCTTATGCTTATCACAGAATCATAGAATGGTTAGAGTTGGAAGGGACCTTTAATCACGATCCAACCCCCTGCCCTGGGCAGGGACACCTCCCACCACCCCAGGTTGCTCCAAGCCCCATCCAGCCTGGCCTTGAACCCCTCCAGGGATGGGGCAGCCACAGCTTCTCGGGGAAACCTGGGCCAGGGTTTCACCACACTCACTGCAAACAAGTTCTTCCTAATATCCAATCCAAATCTCCCCTCTTCTAGTTTAAAACCCTTCCCACTTGCCCTATCACTCCCCTCCCTGACCAAGAGTCCCTCTCCAGCTCTCCTGGAGCTCCCTTCAGATCCTGGAAGGCTGCTCCAAGGTCTCCCCGGAGCCTTCTCTTCTCCAGGCCGAACAGCCCCAGCTCCCTCAGCCTGTCCTCACAGCAGAGGGGCTCCAGCCTCTCAGCATCTTGGTGGCTCCGCTGGACCTGCTCCAACAGGTCCATGTTCTTTCTCTGTTGAGGCCTCCAGAGCTGGACACAGGACTCCAGGTGGGGTCTCACAAGCGCTTTCCCTTAGTTTCTCAGTTTCTCTGAGTAACAGTTTATTCAGTCAATTGCAAAATCCTTTCCTGCCCTACACCAACTCAGGATATGCATTTTTAAAAGGTCTGTGAACATTTGGAAACTACATAGGGTCAAAAGGAAGTTGCTCAACTACAGTTACTTTAAGTACTCATAGCATAAAGCTACGTCCTCCCTTCAGAGCCCAGCCTGGTGGGGTCTCGGAGCTGTGCAGGGGCAGAAATTCCAACAAGACCCCATTCTAGGTCCTCTTGTGTTACACTGGCAAACCTAAGGTGGCTGAATATCCACCTGGCACAGACACACACACACTTTAAGTTAAGCAGACATCAATAAATGGATACTGAATTGTCTTTATAGATTGACCCTACTGATCCTTCTTTTCAGCTCACCCATCATCTGTAAAAAATCACATGAAGGAACACGCCAATGACACAGCCTGAAGGAAACAATGGCTCTTTCTATTAATTTATTAATATTTAATAGCTATAAAAGTCATCATCGCACACCATCTGTCAAAGTCAAATGGCTCATCGTAAGCAGCACGTTCCCAGGACATGACTGCCAATATCAGCGGCCACTCCGGTGGAGAACTCCACATCCTACCCCTCCTGCAAGGACAGGGGCCATGCTCTGCCTCACCTGGGAGCACTGGTGCTGCTGCTGGTGCTGCTGGCGCTGCTTCCACTTCAGTTTTTTCCATCAGCTCTAAGATTAGACACCATCACTGTTTAACTGCACAATGAAAACAGTCCTGACACGTAACACAAGGATGATCTTACATCCTGACTCTGCAAACCCTGAAACTTCTAGCATGAACAGGTTATGAACACTTGTGATTGAGCTGCAGCTCAGTACTTTTATTAGAGACAAAAAAACATTCCCTGCCTTGCCTGCAAGCACGAAAAATTTCCTTGCAAGCTCTCACGTGTTCTTCAGAGCAAGCATCATACCTACATACGCTCAGAGCCTTTCAGTCATTCACCTCAGTCTACCAATACAGAATCATTCTGATCATAATTAAGAGACACTTCACAAAATCCACATGTTCAATGATGAGTCTGCTCTCCAGTGATGGAAGATCAGTTATGTGTTGTTCTTATTTAGGGTATTAGCTAGCCTCAGTCCCAACACAAAGAATCTCAGAATTGTCTAGGTTGGAAGGGACATCCAGTCCAACCATCAACCTAACTCTGACTAAAAACCATCACCAAACCATGTCTCTAAGCACTATGGCAACTCAGCTTTTAAATCCCTCCAGGGATGGTGCCTCAACCCCTTCCCTGGGCAGCCCATCCCAAGGATCAATAACCCTGTCAGTGTAAAAATTGTTCCTAATATCCACTCTGAACCGCCCCTGGTGCAACTTGAGGCCATTTCCTCTTATCCCATCGCCTGTTCCTTGGGAGAAGATGCAGACCCCCCCTGGCTACCCCCTCCTTTCAGGGGGTTGTAGAGAGCGAGAAGGTCTCCCCTCAGCCTCCTCTTCTCCAGGCTGAACACCCCCAGCTCCCTCAGCCTCTCCTCATGAGACTTGTTCTCCAGACCCTTCATCAGCTTCATTGCCCTCTTCTGAACCCAGCTCCAGCCCCTCAATCTCTTTTTTGTGCTGATGTGCTGACAGTTTAACAGATTCTTCCATTTCTAATTCCATTCTCTGGGAGCGCTGCTACACATTCATCTGCCTGGAAGGTTCCCTCTCGGAAAGGGATTTCTTTCCCACTGAAGAAGGTGTCTCCAGGACTGGGGAACAGGTCAGTGTGAGGTACCAGCTCTAATATCTTCCCGAGAAACCCTTCGCACTGGCAGCTGATAGACCTCAGCATGTTAACTGGAATATACTGGTGGCTGGGTGCAAATGAACGCACGTGGAGTCGCTCGTGCTCAGTGGGGGTAAAGCCAAACCAAGGACCGCAGGTTATTTAGCCTTTGAATTTTTAATCTTAGAAAGAACACGACACAAGGGACACTGTAATGACAGCATTTTGCAGTTTGTTCTTCCTCTTATATAAAAGATCCAAAGAAACAAGGCACAATTATTTCAGGCAATGGAAAATACTAAGACTTGGGGTTTGTTTTCTTCCCCAAACGATGTCATCAACGTGGCCAAATTGGCCACAGCACTTCAGGTAACTACACCCTGCCTCTCTCAACTGTTACAGTTTCAGCAGAGTGCAGGTATCTTTTCTTTTTTTCACGGTGACAGGGTTATGCAGCTACTGGAAAGCTCTTGATTATTAACTGCTACTGCGATGGATCCAAACCTAAAATGTAGGGACTCCCATGTAAGTCTGCTGCTCAGTCAGGGTCCTAAAGCTCTTTGGGACTCTGCAGCTGAAAAATACAAAATCAGTAGCTCGCATTTTCATATCAAATTATCATTAATGCTAATCTTATAGTGTTCTGTAAATTTATCACACTGCTCTCAATTTAATTGCACATGCATGTTTAGTCAGGAAATTTTAATGAGACAGATACAGACAAGAGAGTTATACACAGAACTTAACCACTGTGGTGCCTCTGCCACTAAGCTAAAATGTAGAAAATTCATCTTGGTAAGTTATAAAAACACATTTGCCATCAGAGTTTCATAAATACTTACGATTGTTGATCACGAGTCCTGGAAACGGTCTGAAAAAAAAAAAAAAAAAGTAAAATTTATCGATTCTAAACTGCACTGTGTGGGGTCTCCCTCCCCGTGCTTTAGGTGAGGCAGCTTCACCTAGTGGGCTGTAACAGAGGTCATGCTAAAAAATAAACAGAAAGTCAAACAAATCAGAAGGAACCACCACAGCAGCTCTCGGGCACTGCGGTTTCTCCTCTAGCATCCTGAAAATTAACGCACACAGAAAGATCTAAATCCTTCCCTCCCTCCCAGCGAATTAACAAGGGAGTCGCCTCTTCTGCAGAGCTCAATTAAGCAAAATGTATCAAGCAGAAGCCCTTTCACTTAGAACTCTTCAGGATGAAGGGCTGAGAATTCAGACCCCTTAGTAAAACAGATTTAAGAAATTTATCTTGATTGAAAGATAAATTGAAGCTTTTAGACTCCAGTGAGGCAGTCTGTGACGTGAGAAGTCGCATCAGATGAGACTTTCACTTTCAATTCCTGAACTCCTCCTGCATATAACTCCAAAGTTTCACTTATTCTGCTTCATGCATACAAATACACTCCGTGTGTCCGTCTGTGGGTATGTACGTCTATACAAACACACACATAGAAATAGAATTCACTTATACTATAATTAAACAATACTTTATTTTTCTATATTGTGGATAAACACATTTTGTCGAAAAAGCCCAATTTATCAAAGAGCTACCTTAATTCAGGAATTTTAACACAACTGAAACACTTAAAAATATTAATTTTAATACTATTATAAATATACTATTTACTGTCAAAACCCAACAAGCACTGGACCTGTCTCAAAGCTTGATCTGATAAACGGAGAGCAAGGCCCACAACACTTACGGACTCTCAAGACAGCTTGCTGTAATATGCAATATTAATAGTGTGTCCTTTGTCAGGTCCTCCAAAGAGTTACCATCTTCAGTCATGCTACGAGCATCTGGGCTTCATTTGACCTGACATATGGTCTCCAGAAGAGCCAACACCTTCCACTATTTCAAGACGGGCTGGACTCCTATTCTTGTGCATCTCAGTTTCTTCGAGCTACAGGGCTGTCCTCACCCCGTCTGTACAACCTAACCCACCTACCGAATGACAGTAAATTTGATGAACTCCGCTGATTCCAAAATCTTCCTCATCGAACTGATCTCCAGGTAACTGGGAGCTTTAAACGCCACGCCGGGGGGCATCCCGTCCACCACCACGCAGCCAGGGTTGATGGTGATCTTCCTGTACGGCACTTTCACAGGGAAATTCATACCAATGGCTTCACCTAAGGGAGAGAGGTCGTGTTTGTTTTCAAGTCCACATGTTCACGATGGCATGGAAGAAAAAGTTCTCAAATTATAAGGAGCTAAATGCAAAGTTTCTAACAGATCTGAAGCTATGAAAATTCATTTGACAGTTAAACCATTATAGTGTTAGGTGTTTTGGATTCCACTCATAAATATTACTAGGAGAACATTAGTTACAACTCTCTGACTTTGACAGCTCGTCGTATAAAGAATCCAGGTTCTGTTTCAATAAAAAAGGTTCAAAATAGGGTATCGAAGGAAACAGCTATATGAAGGAAAAGAAAGCATTTCCCGCAGTGTGCACAAAAAGCACTGCGACACAGCACCTGTGAAGTGCTTTTAGGTAAAGAAACTCAGGTCGTTACTGCTCTGCAATGCAATTACAAAGCAAAAGTAAAGAAAACCATACATAGCAAAAAAGTTAAGCTGCATTTTAAGAATTACTCTGGCCCCAGGTTTCAAGAGGCGAGGACAATGAATCCCTACGAACCATGCTTTGCCAGCAAAATAAATATTTTAGGTGTGTTTACCCAGAGAGAAACAGGAAGGAGATAACTCAAAGCAGCCCGTACTCTCGGGATTTTTTGTTTAAAACACCAAACAACCTACATCACTTACAGCAAATTCTTTTTGAAGTCAAAGCACAACATTCATATAGAATTCTCCAACTTGTTCATTTTAATGATCACCCACATGATTCCATAGCTTCACTATGAACAACATTAATTGCATTCCCACCTATGTGAAAATGGGGAGTAAGAAGCAATTACCAAATTTCCGGCTAAAAAGATCGTTTACTTGCTCTCTCAATTGTCTGGCCTTTTCTACTTTTGACAGTCGCTCGCTTTCATCATCTGGCAAAAAAATTGTTAGAATTAAACAGACACCAGAATTAAACAGACACCCTCCCACTCCCCAAGCTTGTTTATCACCACATGTTTACTCCAAGTAGGTATAGCTGAGTGCTTTGAAAGGGCACCTTGCTCCCAGTTTTAGCAGTAAGACAATATTATCGTACAATGTTTACAAACACACAAAAATAGGTGGTTGTTAAGAAGTCTGTCAGAAGCTTCCAAGCATTTACACGACCAACCCAAGATTCACTGTCGATTTTGTGAACTTTATCAAAAGTCAGCCATTGTATTTTATTTTCAGTACGTGTAATGGTGGGGAAATGTTAAAGCAAAGTGACATCCAAGAGACGGCCATCGCGTGCAAAGTCCCACAGTCCCTTCTAGAGAAGGCAACATCTGTCTGAAAAAGTAGTAATCAGTGCTGTTTAAGACAAAGCATTTCCATCCCTGTAGCTGGCCAATTCAGTCCCAGTCCCTTCAAGTTGCCAAGAAAGATGCAGGTCAATATTTAATTTAGTATGTGAGAAAAAAAGGGGAAAATAGAGAAAAAAATAGCTATTTCTTAGCTAGGGGCTAGGTCAAGAATATCTTAGCAATGTCACTGAACAGATATTAGTTACAAAATATTTAGCATCTCAGGAAAAACGGAATGCTAAATTATGCTCTTTGTTGACTGTACCTGTATTTCAGTGAACCAGCTTGACTGTAGGAAAAAAAAAACCCAAGACTAAACAAATATAATGAAGAATACAGGCATAAAAATGAGATGAAAGCAGACAGCACACGCACCTGGGATAGTTACTTGAATGATGTTAAGATCTTCAACACCCGCAGCTGTGTTCACCACTGTGTTTGTTGTGGTGCTTGCTGTATTGGCTATATTAGATGAATTATTTTTTCCTAAGAGAATGAATTAAAAAAATAAATAAATAAAATTGTAAAGGGCTGAAAATCTTGAATACTATATATTTAAAAGGAAACATTGCAAAATAACAGATATTTGCAAAGTTTTCAAAGCGGACCCAATCCCACGTTGAAAATGGGAGCAGCTTCCAAAGAGACCTATTCATTGAAGGTCCACAGTACTCTTGTCTTTCCAGCCCCAGAGCAGAAAGAGAGCTGGATTAAAGAGAACATTAATCTTTACCTAGCCAGTTCTCTAAAAAGATTGTTATGAAAGGGCAAGGAAGAGTATGTGGAGCGTGTGTTTCGGTATTTTTATTAGCAGGTAAACGACAGCAATTGCAGTTAATTCAGTAACACCTACTGATCCTTGTGTTCACTGTGTTCATTCACAAAAGAAACCCCTTCAGCTGGGTTTGTGAGCCACACTGCCCAGTGGCACACGCCAGCAGAGCTGAAGCAGCCCAGCAGAGTCTTGCCAAGCCGTAATCCCAGATAATGACATGACTCAAAACATTTAACCCGTGACACAATTTTTCTCCTGGCTATCTGGAGTGCTTGTCATTTAGAAGAGCTACATATTAGGAGCAAATAATTTACCTCTACAGATGAATTACTTCTGTGAATCACACAGTACCTGTTACGCTTTGATAAAAGGTAGTCAAGAATATATTAGAGGCATGATTATTGTGAGTAATTTAAAAAAAAACATAATAGTCCCTTGCTATAGCTATATAACCTGTAACTGGTAAGTGCTTTTCCCATCTTAAAAGCAGACAAACAGATGAACAAACCAACCACAACACAGAACGAATCTTTCAGGAATTCGTTAACACGAATCCTGATTCACATTTAATCCTTGAAAGAGACCGTTATCTAGAACATGAAGTGGTTGCAAAAACTCACTTTGGGGGCTTATAGCAGAACTCTCCTTAACAGCTGCCTCAAACATCTCAGGCCTGCAAACAGATTGAACATTTCATGTACAGTAATAAAAGCACATTCATTAACATTAAAGAAAATGCAATGTTCTAATATTAATTTATTAAAGACTAAACTAAGTGATATCCTCTCAGCCAAGCTGACAGCAAGGAATGCAATGCCTGAGAGGCTCCACAACTTCTCCTGCTGGTGGTTCTGTCCTGGCACACGGGTATTTAAACATAATTCTACACGAGAAAAATAACTTCTTATAACACCAAATATATAAATCTCCAGTTCTCAGCTCTTAGTACACTGCCAGCAAGTTCCATGAGCAAGGCACAGGTGCTCTGCGCAGCAGGAACTAAAGCGTGATGTGATAACTGAAATGGGCTAAGAAATCAGGACTTGCTCTTCGCCCCAAGCCAGGCTGTGAGTGTCCTTCAGAGCAAAGAGATCACTGTGTCTTGCTCCACCTCTACAAGAGCCTTCCAACCGTATCTTCATGTACTAAAAATATTCCAGTGTGCATTTTATACAGTAATTTAGCTACTCGGCCACACAATTTCATTTTTCGGTCTACCTTTCAATTCTCACAGAGTAGATTATCAAAGACATACGTAAGTCTTACTTCTTAATAATGAATTTTATCTTGGATTTGTTTCTCAGGATCTTCTCTAGTCTTGGAATTCCAAACGTCGAAGGTCGGCGGAACGGCACCCCGTCAGGGAGTCCTTCCACATAGAACACCTCCGGGAAGGATTCAAACAATGCAAACGGCACCTTCACTGGTTTCGTCAGCCCCAGTGCTTCCCCTGAAACACAACACAGCAAATAAGCTCCCAGCTACATAACGCATGTGTATATAAAAAGAAGAACCTCAGGGATAAATGGAATATAACAGCTGGCACATACACACTAGCTTAGGTGGAACCTGTAGGCTTTGCTTTTTTGGGTGACAGCAGTGAGTAGGCGGGAAGAAAATGAACAGAGTCTCAAACATAACTCATTCTGTTGCAGTAAATCTCATCATAATTTGCCATTGAAAATTAAAATAATTTGCAGCCTGCTTGTGCCACTGGCTTGGTCTGAAAAAGGCTGTCCCTGCTTTGTCACAGGCACCGTATTGTCTCTGTCTCTGCTAGAGAGGAGCACTGAGGTGGGTGACATTAGTGTTCCTGATCCACAAACTACACTCAGAAGAGTAACAACAAGTCACCACATCCAAAAGTCATCAGCTTCCAAACAGCCTGCACCACAAGCAGCACTGGGCTACAACGGAGAACATCTCTCCAGACACCATCCATAACATATTGTCAGACAGAGGCTGAAGTCATAAAGTCCCATTCATAAGCAGAGTGAAAAAAAACTTAAAAAGCTGTGCCAGGCTGTGGGGTCACTATGTCTGCGGGTCACACAGTATTGCAAGCAACCTACATGAGAATGATCTCAAATAAGGAATTGCTAGAGTACTCAAGGACTGCAGGACTTCTGGAATTAGCATACGCATCTATCGTACATCTAACTGCATGTTTGCAAGAAAGACATCGCCGTAAAAAAGAAGCAATAAACTTACCACATTTTTCATTAAAAAGATTTTCAACTTTCTGTTTTAAGTCAGTAATTTTGGCATTCCACGCCTCTGCCAGGAAGAAATTGGAAGAATTAAATCAACACACACACAATGAATCAGTCCTTGAAGAATATTTTAATAAATGTTTAATAAATGATTATGTTTGATAACCAACGTACTAGGACAGTAGAGCAAAACGGCTTTCATTCTACAAAGAGCACTGCTACATTTTGTGGAGTCTGAGCCCATATCCCCATCGATACTCTTTGCCCTAAAGCTTTTGAAAGATACTTCTACTTGATAAAGCACTGGTGATTTCACATAGCTGCAAAGGGCAAGGAGGTCTCCCCTCAGCCTCCTCTTCCCCAACCTGAACATGCCCAGTTCCCTCAGCCTCTCCTCGTAGGACTTGTTCTCCAGCCCCCTCCCCAGCTTGGTAGCTCTCCTCTGGACACCCTCCAGCCCCTCAGTGCCCTTCTTGTGGTGAGGGGCCCAGAACTAAACACAGCACTCGAGGTGAGGCCTCCCCAGTGCCCAGGACAGAGGCACCATCACTTCCCTCCTCCTGCTGGCCACGCTGTTCCTGATCCAGGCCAGGATGCTGCTGTAGTCCCTCTGTAGCACTCGGGAATCTCTGCACAGTGATGCTCAGCATCTCAAGCTTGGGGAGCACTTATTAAGCTTGTGCCCAGTATCGGATCCCAACTGGGTTCACGCTCTCTGGTGGGACCATGCCTCAGAGAGGTCCTTCAAGAATCTGCAGCACGGTGAAATACCAGCATGGCAAAAGCCTTAAGGCACCAATTCTGAACCCAGGTTATTAAGATGTAATTAATGGACCTGTGCTGCATTTGTACAGCATCCTCCAAGCAGCATCCAGGACTTCCCTGATGTGGATTATTCTACATGATGGAGAATGGAATGTACATAAAACCAAGAACTTCAGTCATTCACTAAATGTAAATAAAACATGAACTCAAAATATCTCTGGTATGTAACCGTCAGAGTTTTCAATACTAACACAAATAAATGCACGTGTGCTAATTCCCACAATATTTACCAAAAGAGAACTCTCTTCCTCGTGGCTTGAAAGTCAGATTGGACCCATTGGTTTGAGAATTAGTTCGAACATCTGTTGTTTGTGACTTATTAGGACCTGTAAAAAGAGATTACATATGTACATGCAGAGAACAGAAGCAAGCCATCGTACAATAAAAGCAACACATTAAAATTGGTTACTAGAGAAAATTTCTCAATCGAGAGTAGAATAAAAAACCCCTTAAAATGTTCTTCTAGGGTTACATGTAAGCATTTGATACTACTGCTCACATCTGTCATTGCTCTGCTCAGGACCACATCAGTCCCCACACATCTGCTTGGAGTAGGAGGCCCAAGCAAGCTGTCAAACACCAACATCCTACATAGCCATCATCTGCACAAACCCAGTATTATTCAGAAACAAAAAATAAGAGTGTTTCTACATTGAAATGTATCTGAGCCCTGAAATGAAACCATGCTTGGTACATGAGGTTCACGTAGAAACTAATTATGGGCTATGAAAACTGAGAAGAACAGAGGAAAACAACAGAAGAATAGAATAGAAGAACAGTAGATGAATATTTAATGGTATTTCTTCCATACCTTCTTCAACAGTAACTTCAATCTCTGGAACATTTGAATTGCCTGCAGGACTTTGTGACCTTTTTGAACTCTTTGGACTCATTGCTGGAAGTCAATATAACACAAGCTGTAATGCACAAACCCTCTATAATGTATATTCTACACAGCTAAGGAGAAGAACCATATGGATTCTGAAAATTCCAACAGACTGAATGCACTAAGCAGAGTTTGCTTTGTAAATGCTGAGCAATACAGCAACGCTCATGGCCTTAAAAAGCAGGTTGAATACTCTCAAAGCAGGCAGGTACCACACTTAAATTTTCATTTCACTAACTCAGAACAGAAGACTTTGTCCTTTATACGTGTTTTACAGATTTGGTACTTTTTGTTACCTAAATTACAGAATTATCAACCTCTGAATTTCTTACAGACAACTTAAACTGCTTTCTTCTTCTTCTTTTCTTAAGAAACTTCATTGTCAATTTATTTCAGTTCACAGCTACAAGTCAAATATATTTTAGGGCATTAACAGCAAAATAAAAGTGGTATAAATTGGGTAAATTCCATTTTCTGTATTGGAATAGTCTTAAGTAAAAAAAAAAAAAGGTAGATAAATTTGTGTTTTGAGTCACTTTTTCAAATAATACCAGATTTAGAGGCTACTTAAGCTAGCTGATCTTAAGTCATGCCCTTTGTTTGTAACACCTGTATTTTTCAACCACAAAGACCTCTCAGTCTGCTAAAGGAGCAGAAAGCAAGTATTACCAATTGATGGCAGCAAGTAATGCTTAAGAATTTACCTTTTGTGTTTATTTTACTCGCCAGTCCTGGAGGCAAATAGGATGTGACAAGCTCAGGCCTAAAAGATGAACAGAATAAAATTCAATCCATTATAAATGCAAGAGAAAATGCAGCAAGATGTTACGAGTTTCTTGGAATTCAGCAGTGTTCAAATACACATAATGTCAGTTCTCTGTAATAAAATTCTTCTAGAAGCATCTAGAGTGACTCTGCATCTACTATAATCACAGATAGTCAGAAAATCTAAGCTCCATTTTCTACTATAATTTTCTTCTGGGTTTATTTCAAGAAAAAAAAAAAAAAAAAAGAAGGCAAAAAATCCCTTCCAGGTACAAAGCCATTTTCCCCGAGATCCTTGACGCATGAAACACACAGTTTATATATCTATATAAATTTAATAAGAAAGGCAAATATTTTCACAAGATAAAACATATGTGCAAAATGTTCATTCTGTTTCCTGGAAACAAAATTTAAGTCGCATTTAAAATCTGAAGTTGCTGGGAAGAAAATCACGTAACTTCAAAATCAAGCGTTAAAATAACTGAATTACAAACCTACTTTTTAACAACAAACTTGATTTTGCCACTCCCTCGGACAATCCTTTCAAGGCGTGGAATTCCAAACCAGGTGGGACTGCGGAAGGGGATTCCTTCTGGCAAGCCCTCGACGTACAAGTACTCAGGGTTCGATTCAAATACAGGGTAGGGAACCTTCACTGCCTCGGAAAGCCCCAAAGCTTGGGCTGAAAAAAAGAGATTCAATAATATATTACACGCTCAAATGGGCAGCATTTTTCCTTCAAGTGATTTTAAGAAGCTTGGCTGACAGAAGCTCTGCTACTCCGAGGTAATTAAAAAGCCCAAGAGACATATTTAAATGGATTTTCTATTATTGTCTGTAGAATAATTTCAAATACTGACTCTGTCCATCTTGTTATAGATGACACCAAAGCCTGCAAGGCCTCGTATTTTCTTCTGAGAACTTTTTTTCACCCAGAAGCTTTTTGTGCACCTCTCACCTGGCACACAGGTGGGAGAACACCAGCTTAAGGATGTCGTTATCAAGTCATTTATGTCAGGGAAGAGGCAGTAAAAAGTATGTGAGAGAAGCCAATATTTCCACATCTGTCCTAGCAAACTTCTGGTGTTTAAATAAGCACAGTATTATTTAAAACTCTTTTTTCAGATGTGTTTTAAAACACAGCAGCATTATAAAACAGTTAATTTAGCATGTGACGTACCGAATTTTGTACTAAATATCTCTTCTACTTGCTTTCTTAGCTTTGTGATCCTGACGTTCCAATCTTCTTTGACTGAAAAGCAGAAACGGGGATGTCAGAATATTTCCCAGTTCTAGATAAAGAGATACATTCCAAACCAGGTTTTTTTCAACACAAGACAATGTAAACTACGAACACAATCACATCTGAGCAGACAAGGACACACAATGAGTAATGATTATTAATGGCAGCTTAAATGATATATGTAATTCTCTCTGCGTAATGGAAAGTCTGTTTAAATGTAGTTACAAATGTCAAACGTTGCCCCAAGAGGGAGAACCTGTTCTTCAGAACCTTCAGACGCAGGAAGGATTTTTTCTAGTGGCTCTCACAATGTTGAAATTAATTAACCATAGTCCATAAGAGTCTTTAGAACAGAAGACGAGAATATAGAGTCCTTTACTAAACATTTTGATTAGTATAAAAAAAAATCATCTTCAATCTTCTTATTACAAATAAAAGTGAATTATAGGAGTGTCAGCTCAGACAATTTGTAGCTCACGGGGAGAAGACAGCAAAGGACACTGTCAGCAATAAAAAGCACTCCTTTTCTGACAAACAACATAATTCAATTGCTTTTCATCATAACCCACAAATAACAATTGATTGCTATTGAGCTATACAGAATTTTTCTGTTTCCAAATAATATTTTTGCCTAACAAATTACCCACCCTTCTCTCTTTCCAGCTTCTTACTGCGTCAAGGCAAGATGCATTCATATTTTTGCAATCTGGCTTACTAATTTGATGGCTCTCACAGGTATTTAACACCCCCACGTGTGTCCATACTTTTGCACAGGCTGTAATCTTGCCAGCAAGGAATTAGACTGGCTCATTTACTTCAAAGAATTCAAACGTTGTTTGCAGGCTCTCTCTTGAGAGCGCTGTTGCATTCCTTGCAACAGAATGATATTTTGCTTAAAATCTAAAGTTTGCCAATATTCCTTAGCACCATAAAGGACTGCACCTGAAGTAAGAAGCTCCTTGGCTTTTGCCTGAGCAAAAGGTTTTCCCTGGGCTCTAAACCCAAAAGAACATTTGCTGCATCTCCCTGTCTGACACCAAAGGTCCCCGGGCCCTAGTAAGCTTTGTGGGTGCTGATAATACCAGACTCACCTGGCAAATAGCATATAACTAGCACAAAAAAAGAGGTGTTATTCTGAATATTCAAGTATTCTGAACAGCCTTTAAGAATCAAGGCCACTGCACATGAGTTCTTTCAGAAAGAGGATTTTATTAGCTGGATTTTTACTACCATCATCGGCACCTTCTATTATTACTTCATGGACAAATTGTCAGTTATTGTCAAATCTGACAATCATTGAGAGTTTTGGCAACAAACCGAACCAATTATCTGCCTTTTCCTTCTGTTCCCATTGAATGCAGCCTTTCCTACTGAGCTGAATATTAGCCTTTTCCTAAAATCCAAGGAATATACACAATACGTTGTGATGACATGACTATCAATTACATGACCAGTAAATCATATTCTTCCTTTTTTTTTTTTTCCCCTGGAGAGATCTCAACACGATTACTTGCTGAAGCTGCAGCTTGTTTATCCAGTGGGGATAAAGCCTGGCAAGCCCTGGGTTGGGTTCGTGTTAGTGCTACCAGCAGGTTCATACTCTGGACCATACACTTCTGTAGCAAGAAAGCATCAAACAAAGCATCCGATTGTCTCAGGAAATAAAAAATATAATCTGGATATCTCTTGTGTTAAAGGTACTTCAAGCTTCCAAGAAGTCATTACAATTCCTTACCAACAGAGGCCTGAAAAAAGCCCATCAAAGTCAGCTCTGAAATGCTTAGGGGCTCCAGAGCTTAGGTTCATGCCAGGAAAGTAATTCCAGTTCTCCTGGGCTGTGCAGGTGATCCAAAGACAGCCGGACTGCACCCCAGTCCACCGTCACAGCCGACTGATCCGGGTCAGACCTCACAAAGAGCATGTCGGCACACTCATCACGGAAGGGTGGGTACTCCTTGAAAAACGTCGCCTTCACCCAAATCTGTGTCCCCACCAAGCCCTTCCCTTCCCACCCGTCTTACCTGGGGTGTTCGACCTGGGCTGAATCACTTCGGTCGCAGTCAGAGTTAGCAGCTCCGGTCTGCAACCAGAAAGTGAAGAACGTGTGCGCTTTGGACACAAATTAAATACTACATGATTATGACATGAATTAGGTAAGTTTGGAATTACCTATTCTGTATTTCACACTTGTGAAAACGCCAGAAAGATCTTTTGCAAGACTTGTCTGGGTTGCAAATAACCACTTTATAATGCAGACTATTTAATCCGCTTATTTGGTAAATAAAGACTGAATGCTTCGGGACTTAACGAAACCAAGTGCTTGATTACACAAACAGTGTTTGTTTGGCCTCTTTCTTAAAAAAACCCAAACAAAACCAACCACCAAATACCAAGTTTAGGCATTAAAACAAACACTTACCTTTTGATCACAAATTTTATTCTGTTGCCCACTTGAATGATTTTCTCCAGGCGAGGGATCCCGTACCAGGAGGGGCTCCTAAAGGGGATGTTCTCTGGCAGCCCTTCGACGTAGAGCTCGGTAGGATGGGCCTCAAACGTCTGGTACGGAACAGCTTTGGGCTCGGTGCTCCCCATGGCCTCAGCTGATAGAACAAAATACATCCAGTAAGCGGACACTTTGCCCATCAACCTTTATCAAAAGCTAATGAAGCTACCACACCTTCAGGCAGCTGCAGTCATCAGCTTTGGACTAGGACAACACATGGCATCTAAACCCAACAGACCCTGAGTCTCAGCAAATCAAAACCACAAAGGTTTACTTTCAGGTATCATGACACTTGACTGAAGATTGCTGGGTTCCTCACTGGGGTGCAATACAGTGGTTTTATACACAATTTTTAATCTATTATAGAGCACAATGCAATATTTTTTTCTAGCTCTTATGAAGTTGACTTTTTAAATATTGGAGAGAACATAAAGATTCACTCAGAAATGTTATAATACTAATTTTAATAATACTGCAATGGATATAAATAAGTAAATGGTTTTATTTAACATCAAAGAAAAGAAATTAAAATAGGAAGGAATTGAACAATTAGAAGAGCTGTACATGCAAGATAAAACTTGTATGCAAAATTTTTTTAACTACGAATTTACTTTGTTGTATAAGCAGTACAGTAATACATTCATTTTTGGGGGGGCAGAGAATGGCTGGAGAGCAGCCCTGAGGAGAAGGACTTGGGAGTGCTCCTGGGGGAGAAGCTCCCCAGGAGCCGGCAGTGAGTGCTGGCAGCCCAGAAAGCCAAC
>VZRU01011518.1:451363-470010 GCA_013398155.1 Pedionomus torquatus
ACAGGACAAGGGGGAAGGGCTTTAAATTGGCAGAGGGGAGATTTAGATTAGATATCAGGAAGAACTTCTTTGCTGTGAGGGTGGTGAGGTACTGGAAGAGGTTGCCCAGAGAAGCTGTGGCTGCCCCATCCCTGGAGGGGTTCAAGGCCAGGCTGGATGGGGCTTGGAGCAACCTGGGGTGGTGGGAGGTGTCCCTGCCCAGGGCAGGGAGTTGGAACTGGATGATCTTTGAGGTCCCTTCCAGCTCTAACCATTCTATGATTCTATGATTTTTCACTCAACAACCATGATTTTCAATATCTGAAAACACTGATCAAAGGTCTCATTCACACAGATGTTCAAAAGAAATAATGAAAGCAACCTTCAAGAAATACAAAGCCACAAAAGAAAATAATAATGCTGTACTCACCAAACTTTTTACAGAAGAGTTGGTCAACCATCTTTCTCAGTTTGGTGATTCTGGCATACCACTCCTCTTTCACTGTATTTGAGAGTGACACAGAACAAAGACAACATTGCCTAATCACTTTGGTTACATTTTCAGTTACTCGATTTATAGCAAGCATAACCATCCTGCTTTTTCAGTGTCCTGGTTTGAAGACCTGCTTCCTCCGAGGACTAAGTGACTCATCTTCTTTTACATCATTTCTGAGTCTAAATTATGAGTGTTCTATTAATACTGCAAGCCATGTACTAACATCTGACCCTATCTGCAGAGGGTCTGGGTAATTAGAAACCATAGGTTAAGTTGTATTATAAATCCTGTATTATGCTACACATAAACTGTGCTACATGAATTTTTCTTCTAGAAATCCTGTGCTGTTCTGCTTTGTCTTGGAGCTGGAATCAGTCTTCTCGGGGCTGAGGCCATTTCATAGAACCTTCCCGACCAACCTGTCTCCTACAGAAATGCAAATACAAATCATCTTTTTTTCTGCCAGTCAGAACACAAACTCTATCAACTATGGAAACTACTGCTTTGTTTTTCCTGTATCTCAACAGGCTGACACTCAGCTCATTGGTTTTCCTTCTGTCCAGCTGAATTAAACCAGTTGGCAGTGTGTAGATGAGTAACACCAGCTTGGACAGCCAGTGGAAAATTCCTGTCACTTGGTAGCTAAAGAAAATTCAAACCAGGAAGAATTATTTGCAATGTGCCATTTACAAAAGCAGATGGTAGCCACTGCTAAGACTGACAAATAGGAAGTCACACTGTACTTGTACAACTCACAAGTCTGAGGACCTACCTCCTGCGACTGGTTTGTCCAAGGGCACATCTTCCCGAGTCGAATTCAAAAGCTCATGCCTAAAAAATTTAAGATACAGGCTTCAACAGTCACATATGCTTGGAGAAACCAGAAGCTACTGCCTACAGTTACAGCCTCCACAGCAAATAAAAGTTACTACTGAAAGATCAGTAAAAAAAAACAACAGGAGACATCCCCAACATTAAATTCCACTAAAGTACTACACAAGTTGGTTGGAACTCTACTGACAAAAACTTTATTCATGCCCAATACCCATATCCACCTGAGCAGTAACACTTCATGGTAACATATAGATCACATTAAAATTACCTGTGAGGTCTAAGATGCACTTCATCAGAAACAAAGATCCAAATCAAAAAAGTTAACCTTTAAAAATGAAACTCTCAAAGCAGACATTTGTGTTTCCCAGATACGTCTAGTTTTACCCATGTTAGAACAACAAAAAAAATAAAAGTTCTGCCATTTCTTACAGAGCTGAACCGGTTTTTGGGCTGCTCTGGGTACTACACATTACAAAACTGATGAACAGCGTAAATTAATTACTGTAAACAACTAAGACAAATTTGACAGGGGCAGGTGCCAGCATTGCGTAAATATTAAAGTCTACACACAGTGTCTGATTTTAAGTGAGCCAAGAAGGTAGATCTACATTTTGTCCTCTTTTCTGGTTATCTGCAAGCGCTAGGATGGCAGGAACTGACCACAAACCTCTTAAATTGGAGAAACCAGCACCGAGGCTAAAGGCGGCGGGCACAGAGGCATGGGCTGCCACCGCCGTCGTTCTGAGCCCGAGCACCCTAACCAGCAGATTCCACCCCACTTCAAAAACTCTGGGATTAGGCCCTACATCACTCAACAACAGTAAAACATCAGCGAGTTACTCATTTGAACTGGAAACACCCATCTGTGGTGTGAAACATCACATCTGTCTGAAGCGAAGCCCCAAACTAGGAAAGGTCAAAATCCACCCAGTACCAAAGCTGCACATGGGTCTCCTACATCACTGGATCTCCAAGAGCCCCCACCTCTGAGATCCAGCACTTCTCCCTGCACATCCTGACTTCAGACTCCATTCAGGTTCCCTTCCAATGCCACCTGCATTTGTAGCAATGTCCAGGTTCTCTAGGAAAGCCACCAAGGCAAGAGAGAGAAAGGAGCCCAGAGCTTCCCACTGGTGTCATGTCCCCACTTTAAATGCAGATGATGCCCCACCAGACTACCTACGGCAGACAACTGAGACCTCAAGCATTTCCTACGTACATCTAAGGTCTCCCTCCCTCAGATCTACCTCCAGACATGCCAAGGACATGCATCTAACTAAATCATAGGAACCAGTAGTTATTTTGGCTTCAAGCCCTGCCCTAGATGCTATAAACAGATAGGGCCACAGACACCTCCCTACAGCATTCCAGCAAGAATAAAGAAAAGCCCAAGCTGAAATTTAGGCCAGCATCCTCAGATAGCATAGAATATCTTCAAGTCTATGGCTTTCAGCATGCATTCCAGCTACAGAGATGAACACAGTACAAAGAGATCTGCCCATGAGAAGAAGTCCACAATACTGAAAAGATCTCTCCCGATCTCAGCCACCGCTGTACTGCTCTGGCCATCCGACAAGCTGAATTTATCAGAGTAAATGACAATTAAAAAAATCCCTCGTCAGTACTACAAAAAAATACATTGGTAGAAATCAGTTTGGATGTTCTTGATAGATGAATAAGATGAAGCAGCATGGAGCCAGCAGAAAACAATGAGTAATATAAGGACAAAAATGCCAAATTCCTTACTTTTTAATCACAAACCGGATCCGCTCCTTTGCTAGAAGTATCCTCTCGAGCCGGGGAATGCCGTACGTGGATGGTCGCCTGAAGGGAATTCCTTCTGGCAGCCCTTCCACATACAAGTCTTCCACGTGTGACTGGAAGAGTGGGTATGGGATAGAGACTGGACCTTTTGCTTTGATGGCTTGAGCTTTAGGAAAAAAGGAGAATAAACCCATCAGACTGCTTGTAGCTCTACTCACATGATCCATTTGACATCACTCTGAAAAACACTGAAATTAGTAGAGAGGCAATAACCCCCTCAGCACATTTAAATATTCAAGCATTCCTATTTATGGGGGTTTGGTTTTGTTTTATAGCAAAATCACTCTAATTCACAGTAAACAAGCTGCAGACCTGCACACTGCATCTCCTCTTTTCCCTTTACTCTGTAAACTTCCAACAACAGACACTGCACCTGGTACAGTGAAGTTTCACAGTATCTTGGTTTTGTTTAATAGCACATTTTGAAAGATGAAATTATCTAGACTAACTTATAAACCAAGCACGTTTCAGTTCATTAACTCTGTTTATTATTATTTGTTTCTGCTATTGGGTGACAAGAGCCCTGGGGCACACACCCCTTCTTTTGAGTGAATTTCCCAAAGCTTCGGTGCATTTCAGAAATCCAAGGAATCACTAATGAAATAAACAATACATCTAACACCACAGAAAAAAGCACGGCCCGACTAATGAAATCTTTGAAGGATATGAAAAGCAAATAACAGATTCACCCACTGTAGGGAAATAACTTCAACGTATTTCTTGAAGTTATGAGGACGGTAATCCCAGCAGTACCCCCATCAGGCTGGCAAACACGGGGGAAGAGCATAAGGGTTTGCTGATACCAAGAGGGCTTCATTTCTTTATGCTCATGAGGGTACGTTAATTTCGGAGGCCATGCAACAAGAATTCTCTATTACTGTCTGACTGGTCTGCAAATAGTTTGGTACATTCTGCTGGTATGCTATGGAAATGGGTGCAAAAAATTATTTGAGGAGAAAAAGGTCAAGCTGAGGCCAAATTAAAGTTACGAGGATGTTGTGGCAGGGCTTCTGAAAGCACAACTGCTCAGGGCACCTTTTCAAGCAAATTAATGTTAACACAAAAGCGTCCAGTGGTTCGGATATCAGTGTATACAAAATTCTTACATTAACCCACAAATTCATAGAACAGTTCAGGTTGGAAGAGACCTTCAAGCTCATCTAGTTCTAACGCCCCATCCCTGGAGGGGTTCAAGGCCAGGCTGGAGGGTCCTTGAGCAACCTGGTCTGGTGGGAGGTGTCCCTGCCCAGGGCAGAGGGTGGGAACTCGATGATCTTTAAGGTTCCTTCCAAACCAAACCATTCTATGATTCTAAGCCAACAAATCTGAGGAGATTCCTGGGAATTCTGGACATTCACCACTTATTTCAGTAAAATATAAATTGCTCTGGAAAATCTGAGAAAACTGGAATCTGAGAGGGATTTGCTTTGCATATCAATGAAATGTTGTCATCCACAGGAAAAAAGGAGATCATTTAATACCATCTGGGCTGCTATGGGAAGTCAGGAATAGCTCTGTATTCAACAGACTCCACAGGAGATTTTTCAGCTGGCTATGAGCAAACACCACAACGAAAACTAAAGCAATTCACCAAGAACGATGCTCCTTTCTAGAGCAACTGTAATCCTGTGAATCACATTCTGAACTGTTTTTACTTGGTGTGAGTTGCCTTCAGTGGGGTGTTTAAATGTCAGACAATAGTCATACCCCAAAACATGTAATAACACCAACGTCACAAGGTCCATTCTGAAATAACTTCCACTTTTCACAGCAGAGGAGCACCAGCATTTATTTTGCAATTTTATCTTATGCTGCTTTAGCCTGCGATATGTGAACACAAAATATATCTAAGCACTACATCTGGAGACAAATTCCAAAGTCTAACACACGTGCTTCTTTTTCTCTCTAAGAACCACTAAAATGTAATTGTTGCTTCACTGCAAATCAATCATAATAAGAGAAGAAAAATCAGTCAGTGGTAACGTCTCCCCAGAGCCACTTTACAAGATTATTTTGCTTAAGGACCCAGTGTAATTACAGAGGAAAGGTCATCTCTCTCAAATGTGTGCGCCCAAGCCATCACAGTGCTCCAGGAAACCGAGCCCAACTGAAAAATAAAATCAAGTTTCATACTCAGGTGCTGAACAGGCACCCAATTTGGAAATTTCTCCACTCATCAAAAAAGTAACTTTCCCCAGTTTTAAGTCTTCTACTAACGTTTAACCCTTTGGTGCTGTCAGTCCTAGCCTGCTCCTGAGCCAACAGCCGGACACAGGCTGAGGAGCTGTGATTTAGGGTGCCAAAGCACTGGAGGGGACTCTTTGGAAAGGAGTGTAACACATACCATATTTTTTTTCAAACAGCTCTTCAACTTGCTTTCTCAACTCTGTAATCCGCGCGTTCCATTTCTCTGCAAAGAAAAAGAAAGAGGATATGTCAGCGTACAAACGAGACAGAGGAATCCCTTATAAAATCTACCTTGCTGCTAACTGAAATACGCAGCGTGTTCTTGCTGCTCCCCTGCATACAGGTGCCTGTCAGTACCGTACAGGCTACACCTTTAAACATAAAGGTACATTCAGAAAGAAAAAGGACAGAATAAAAAGTTTAAGATGACCTCCAAAAATAGTGCAGATGATAAATGGAGTTTAAAGCAACACAAACCAGGCTAAAGCGGTTTCTCTCCGACGGCTCGGTCAGCAGCTCCCACTGCCATCAGGGATAAAGTCAGTTTGCAGCTGCTGTTGATAGTTCTCTAAATCTGGGCACTGAAAAGCTTAATTAGTGAAGCTTGATAAAGCTTACAGTGAGTACATGAAGTTGCTTTGGCGCAAATGTGTACAACTATCCAGGTCAGGAGGCGTCGTACCATCCTCTACCTTAATCCAGTATTTCTCCAAGTCCTGATGTTGCAAAACATCCCCATAAATCCTATTTCTGAAAGGAGATGCAGGCTGCAAGAAGTTACCCAAATCCAATCGTGTGTTCCATGGAGAGACGGATTAAACAGCAGAATTTTAACATCTAATTTTCTGCCTGTGACGGAGAACACACATTTACGCAGCTTTTTGTACAATTTTGATGCTTTTAGGAAAATGCCACAGCTCTTTTGCAGATGGTGCCAGATGCAGGCTGGCCTTTAAGAGTGAGTCAAAAGGCAAGTGGACTTAAAGCTTATTTCTTACACTGCAGACTTGAATCTAGTAACTGCAGAGGTCAAAAAATGAGGCCATTCAAGCTGTTACACTCCCAGTTGTGAAAAAATCCTTCTATCAGACAAGAGAGAGGATTGAGTTTTTAGTCTCTATTGACAGGGTTTTAAACATTCATTCTCAGACCAATGTACACAACTTTGGTGGCCACTTTAAGCTTATAGTTTTTAAATAATTTCACGGTTATCAAGAGAACAGCGTGCTTCAGATGTAGGCAAGAATAAGGCCTTGTGCAGAGGGGAATGGGTGTTTTGGCAAGCTGCCTCTCATCCAGACACCGACTCTTCATCTAGTCACCTGCCATATCACCTCCATCAATTAACTCTTGGTATTTTGAAATCACATTCTTGTGGGTAGATCGATATAATTGCTTTTGCCACTCTTTTTACGGCTTCTTAGCTGATAAACATGCCCTGAGTTCAACGTTTTCTACTCCCTGTGTCACTTCAACCTTGCAGTATTTCCCTCTAACTGCAGATGAAGCTCTTTCTGATTCCAGCACAACCACCGACTGCATTTTTTTGTCGACCTACAGAACATGGATTAGCAGCAGCTTTTCCAGTGAGAGTCAGGCAAACACCAGCCAGAATTTATTGGCTTCAAGGGGAAACCTTACTCAACAGATTTGGTGAACACACATGGACAGCCCTGGGACAAGGGTTTTGAGAGGCACCTGTATGACGACTCCTCTAAAACTGAGGCTGGTTTTTGGCAGAGGGAGAAGAGCCCAAATGCCAGGCCCTATTACAAAGCAAGCCTGTAAAAATATGTAAATAATATTGTTCTGGATATTGGTTCTTGCTGCAATTTCAGGAGAAGCTACTCATGGCCAGCCTGCTCTTCCCCTGCTTGTTAGCACACTCTTGAGAGTGCTCCTACGTGAGTGACTGAGTTGTCCAGGCTTTTTTTTTCTCAGTTGCCAAACCAATTCCTGGCCAATTATCCCACGTGCATCTTTGCAAGCAACTACTTCCAGGTCCCTCTCCCTTCAATGAAAACGCTACAGGGATTCATAATCAAATACACCCTAACACAGGTGTGTTTATTTGGAGTGGTGGATACACAGAGAATAGGTAATTGGAAATAAATAAATAAATCATAAACTGGTTCACATGTTGATCAGCACACTTTTTTTTTAGCCACCTCACCAGCTCTGCTGCCCTTCTCTGGACCCGCTCCAGCCCTTCAATGTCTTTTTTGTGGCGAGAGGCCCAAAACTGGACACAGCCCTCACCAGTGCTGAGCACAGGGGGCAATCACCTCCCGAGTCTTCCTCACCACCCCGTTGGCCTCCTTGGCCATCCAGGCACACTGCTGGTTCACATTAAGTCAACAGTCAACCAACAGCCCCAAGAGATACTGCTTTCTGTAGGTGAACCCTGAAAGCGCATCTGAGAGGTGATAACCTCAATACAACTGAGGACGCCCAGGAATGAAGATCTCTGAATAACCCGTGAGCTGCAAAACCTTGTCATCTCATTGCATGGCAAAGGTTTCCTGAGCACAGCCCCAGAGAGAATCCACCAAGCTCACGCTGAAGCAGCAGTGAGCAGCTGAACTGTGAGATGTTCCTGACCTGATGTTTCAACATTCTGAGTTCAATTCAAACTTTTATCATCCTAAATTTTTTATTACCTTTGCTCTATTCAACCTCACTGCTTATTCCCTTCAAACTCTGCTGGCTGGCCAAGCTTAAATGCTGTTTTCTACTATGGGAATATATATTCCAGCAAAAGCTGCTGCAATACTAACTGCTCAGTCTTTCTCCTCTACTAATGCTGCCATGATGTTCTCCCAACCCAACCAAAACAAACTAATGTTACATTTGGAACTGCCTGTTAGTATTAATGATCTTTCGAGAATAGAGCTCTCAGCAATGTTTTATTAATTTTCACTGAAATTGGCATGAAATAGCATGTTTCACACAAAACAGATGTCAGAAGAGGTTCCATGGGGACTTTTCAATTGACCTCAAATCCCAGGATTCTTAATAAATAGCTGGAATACTCTGCCAAAGGACATTCCTGATTGCGCAGAACCTTGTAAGACACTTCATGGGCTGTCTGCCCAGAAACCAAACCAAACCGAGAACTAAAGGAGAGCTACGAGGCTGCAAAAAACCCCAGGGGAAGGACCTTTAACCAGAGCAACCACGGTGGAGGGATGCATCTCCGCAGTGGGAACTCTGCACGAGGCATCACAAAAGAATGCTCCTCAAAAGACCTCAACATTCTGTGTGTGCAGGGGGATGAAGGCGGGCTGCTCGGCGTAGCAGTCATTGATCACCTTCCCAAACGCAGCTCCCTCCGCACATCTTCACTGCTCACAGGATGTAGCAAGAAAGAACAGCTACCCAGGACCCGGTGTGCCGTGTTTTGGTACGTTACTGAGTTCAGGCTGATCATCTTGTCCAAGAAATCAGCTTACAGAAATCCAGACTTATTTTTATTTTATTAAATTATTTGCCTTGTCTATTTAGATGGTCAACTCTGCATAACGAGAAGCAACAGAGACCGCCTCCGATGATGACTACACTGCTGCAATTCAGCCACGAGGAGCCCAGGGCTCTTCAATGAAAACTCACACTGGTCTGTTCTCACTCCTGACGGGTGAAATTTAATACCTTTTTATAAAACAAAGCAGAGAGACAAAATAACCTTTAATTTGTATCTTACCAAAATTGAACTCTCTCACTTTTCTTTTCCCAGTACTGGCAGCTTCATTAGCTGACTCGGTGTTCTTGGGTCTCTTGCTAGGGGGCAGGTAGTCGTCATCATCTTCAAGAAACATAAAAATATCACTGTTTTAAGGTTCAGAGGACTCACGTGCAACATTAGAACTGCTTTGAACTTCAAAGCTCTAATGCAAGTATTGAACTGTGCTTTATCAGGGTATCACATTTTGCAATTAATTACTTATCTGAGTAACTTTAGAAAGCTACTGCTCTGCGCACAAAGCATAAGGTAGCAAAAAGCAAAGCTGCTTCTGTACTTCCTAAGGAAAACAGTATTGTGATCTGAAACACGAGTGGACATCTCATGATCGTAAAATGACCAAGCAACAGCAAAAGGAATCAGAAAAAAAATTGTGCAGATGTAGACAGCATTTTTTATCTAACTTGAAGTATCCTTTCACTAAGTTGCCTTGAAATACAGTACTTAAGCTTTATCTTGAAGAGCTCAAAGGTGCTAAAACCTATTTCAAACCAATGCAAAACCAAGGGATGTGAATGAAATCCATTTAACAGGTCAGCCCTACCTCAAATGCACACAAACAGGGGGAAAACTGCAAACCCCAGGTGTTCTTCAGTGAGCTACCACTTTGCCAGTCACTTCCCAACCAAAACCAGGATCTTCCCTACCAGTTAATGAGTTTTTAAGGCTGTCCAGTTATCAATAACTGCAACTTCAGAGAACAAGAATGGTTACAGCAGACAAAGAAAATGAATTTCACATACATAACAGCACCTGCCCAGGTCACCAGGGGGATAGTTTACTTGGGAAGAATAATATTACATATTGGTATCTCTTGCACCTATGCGGTCATACTATATTCTGTTATAAAAATGCTCTGGAAAGGTTTTCTCTTTTTGTCATCAAGGTCTTTAATTAAATACAGAACTTAATGACTGTTCTTTTATTACCTTTTCTGTTGAGGTAATGTAAGAATTCTTTTACTGCTGGATTATAAAAAGGTGAAAGTAATGCCCGAAGTGCCAACTTGGTCCTAAGCTGCATTGCCCAATTTCTAAATTACTAATTTGGAGGTCCTAATCTTACTCATTCCAGAAGCAAGCATTGCAAAAGCCAATCTCAGAAGAGAATCACTTACAGGACTTGTAATTCACAAATTTAGGAAATACAGCTGATTTATGATCAATATTGTAGCATAAAAACAACTTGGACACTGGTTAGTGGCCTTAGTGCTGTTTAGATGAGAAAGGGAGGTGGTAAGTATACAGGTTTTTATCCCATATTTATTGATATTAGACAAATAAACTGAAGCTTCACTTACATCACCTGTAACACATCATTTCTGCTTGGTACAATTCTTCCCAGAAGCTAGTGTTAATTAGAAATTTTATATAACTCCAGTGTGCTTATAATACAACGTATTCTTCAGAATGAAGTTTGTAAAGTCTTTCTAAAATCTAAACTAGTAGCTGTTAAATAATGAGTACGTTTCATTACCAGTGCTTGAAAAAATATGTGAAAAATGCAAATCTCTGTCACGCAGCATTTCAAAACCAGCCCAGTAAGACCAATACTGTGGTTTTCTAAAACTTCTGGACTAAATACATTTACCAACCAGTGCATGACCCAATCTGCAGTCGGTGCTGGCACATCATCCTATTTATTCAATGCCAAGTAATGCAGGCATCATGAAACAGCTTTTGGGCCTAAAAATGCCCAACGGACTCTAATCAATGAGCAGAACTCACCTTCGATGGTGACCTCGACCTCCGGATCCTCACTGGTTTCAGAAGGGTCGTGCTGGGAGGAATCTGGAGGGGGAATAACAGGGCTGCTGAATGACAGGGACAGGGGAGATTTTGTATTTCAGCTAACACTTGTCAAAGCAGCCCCCTGCGCCTGTTGTTGTCGTCAGATCCAGAGACTCTCTCTTACCCCTGAGGGTACTGAATTGTGTTGAACGGGACTTGGCAGGCATGGGTTAGAGCCCAGCAGGTTGCAGTGATTTGTCTTTCCCTGGAATTTTTCAAACATTCTATTGTTTTTTCAGGATTCTGCACTTGAATGTTCATGGCTGAAGTCCCAAAGCACTGGAGGTGTCCACCACTCTTGGCGTTTGCCTGCGCACCCTGTCACTCACAACCATCCAGCCTTGGCACACCTCTGGATGATGGTGTTAAATTGCTCACTAACCTTAGACAAAACCAAAACCAACATTCCTAAGAAATATCAAAAGAAACATTTGAACTACCCAAGGATGCTCAAAGTACCAACAAGTTATTGTAATGAAGGAGGAACCATCACAGAAGAAGGCAGCGAAGGTGCCATTCTGTACTTCCTCCACAGAACACCTCTCAGAGGAAGAAGTATAATTGCTAATTGTCTCCAGGAGATGGTACCTGAGGTACAGTAATAGCTCCAGCACAAAACTCAAATACCAGATGAAGCTCAAGGTCAGTGTTCTAGTAACAAATCTCCCAAGCAAAACATCCCTAATCACTGCAGAGCGGAGCAGCCTGCACAAGCCAGCACCAGCCTTCAACATGGACAGTAAAAACAAGAGCAGGAAGCAGATCAAATAAACTCATCTCAAAACCAGATGAATCAGTATCATGCCCCACAGCTGCTAACAGATAGAAATCCCCTTAATAGGCTCCGATTAATATGTTGTTATCTTGAGCCTTTGAGCCCCAGGTTTGGTGACAAAATGGACTTTCGTGGTTTAACCCCAGACAATAACCAGGAGCATGAAGCCGATCACTCACTCCCCGCCTCCACCGGGATGGGGAGAAGAGTTGGGAAAATAAGGAAAACTCTTGGATTGAGATAAAGACAGTTTCATAGGACAACAACAAAAGAGAAAATAGGATAAGAATATACAAAATGAGTGATGCACAATGCAATTGCTCACCACCTGGTAATCAGTGTCCAACCAGTCCCCAAGCAGCGCTCTCCCCCTAGCCAGCCCCCCCACCTTCTATGCTGAGCAGACACCACACAGTACGGAATGTCCCTTTGGCCAGCTGGGGTCAGCTGTCTCCACTGTGTCCCCTCCCAGGTCCTTGCTGGCAGGCCAGTATGAGAAGCTGGAAAGTCCCTGACTGCTTAGCGACAATTATAATATTAGTGTGTGATCAACATTATTCTCATCCTAAATCCAAAACATAGCGCTGTACCAGCTGCTAGTAAAAAAAATAACTAAGCCAGGACAAATCTAAATTAATGGCTCTTAAATAATGAGTACACTTCTTTACCCGTGCTTGAAAAAAATATGTAAAAGATGCAAATCTGTCACACAACATTTCAAAACCAGCCCAGTAAATCCAATACTGTGGTTTTCTAAAACTTCTGGACTAAATACATTTACCAACCAGTGCATGACCCAATCTGCAGTCGGTGCTGGCACATCATCCTATTTATTCAATGCCAAGTAATGCAGGCATCATGAAACAGCTTTTGGGCCTAAAAATGCCCAACGGACTCTAATCAGCGAGCTAGAGAACTCACCTTCGATGGTGACCTCGACCTCCGGATCCTCACTGGTTTCAGAAGGGTCGTGCTGGGAGGAATCTGGAGGGGGAATAACAGGGCTGCTGAATGACAGGGACAGGGGAGATTTTGTATTTCAGCTAACACTTGTCAAAGCAGCCCCCTGGCTCACCGAAACCTTTTACAATTCACAGCATGCAACAAAAACGGAAGCAACGATATTTTACCATAAGCCTTTAAGCAATTCTAGACGAGGGTGAGGAGGTGAGGATTATACTTGCTAAATTGCATGTGCAGCAGTGCAGAGTTGGCGTTAATGACAGCAGGAAATTCCTTATTCTTGGCTTAATAGGATTAATACAATCATAAATATTTTTCCCTTTGTTATCAAGGATTACTGAAAATATAAACAAAGGCTGTGTGCCCCCACAGATGATGTATGTCTTTACCATTGATACTGACTCGTAGCTGTTGCACTATAACAATTTCCATAACAGGCTGCGAGGCCAGCAGTGAAAAAAGAGAGGGAAATTTGTCATCCCCATGCTTTACTGGGGAGCTCTGCACTAACAAAATAAACAGGATTCTGCCTATCAACACTTGGTGGGAGAAAGAGCATTTTGCACTCAACTGCAGCGAAGTTTAAAAAAAGGCAAGCTAATTCTGTTGGAAACCATTTCAAAACAAAGTAGTAGTGCATGAAGGAATAGATTTTAATTATTCTGGGAGAGTACTGCTGCGTGTGCGCATTTGGAAGAGTATTTTCTTTCAGATCTCTGTAAATTGGAGGTATGAGATCACTTTGGGAGCAAGACTGAAGGACTCTCCCCTTTCCCGGGCTCTTCACACGATGGGCGTAGTAGCCATTCAGCAGTACCCACCGCAACACCTCAACTGGAATATATTCAAACTGTGTCAAGTATAACATCTAGCTCATGGAAAAGATAGTATGATGTTTTGATCTGACTCTGAGCAATTGCTGGATGGATAATTAGCAAACGCAAAGCACAAGAAAATGAAAGAATTAGGAGGAAATGGTCTTTTAGTAAATGTGAACATACAGCACAGTCATAAAAGTAACAGTAAAAGTATCACATCAACTGATCACTTCACACAAATTAATAGTGCTTGAGAGTGATCGACCCGAGGACCCTTTTTGAGTTTAGAAAGAACTGAGATTGCCTTCTCTGTCTCTCTACTTGGAAACCTGAAAATTAAGGGAACTGACATTTTCATTTCTGTTGAAGTTTAAGTTCAAATACCCTTACTTCAAATCAAGAAAATTGAGCCCTGAGAAGTAAAACTCAGACATTCAATTTCCAAACTGTGAGAAAAATACAACTAAAGCTCTACCTGTGTAACTTTTTGCAAGAGCAATTTTTTCATCCATCTCTGATGTTTCGGAAGGACCTGCTTGGGGAAGAAAGAGAACGGCTTTTAAATTGTGTCTCACAACAAACACATTTTGCCAGTCCACAGAGGAATTTGCCAAGTAACTCTTAATTTCATATCTCATACGCTCATTTCAGATTTTCTGTAATGATGAACTTAGGCAAGATTGTGTGAAATATTAAGGATCTGTGGGTTGTTATTATTCCAGTCTAACAAACAGAAATGTTGAGAGGCTAAAAGAAGGGGGGTGCATTTCCTGGACTAGGGAACTGTCAAGAGAGACTCATGCAGAACAGCAGGTTTAAAATTTTTTTGGTGTTAATAAATTAATTTTAAAAACACAAAATGTTGATGGTTCTGCCCTTTTCCAATGAATTTTTAATCAGCTACATCTTTTTCCTGTTTGTTAAAATTTGTATTCCTGTAGAGTCCCTTTCTGACTTTAAAATTGCGACCTACATTAAAGAGACAAATTCAGAGAGATTAAACTGATTTACGACACTTCAAGGTTGTTTGCTTTTCATCACAACAGCTCTTTTGACGGCTCTATCCTGACTGCTTTAAAAAGGCTGTTGCAGAAAGCAGCGCACCAACGACACTTAAAAGATTAAATTAACACCCTTAAAATCCTACTGCTTAAGGCTCTGGTGCTCCTGCAGCTCCGCTGAAAGAGCGAGCTGCTCCTGGAGTCACAGAGCCATGGAATTGTCAGGGTTGGAAGGGACCTCTGGAGCTCACCCAGCCCAACTCCCCTGCTGAAGCAGGGTTGCCCAGAGCACATCCCTCAGGGCTGCATCCAGGAGGGGCTGGAAGGTCTCCAGAGAAGGGGACTCCACACCCTCCCTGGGCAGCCTCTGACAGGGCTCTGACACCCTAAACAGAAAGGAGTTTCTTCTCATATTCAAATGGAACTTCCCATGTCCCAGCTTGTGCCCGTTGCCCCTTGTCCTGTCACTGGGAACCACTGAGAAGAATCCAGCCCCATCCTCCTCCAACCCATCTTTCAGACTCTCTCCAGTAGGTTCCATCTCTTGAACTGGGGAGCCCAGCACTGGAGGCAGGATTCCAGCTGTGGCCTCCCCAGTGCAGAGCAGAGGGGGAGAATGACCTCCCTCCACCTCCTGGCCACGCTCTTCCCTCCACAGCCCAGGATTCCACTGGCCTCTTGGCCACCAGGGCACCTTGCTGGCTCATGGAGAGTTCACTGTCTACCAGGACGCCCAGAGCCTTCTCCTCAGAAGCGCTTTCCAGCAGGTCTGCCCCTAACCCATACTGGTGTCTGGCATTCTTCCTCCCCAAACAGCCTCACACTGAGCAGGAGGTGGTTCTACACCACAGAAACAGCAAAGGCAGAGAAAACCAGGCTATGTGCGGCATGTGGGCATGTGGGAATACTCGGACTAACTGGGACTGAAAGATTTGGACTAATTGTTCTGTGTATATTGCACAATTTCTGTGTTCATTTGCAAAAGCCATCTGCAGAAGATCGTATAACTTCCCCCAATTATGGCTGTTTAGAGGTAGGTCTGTAACTGTATCAGCAATGAATATCAACAGCTTCGCAACGGAAAAGCTACTGTTAATTAATAAGGCAAGTGAAGTATTTTAAACACTATTTCATATGCATAGCAAGCAAGAAATACAGAAAAGAGGATGGTCACAATCAGACTTCATAGGTATTTCAGTCAACTGAAAGCACATATACAGTATGAAATACTAATCCAGACTGAATATTTAGGGATTAAAGAAAATTATGATTATTAGGCTGTTACAATAACGCTAGCTGGAGACAGTTTTGCCTAATTTGATTGCTCTGATTTTCAAAGGGATTTTAAATTAGCAGGATTTCAAATGAGGACCTTCTCAACAAGGAACAAGGTTCCTCGTCTTCCATGCATTTCAATCATGAAGTGCTGCTTTCATCTGCTCCTGCCACTTTTTCTTTCCTGGGGAGTGGGTGTGGTGTTTGAGATTTTTTCCTATTTGTCTGTTTAACTTAGAGAAACTCCCGATTCAGCTGAGAACACGGCTCCAGAGAGCGTGGTACTGGCAGAGCCAAGACCATGGTTCAGAGATGGGAGAGAGCCGGGGGAAGCAGAGGAGCGCAGGAGATGCCGGTGGCGCGGTGGCTGCTCCAGGACACACGGGAGGGAAGTCTCAGCCCAGCACGGGGACCTGCCACCCTCACGGGCAAAGGGGAACAGAACACAGCATCCCCAGGCCTGCTGGAAAAGATCTCCGTGGAACAGATTTGATTTTATTTAGGTAAGTGTATTCAGTGTACGCAGCCAGACGGGAGTGTCATTTCCTAAGAACTCTTCAGAACATGCAATTATTATAATTCATAACACACTGACACACAGAAGCATGCATCGCATTATCAACAAATATCCTATTATAAGCACATATTTTCACGTTTATTCCTTAATTCAGAGATCCTAACAGGTCTGCTTTAGCTACATATTCAGCAATAGCCTCTATATTGCATTATCTTCGTGCCAAATATATGCTGTGACAGAAATAAAAAAGGAAAAATGGGAAGTCTTTGACACATTCAAACTTGAAAAAAGATTTCTTTAGCTAAAAAGATACACTTTACTAGGTTTACACCCCTGGGATAAGCACAGAAAATTAAATCTCCTCAGATTTAATGTCAATAAAAAATACAGTACATGTAGTAAACCCATAAGACTTTTTTAAAGCGACCCACATAGATTATGTTATGAAACTTGAGCTTTTCTTTTTTTTTTCCCCCTTATTATGAAGTTCTGACAGAGGTTGGAAGGGACCTTCAGAGATCATCTAGTCAAACCCCATGCCAGAGCAGGGTCACCCAGACCAGGCTGGACAGGAAATTATCCAGGTGGGGTTTGAAGATGTCCATATCTCCACACCCTCTCTGGGCAGCCTGTTCCAGGATCTGCCACCCTCTCACAGGAAAGAATTTATTCCTCATGTTCCGATGGAATTGCCCATGTTCCAGTTCATGCCCGTTGCCCCTTGTCCTGTCACTGGGCACCACCGAAAAGGGTCTGGCGCCATCCTCTTGCCACCCACCCTTTAGATACTGATGCGAGGTATTCCCACAGCACAGTAAAAGGCTGAATCTAAGAGTACACACCACGTTTCAAGGACTTAAGCCACATTTCAACAACTAAACTAAGAAACAGCATTTTAAATAATGTTTCTTTCCATAAGAGCCATATCAACTGCTACTTCTAGATAAGGTATACAGAGGAATACAAACTGCGGCGGCTGGAATGCTCCAGTATGCATTATTTAGTCCTGCAGATCTGTGTTCAGTCCTTTTCCTCATCTAGTCAACAAAATCTGGACCTTTTTTCCCAGAACAGCTTGTCTTTGGTGCCACCCTAAGCATTTAATACTGCAGTGACCTTCACATTTGTCTAGGATACTGGAAAAAAAACATCCACTGCCATACTGCTAGTGCCCAGTGATGGAAAATCACCTCATACACTCTGTCAAAACACTCACATGAAGGTTTTGATGGCCAAAGTCCTTATTTTCCAGTCTTCTTACCGTGTACTGCTAAAACATTTCCCAGTTTAGCTATTCAGTATTAACTCACAGCCACATCCACAAGCTGCAACCTACCACAAGATACTAAGAGACAAAAAAGATGTCCACCTACAGGTGTAATTTCCCCTTCATTCGATTTACAGGAGAATTTTGTATGCCACCAAGGCACACGGTGCTTTGGTCCACGTTACATATTTGTGAGAGGAAGCAAAGACTCAGAGAAAAACAATAACTGTGGAAATTTCATCAGTAAATCACTTTCTCCACTTTCTCCAGGAAGCCCCAAGCAGATTGCTGTTCTCTAACAGTTTAGTTGCTTCTTCTCATAAATCAATAAGCCTATTTTCTGCTGTAGGGTATTTTTAAAACTAGGACGCAAGTCATTTTTCTGCACCCTGTCTCTGCCGAGGCGATGCTTGGGCAGGCTTGTGCCATCCCCCAAGAAGCAGCACGCTCCATGAGAACACTTACCTGCATAGCATCACCATGCACACACAAACCCCTACTTGCCTCCTGAACTTCAGGGAATGGTTAGAGTTGGCTAACCTTAAAGATCATCCTGTTCCAGCCCCCCTGCCCTGGGCAGGGACACCTCCCACCACACCAGGTTGCTCCAAGCCCCATCCAGCCTGGCCTTGAACCCCTCCAGGGATGGGGCAGCCACAGCTTCTCTGGGCGACCTGTTCCAGTGCCTCACCACCCTCCCAGCCAAGAAGTTCTTCCTGAGATCTCATCTCAATCTCCCCTTTTTCAGTTTAAAACTGTTCCCCTTTATCCTATGGCTCTACTCCCTCATCAAGAGTCCCTCCCCAGCTCTCCTGGAGGGCCTTGAGAGGGTATGCTGCAAACATACTTCTGTTCTTTTTGTATTGTTCAGAACAACTTAAAGGGTTAGCCAGCACTGAGATGTTGTCTCCTAACAAAGCTAAGTAATTGCACTCTTAATGACCAAGAATAAGTCATAAGAGAGGCAGAGAGAGAGAGAGAAACGTGTAAGCAATCAACCCTTTCATGAGATAAACGGATACGAAAGTTAGTATCATTACCTGGAATATTATACTGATAGTAGTCAGGATCATCTGATTCCTCCTTCACTGTTCCTGTTGTCATTTCCAAAGAAATTCCTGTAGAAGCAACAAAGGAGTCAAATACAGAAACTAGTAATAATCAGATTTAAAAAAAAAAAAA
>VZRU01011518.1:470044-489059 GCA_013398155.1 Pedionomus torquatus
AACCACAAACAAATGAAACACCCACCAAGATCCTAGCTAGTGTTTTATTTAAAAAAAAATATAGGGCAGGAAAAACCGGTGCTGAGACACTAAAGAACTGTTGAGCTTAAACAATGTAAACAAAGTGAACTCCTGGTCTCTTATGTTGGGTCGCTGTCAGAAGGGATTCAGGATTAAATGCTTCCCCGCAAAACCAGGCATCCTTGCAAACACTATCTCAGATCTGAAGAATTAGGAAGAATAGTCTCCTTCCTCTTTGCCCACTTCCACAGTCAAAAAAAAAATAAAAAATTATCACTTGCTGCTCTGAAAACATTTCCAGACCCACTGCTGCTCACGCCTCCCTGGAGCCAAGCACAGGTCAGTCTGCATCAGACCCTGCTGCTGGTGGAGCAGCACCAAAGGTCCTCAGCTGCTCTTGGCTTTCTTCAGGTGAACCATCCCCTCCATAAACTTTCACAGCATTCCCTAAAGTGTTTTCAGAACATTCTGTCAGAGAGAGAATTATTTAAAATGCCGAGAAAGCAGCACTGTGCTGCAGCGCGTGCAAAGGAGAGCAATAAAGCTGGTGAAGGGTCTGGAGAATAAATCTTATGAAGAGCAATTGAGGGAGCTGGGACTGTTTAGTTTGAGGAAGAGGAGGCTGAGGGGAGACCTCATTGCTCTCTAGAACTACTTGAAAGGACATTGTAGAGGGGTTGGTGCTGGTCTCTTCTCACAGGTAATTGGCAACAGAATAAGAGGGAATGGCTTCAAGCTGCAACAGGGTAGGTTTAGAGTGGACATTCTTTCTAGAGGAAAGAATTTTTCCCAGAAAGAGCGGTCAGAAACTGGAATAGGCTGCCCAGGGAGGTGGTGGAGTCCCCATTTCTGAATGTGTTGAAAAGTCGTTCAGATGTGGTGTTGGGGGTATGGTGTAGGGGAGAACTTCACTGTAGAGTGGGGCTGACGGTTGGACTCAAAGATCCCAAGGGTCTTTTCCAACCTGAATGATTCTATGATTCTATGACGTGACAGAAAGCTCAAGTTAAAGCTAAACATTAACGACGAAGGGCTCCCAAACCACAAGTCTGTTGTTGGGAAGCACAAAGAACCGGCCTAAATACAAAAACTGAATTCTTCTCCAAAACGCTGAGCAGTGCAGCCCAACCCAACAAAAGGGAAAGCCACCAGCTTATCTCCAAGCCCACCTGCCGTCTCACTGCCTTTAATGGGATTAAACCTGCTTTTCCTCAAAGCAGACGCTTAAGCGCTGCTCGGCTGCAGATCCCAGGGTCTTGCAGGATCCTCTCCTTCCTGCAGCAAAATTCCAGAATGCTCACTCATTTTTTTTAACAATCAATAACAAATTTTCTTACTTATTTCCTCTCTGTCATTTTCAACAGCTTGGTAACATTAACATATAAACCAAGCTTTTCTTTCCCCATTAGGGATAAAGTGATCTTGAATTACAACAAAATAAAAACCAGAGGATTTTCTTCTTCTCCACTTAAAACTACTTACAAAGACGAACTGTGTTAGTCTAGAAAATTATACAAATCTCCTCCTCCTGGAAAGGGAAACATTTGGCTAAAGTCAAATACCTGATAAAATGCTAACTGAAAAGGCGCCAGTTTTAAGGAAAGAAAACTTTTTCTCTCCCATAAAGGATACCTTTTTGCTACTTTTTTTCTTGGAGCTTCCTATCTTCACTTAAATTGAGACTTCTGAACACAAATTGATTGGCTGGAGTTTTATTTTGCAAATAAGGCGCAAAATGTTGTACATACCAGAATCATCACTTGGTTCCATTTTCACTTGAATAGGACAACTACAAAAATAAATAAATAAAGCACATATTATAGGATATTATAAGAAACAAAGACTTTACCGTCCAGTAAAACCAACACCCCAGTATTTAGTTGCAAACAGGAGCAGTAAAACCCCCTTCATCTTAGTTTATCTGATTTATCTCAAGGGAATTGTCAGAAATCTCCTATCCCTATGCTTTCGGGACGTAAATAATATTCAGAGCATGTTTACCATTTAATGAGAAGGCAGCTCAGAAGCACACAAAAACTTGCCATTTTGCTACCAGTTTTCACATTAACTCATGTTTTATTTACTCCAGATATAACCTCTTCATTTACTAACATAAAAAAATAAAATAATTTTTTAGTTGAGGAGGGGGAAGGAAGCAACGTTACATCTGTTCTCCATCGCTGCTGTATCATAAAACACAACAAACTTATCCCTGACCGACAGACTGTGCATTAAGAACACTCAACTGGGCTAATTAAACCGAGGGGAAACTTTGCCATCTGTTTAATTCGGAACAGTTTCCCCACAAATAATGGTCAAAGGGAAGAGAAAATTCAGCTTCATGCTTTTTATAATCCCAGGCAAACAGAAGTTATCCACAGGTCATCTGGACAGAAAAAGCACATTAAGAGAAAGATAAACGCTATGAAAACACACAGTTGATAGAAAAAGAAAAAAAACATCCAAACAACGTTATTTTAAATTCACCTTCCACCTGGAGGTATAACTGAATGTGAAGGATCTGTCATATGAGCTCCTGAAAGGGAAAAGACAATCTTTGAGTTTCCTGTACTCTATTCACCTTAAATAGAAATTTAAGACTTTGATTTCATGAAGCAAAAAACCTGTTCACATTTTACAAGCATATGCACCTATTTTCTGCATTCACAGATACGAGGGACAGATCTCATTAAACAGCTTTATTAAGCTATAAAGCAACACCAATATAAAATTACTTCAAATGTGCGTATCAGCTTCTTTTTCACTGCTCTCTCTCATGATGCCACGTGAAAATCTCGGGAAACAAAGGTAAACAAATCTTTCACCTAAACTCTGCTAAAAGAAAATGGATAGTTTTATAGAGATTCAGCTTAGTCCTAAGTTACAGCTAGACATGAATAATTATGTTTGCGGAACGTCATTTACCACACTGAAAACCTTCCTTGCTTTTTCAATAGAAATGTATTGCTACCAGAATTTCTACAATTTCCCACTCTCTTGCCTTCTTACTGGGCACGGGCAACGTATTTCTAATTTCACTAACCTGGCTGTTTCACCTGAGAAAGTGGAACTTTTCCTTTTTGATTGCGTTCCTATACAGATTGCTTCGCCCTCTTCATAAAACAAATCCTCACCCACATGATTGAGTTTTGCCAGTAAAGCGATACGATCCCATGAAAGGAACAGGAGAAGGGGGTATTTCTAGCTAGAAGCGAGTATTTGCAGTGTTTTAAAAAAATCACTCTAGCTCAGATTTTTTAATATATAGAGGCTTTCACAGGAACCGCAACACCTAACCACTTCAGAAGATTAGATCAATTTTTAAAATGAAATATAAAAGCCAAAGTCAGCTATGTCTTGGCATCTTCTAAAAATGCAATGCGTAGTCCTTCATCAGTTCACTTCTCCTGTCCCTGGGATACCATCCAATTCACATTAAACTGAAATTCAGTAAAAGGATGAAGAACACAATAGAACAATTTTATCTCTAATTAGTTGCTCCTGGCAGAACGTGTGAAGGAAGAGCCTATAGCTCCAGAAATAATGCAACTCACAGTCTAGGAATTTCTGCACTTTACCCACATGACCCAATCTTGTATCTTTAATGCTATCTAATCTAAAATTCTACCCTGTTTTTGTTTAGTCTGAGTAAGTAGTAACTTACCTAGGTGTTTCCTTGGCTCTAGGAAAGGCCTGTGTGGAAATATGGAAAGAAAAACCCATAGCTTTAGCAGAGACATCATTGCTTACTTGGTTGTGTAACATGAAAGAGAGTGCACTCCTGTTTAAGAGAAACCGACTGCAATGTATTTAGAAAATAAAATTAATTGGACTTAATTTAAGTACAAAAGCAAAGTGGACAGACCAGCATGAGAGAGAGCAAATAACCTTTTGATGATAAATGAGATCCTTGACTTGTTTTCCAAAATCCATTTCAGGGTGGAAACATCGTAATTTGCCGGGTGTTTAAACACAAGCCCCTCAGGCAGGCCCTGCACCACCACCGCAGACTGGTCCCTCTGAATCTTCTCGTACGGCACAGGTACCACCGTTGACTTTCCTAAAGCTTTACCTAGGGAAAAAAAAAAAAAAAAAAAAAAAGAAAAACAAAACAAAAGAACACAAAACAAACAAACAAACAAACAAAAAAACAAGCAAAAAACAAAAAACCACAAGGAGATCGTTATGAAGTGAAGAATCTGCGAGTCTGCAAAAGGCTGAGTCCCTCCTCAAACCCGTGGAGAGGACTGGAACAAAAGCAAGGAGCAGGAAGCCAAGTCCTGCTCACAGGGTTCCAACCTGCACTGAAACCCCCCAGAGATGTGAAGGCTTTCTTGAAAGAAAACTAAACGGGGTGTGCAATCATCTCAAATCACATCCCACAAACACAGCCAATATATGGGTACATTTTAGAATTGGCTACTAAAAACGTTAAACTTACCAACCTTAACAGCAGTACAGCTGGAAGGCAAAGATCATGCAGTACTTTCCTCCCAACTGGAATAAAAATTTAAAAATCTAGAACAGCTATTTTGAAGACATTAAAGCACCAACCGTAGCAAAAGCAGAAAAAGTCCTCCACAGACTTTCTGAGAGCTTCCAGTTCCACAGCATCCACTGTCAGTCTGTTTACAGGGGGGATAGTCTTTGTTTTCTGCAGCTCTGCATCCCTCTCCTCTTCTGTAACACCTGACAGTTATTTATAAAAATAAGACAAAAATAAAATAGTAAGTTACTGAACCCCCCAGTACCTTGTCCTTCCAGTGCAGACTACAGACGGGAGGATTCCTGTCAGAAAAATCATAAGAACGTATCTGCCTTAGAATCAAATGCACCTGTTTGTGTACATGGGCAATGAGTAAATTCACATTTATGCCAAAATTATTATCTCCTCCTGACAACCTTTATAAATGTCACCCTCTAAAGCATAAGAATAAGGAATGAAGAGATACATCCAACCAGTTTGGGGGTTTTTGGCATGAAAACAGCATTCATCTCAGGAGAAAATAATACAGTAGAAATAAAATGCAAAAATGCTGAGAAAAGAAGGAGCAAGAGAGTCACAGGGGAAGAGTTCAAATGCCCGTGTGGAGGGTGCCATAGGTGTCCAGCGCTCCGGGCAATGCCTTGCACGGCAGAGATGTTACAGCCTCTTTGGTCGATGCTTTTGTGCTTAGATGAACTTTTTTGAGAAGGGATCTGACTTTTGGCACGACAACTCCTCTGTCTTTCAAAACACATCTGAAGTGCACCTCTTTCATCGCTGAATAGCAGGAGTTGCAAACAAGCCATCCTCATGCAGAACAGAGATTTCAGCCCCACGCCGCCTTCTAGCCTCTGAGCAAAAGTCATTGCAAAAGGAGGGAGGCGATAACAAGGCCTTCGCTAGTAACAGGCAAATGGAAGCGAGGGTTGCAGGCGGAAGCTTTCCCTCCTTGTCATCCAGTTCTTGCAAAGATTTACTGAGAATCACCCAGCAAAAACAGGGGAAAACACCAGAGGTATTCTGGATATGAAAGAAAAAAGTGAGGGAGACCTGTGTTTTTATGTGTAAGGGACAGATCAGCGCTGAAGCTCTCATCTCTTCACCCCGAGCAAGCACTGCAGTGAGCCTGCAACGCTGGGATTGCATTATCAGTACCGCTGGCATCGTAATCCCAGGCTAATAGGAGAAAACAAACATCAGCTGGAACAACTGATGACAAATGAGTTGTGAAATCAGCCGAAAAAGCAACACTTTTACTAAAAATGCATCTATCATCTTAATCATCTTAAAAACTCATATCTTCGTTTCAAAGAGGATCTCTTCCTTCCTCTACAGATCCCACATCTGCTTTGGGCCACAGAAAACCATTTCCACGTGACATCCAGCTCTTCAGGCCCAATACTTTGGCTTTCTCTGCCTTCCGTAACAAAAATAAGACAAAAATGGAGTATTATTATTATTTACCCGTAACACAGGGGCTTAGTTAATGACAGCTGATAAGGTTTGCTTGCAGTCATGGGGATAAGAGGTATGAATTTCCATTTACAGCTACATGCAATGTTGCTTTTTGGGTGTTTTTTTCCTCCCCACACAAGAGGCTGATTCACTGCAAACGCCTTTACTGCCAGCAGCTTCTCAAAAGCGCACCCACACTTTCTAAAAATAATAAGCAAAACAAAAATAAGATGACGACACCGCTCATTTCCCATTAAAATGAAAAGCAGACAGAAGACAGAAATATTCCTCCTTAACTAGGAAAAACCCTTATTGTTGTGTTTTATTACATGATTTTTATCCATTTTCTTGAGCTAACATTATGCATCTGCCTCAATGTCTCTCCCACATTTGTTGGCTGATTTCAATCAAGTCTGACAAACGAGACCAAATCCTGAAGACGGTAAGATTCATAAGGGCTCTGCAGGAGTGATCCAACCCAGCAGCCGTTCATCTCCTCCGGGCAGCACTTGCTGGAGGGGGTACAACTCACAGACTCCGTCAAAGCTCTCACCACAACTACAATTACAGTAATACCTAAATGGGATTTAGGCTACGCCTTGGAGGAGGAATGCCTGGGACGTGCAACAAGACCTGGAGGGGAAGAGGGATGGGAGGCTGTATTTATAGAAGGTTAAGAGGGTGAAGAATGGTTCAAGGAGGGTGAGGAATGGTGATATGGCAACAGAACTGCATCCTCCACAGCTGGGACCATACTGCAGGATCAGTCCCGTTACTTTGCAAAACCTATTCCAGCTTCAGCAGAATGACCCAACTACTAAAAATCCTCATTTTGGACTGAAAGTCCATCTATGGCTGAGTGTCTCTGATCACTAGGTGTTTGGGTCACCCAGAAAGACCCTCCCTCTTACCCGTCTTGGTAAGACTGGGTTTGACAGCCCAACTTACCACTTGGCTGGAAAAGGAATCTCCCAGCTGTCAGCATCCTTATAAAATGAATATACTATGAAATTAATAGACTGGTTTTAAATTAAATAAATTTAAAAAAACACCCAAAACCAAAAACAAAGCAAAACACCTCTTACAGAAATCTTGGCGACAGAACACAAAATGAAATACTTGAAACCATCCGATTTTAATTTGGCAGTTTTTTCTTGTAGCAGGGCAGCAATGGGACACCTACACCCTGGCCAGACCCCCCACCTTCCTGCCTCACACAGATGCTGTTACACTCAGGAACCCATGAAGAGCTGTGGCTCAGCACTGTTATACAACGCCTATTCCAAAGGTGCACTGAAGCATGGAATGAATGCAGCAGAAGAAAATAGGCCATAAAACGGGTCTGTCTTCCTAAGCCCTGACTCAGAGGTGAGGGGAAAGCTGCCCATCCCCTGTGGAGCAGAGTGTCCCACTGGGACACGGCGAGACAAGTGACAATGCCAGCACTGGCCATATCTCACCAAAGAATAAGAAAAAAAAACCCAAAGCTTTAGCAGAGAAACAATTTGCTTCATCAAAATGTCCTCAAAAATGTGGCCTGGAGATGAGATGCTACAGACACAAAAACAGAGAAGAACCAGGAGGATTCAGGATCTGAAGCTGGTGGAGCTCAACACTCCTCTATCAAAAGAGCCATCAGTCCCCTGGTACATAAAACATCTTATGTACAACATCAAAAGGTTTTCAATCAGGTGGCTTTTAATCCCCCAGGTAGAAACAGACGAGAAGTGATTATAAGAGTACAAACATTACCCCAGAGCAGACACCAAAAGGCGTCTTAAGGGCAACAATTATTTTGTGAAATATATTTTATCACTTGCGCTTAAGGAAAACTACGCTCTGAAAGGAACTATGAGCAGTGGGAGAGGGAAAGTAAACGTGTGTGTGTCCCTCAAGGGTCAGTACTGCGACCAAGACTATTTAACATCTTTGTTGCAGACATGGACAGTGGGATAGAATGCACGCTCAGCAAGTTTGCTAATGACACCAAGCTTGGTGGTGTGGTCGACACACTGGAGGGAAGGGATGGCATCCAGAGGGACCTGGACAGGCTGCAGAGCCGGGCTGGTGCCAATAGCATGAAGTTCAACCAAGCCAAGTGCAGGGTCCTGCACCTGGGACATGATGATCCCAGGCACATACACAGGTTGGGCAGAGAATGGCTGTAGAGCAGCCCTGAGGAGAAGGACTGGGCAGTGCTCCTGGAGGAGAAGCTCCCCAGGAGCCGGCAGTGTGCGCTGGCAGCCCAGAAAGCCAACCCCAGCCTGGGCTGCAGCAAAAGCAGCGTGACCAGCAGGGACAGGGAGGGGATTCTGCCCCTCTGCTCTNATATTAGGAAAAAATTCTTTACTGTGAGGGTGGTGAGGCACTGGAAGAGGCTGCCCAGAGAAGCTGTGGCTGCCCCATCCCTGGAGGGGTTCAAGGCCAGGCTGGATGGGGCTTGGAGCAACCTGGTGTGGTGGGAGGTGTCCCTGCCCAGGGCAGGGGGGTTGGAACTCGATGATCATTAAGGTCCCTTCCAACTCTCACCATTCTGTGATTCTATAAAAGTGTTTTGCTTTGTGTTATAACGCATCCACCAAGTTCATCCATGAGCTTTTTAAGGCTATCCGCTTCTACAGTTCTGGAAACCAAAACCTCAAATTAAAGGAAAATCATTCTATGATTATCAAGGGATCGCTTAAACCACAAGAAAAGCAAATCACCTGAGGCAGAACTCAGGAGCCAAGGAATTTCAAAAAGATGGGCTATCTACAGTAAATTTCTGTTTGTTTGTGACTCTGAGGGAATGAGATGGGTGGTCTGAACTTTCTGAGCAAGGTTTTTAAACTAGCTGCTACCTGCATACTCGTGAACTGGCCAGGCAGGGGCTTCTGACAACAAAGCCAAGCATACCAGCTCTCATAAGGCTGCAAAAGAGGCCAGTTACCTAAATCTGAATTAAACCCAGAAAAAGAACATGGAACTGTGAGCCAGGGAGGGCATGGCTGAAGCTAAAGGTGCTGCCAAGAAAAGGCATCTGGACTGGACAGGACCTGCAAGAGTCCTCCTGTCGCATCCACGGAGCCAGAGAGGCAGACGATGGGAGCAAAGGAAGCAGCCATGAGGAATGGAGGCAGAAAGGGACCTCATAAAACCCTTTAAAACTAACTCATATCTAAGTAAATAATGGGAGTTTTGAAAATTCATTTTTCTTTTCATTTTGAGAATTTGCGAAAAGGGGTGAACTGACTTGGAAAACAAGGGAAACAGCCAGTAATGTAAAACTTAAGAAAAATAGATTAATTCACCCCTAATATCATGAGAAAGGGCTGCAAAGGAGACCATCAAAGATGCCTGGCTGTCCAGGGCTGACCATCACCCACTTCAGGTAAAGCCCTTTCACCAGCCTGGGAAGTTGGGGGAAAAAGAAGGGAAGGGGAATGGCAGTAGAAGAGAAAAGGAGGAGTACAGCAGGCCACAGGTAAAGCTGAAAGACAGGAGAATTAGTCTTTTGCAAAGAACTAATCTATTAATGCAGAGTTCAGCTAATGAACAGACAGATTAATATGTGTGAGAAATATGCAGCACAGGACAGCTCAAAAATTACATTATTTGCATTTCAAAAGGTTAGGCAGAGGGGGACTGTAGGCTGAGCCATTTAAGTGAGCTCAAACGGCAAGCGCAATGGCAAAACCCAAGCAGCTCTCATTAAGAAAGACAGGGCTGATTGCTTTGGATTTTATTGTTATTACTTGTAACTGCAACTGTTCCGTGAGCGCTAGAAGCGTTATCTTTAAAGTAATCTCTAAGCACATGATTTATTATGAATAAACTGATCAAGTCTTTAAGGGTAGATGCTTTAACTCATAGCTACATTCTGCAAACAGAGAATAGAAAGTGATTGAAACTTAAATCAAAAAAAGCTCTTGGGGGTTCCAAGAACGAGCACCGTTCAGTTAATTTATCAGGCAGTTACAACCACAACAGAAAAATTCCCTCAAAAACTATGGGTGGGGCAGAAACAGACGCTAAATATGAACTACCGCTTCCAATAGAGTGAAATATAAATACTTCAAGAGATCGGGAAAGCAGGAGCCCTAAGTGCTGGAGGCAACCACAACATACACAGCAAACTGTCTGAGCTCTCCAGCAGGAACATCTGAAGCTTCATGTTTTTATTTATTAGGGAGGTGATTCTGCCCCCAGCTCCGCGTCCCGTGTCCAGCTCTGAGTCCCCAGCACGAGATGGACATGGAACTGTCGGAGTGGGTCCAGAGGTGGCCACGAAGACGCCCCAAGGGCTGGAGCACCTCCACTGTGAGGACCGACCAAGAGAGCTGGGGTTGTTCAGCCTGGAAGAGGCTCCAGGGAGACTTTATATCAACTTTCCAGTATCTGAAGGGGGCCTACAGGAGAGATGGAGAGGGACTTTTTACAGGGGCATTGTAGTGACAGGATGAGGAGCAATGGCTTCAAACTGGAAGCGGAGAGATTTCGATTAGACACCAGGAAGAAATTTTTCACTCGGAGGGTGGTGAGACCCTGGCCCAGGTTGCCCAGAGAAGCTGTGGGAGGGGCTCAAGGCCAGGCTGGATGGGGCTTTAAGCAACCTGTTGTGGTGGGAGGTGTCCCTGTTGGAACTCTGTGATCTTTAAGGTCCCTTCTAACCCCAACCGGTCTGTGATTCTATGATGAAATAAACAAAGACACCCCATGAGCTTTAGCAATCAGAGACTCCAGACATCTCTGTAACGTCCTGGGGAGATGGGGACCTCAGAACTAACTCAGTGCTAATGTTTTACAATCATGCAGAGCCCTAGCCACAAATACAGAAGACCATCTTACCTAGAGAGCTGCAGAAGAACAGTTAAGGAGATGCACAAGAGGAAGACAGAAGTTACCATGATCCAAATTTTCCCAGGAAAGGGGGACTATGAAATTCTTCCCTAATTAACCCCAGATGTATCTGTAACCCCAGAGCATTAACACATCACTAAACAGGCATGCTGCAACCTGGCTCCCATGGTGTAAGACAGACATGGGAACACTCCCTTCCACCAGCAGAGATGCAAGGTCTGAACTCCCAAGGGACAGGCACGGCAGGAGTAAATACGTGATGTTTGCCAGCACAATTAGCTGGGGAAATGGTGAGGGGCTATGGCCAGTGTGGCCAGCAGCGGCCATCCATCTCTCCCGCTCTACAGCCCACAGAAGGGAAAACTATTCCAAGTCACCTGCTGCAAAAAGAGCTGTGAACACTCTGGAACACAACTGAGAGCCACAGCTGAGTCAATTCCCATTAAAAGCAACAGGGAAGAGCCCGTTCCAGCAGGAGTTTCGCAGAGGCTGTTTTAAAGAGGCCGCTCCCAAATAGCTGGAAGGGAATCTGGCATGGAAAAAGAGGTCGAAAGTTACAGAGGTGTAAACCAGCCCTGGCTTGGTAACAGGAACACATCCTGACACTCACAGCTTTGAAAAGCAACTATTTCAACATCCTTTTTTCCTGCTACACATCCTGTGAAGCGCACCCATTCTGAAGTGCACTGGGAGACCAAAGCTCAAGCAAGAATCATAGACACAGCCCCTATTTGCATTTAAAATAGGTAAGAGTTTAGGGATGGCACCCATGCAGCTCCACCAGCGTTTTGTCAGGATTAACCCTCCACCCTCTTATTGTTCTTCTTTCATTTACTATTTACGTTTACAATTTAATGACTCCTTTCTCTTCCAAAATATTCTGTAGCTTCAGGAGCAGTAAAAGCCACAGAAGGCTCAGCTGGCCACAGCACAGTTTAGGGCCAAAGAAAATGACTGTGGGAAACCAGTTTCCACACTGATACTTCATCATCAAAAAGAACTGGTGGGTTTTTATAGAATCGAGGGATTAGCCTCTGAGAAAGATAAAGAGAAGACAGCTAGTTACAGAATATACAGAATATAACAGCGTAGCACATAATCATACACAGACGATGATGATTGCCCTTTAGATATTATAACGAGGACAAACAAATACAACCTATAGCAGCAGGACCCACCAATAACCTCTGTTATTAGAGTCCTACCGAAAAGGTATTGGGCTGCTTCCACACAGGTCAGGGGATTCAGCCTGTACCCAGTTTCAAGTTGGAGACACTCCACGTCAGAGCTGAAAAGCTCAAAACCTCATTTAGATACCGCTTCTCAATTACTACAGGCATGACAAGATAGAATATAATCAGAGGTAATCACAAAAGCAAGGAAGAAGCAAATCAACTGTGCTAATACTCTATTTACACCATTACTGGAGCATCCCAATAAATTTACATCGTTACTGGAGCATCCCAATAACGTACCACAAAAGCATTATGTCCAGACCAGCCGCGCAGCACACACATGAACTGGTGGGCTGCGGTGTCAGGGGCTATCTCAGCAGATTTAGTCAAAGCCATTTTTAAACACAAGTTTAAAATTAACCCAGAGCTACTCAGTTAATAAAACTGTTCACGCTACTGCAGCCTGACTCCCACCTATCGTATTCCCCCAGGCCCGCAGCACCGCAGGCTGTTCAGTGCCCGCAGTGGAAGTACACAGACCATACACAGACAGGATCCAACCTGGAAATACATTCACCCATTAGAAAAATCAAAGAAAGCAGCAAGACACGCAATCAGAGCTTCAGCATGTTTAAATTTATACCAATACACTCTACATTTTACGGAGCTTTGGTTAAAAAAGCCACTGAAGTCATGTGTTTCTACACTGTGCTTTTTGGATACTGTCACCTACAAAGAGAACACAGTTCAAGACAAAACCCACTGATTTATGAGCTACTTAGATGCCTAAAGGTAGATGTCATGGAGACTTTCAGAAGCTTTGCTCTAGATTCTTAGATACCGAAATTGCTTTGCAGATCTGGCCCTGTTGCTAGCATTGCTTTTATTATTTCTAATATTGGAACTAAATGCACCTGAGGTAATGCAATGGCAAATATTAACATGTTTTTAAACCTCAAACTTCAATCACAGCACAAGTATTGACTACTTTATTTCACAAAATATGTCTAGTTTGAAAAAATGCATTAGTGCGTGTACTGTTTGTAAGTAACAGTGCAAGACAGGTAACAAGAGACAAAGGAAGAGAGGAAGGTGCCACCTTCCAATAGTTGGTCTTTAGGGCCGTAGTGTCCATATGTACTTTTCCGTAGGGGATGACTCCAACCAGTGCCACAAATCCCCCCGTAGGAAAGTCTGAAACCAAGCCCTGGTCCATACCAGATTACTGTTAAGATCTGTGTGGAAACCCGAGGCCACCAGAAGGAAAAGGAAAGCTCCTAAAAATAAAGGACCTGTCATCCAAGATGAGCCACGTACAGATGTAAGACAGTCCCACCTCCGGCAAGTGAGCCCAGAGCCCTGGTGCCAAGGAAGGAAAAAGCAGCAGGACTGGGAGAGGTGACAGGAAACTGCAGAACAAGCAGGATTATGATTCTGTGTGACCTCCATACCGGTGGTGCAACAGCCGGTAACAGGGGAAATGCTAGCAGAGGCAACCGGGATGCTTGGAGAACAATCAGCTCCTTGACAGATGGGATGGAACACATAGTGCTGGGTAAAACTCTTTCAAAGTCCAGAGCAAGTGACTAAAAAGGTGCTTCTGAGGAAGGAAGCTATTCTGAAAGTTCACTTCTGACAGGCAAATACATCTGGGGATGATGAGGCCCCTTCTGTGAGTTTTTTGGTTATTATGCTTGTTTTATACATCTCCAGCTCCTTTCAAATGAGAAAGAATTCCACAGAGCTGACACCAAACCTTGACCAAATCTCAAGGGAAACTGCCAAGATGGCCAAGATGAATACATGAAGGGAACAGCATTCTCGAGACACCCCAGGAATAAGTCTCCTGTTCAGGATGACTGAAAGCCCCCAAGTCACAGCAGTCCAGTGAGCAAGGAGACACTTCATCTTGCCCAGGCCATCCCAAAGGAACCAAGGACCACACAGGACACATCCACAGGGAACAGCAACTACAACAAGAGAAGTAGTACAACTACAACTACAACAAAGAGGTACAGGGGCAAGACATGTATGACATCTGTGCTAACAGTGCACAGGTACCTGTGCTGGCTCATATTCTGAAAAGGAGCAGGCACCAAGAACACACTCTTTTTATGTACAATACAAACTTCCACAGGCTTAGAGTAACTGGCACTGGAGGTTTCCTAAGACACGTTATGCATAAGAACATGCCTTTCTATACTGACTGAAACATTTCACTGTAAGGCAGGGCTTACAGCCATCCTCATTTAGCACAGTTCAGAAGGACGTATTATCTGACCTAATTTTAAATAATTAAGGTCTGTTGATTGGTTCTTCAACACTCGCTACGCACCCCGTTTTAACATTAAAAAAACCCAACCCATTGCTGTAATTTGTTTCTAACACCTTTTCTTAAAGTAACAAGTCCATGAGATACAGGCAGGGCTCCTCCTTCCCCTGCAGCCAGGAGTTGGGTGAGAGTTACAAATGAAAGCCACAGGAAACCAGACTCCAGAAGCCGCTTTCACTGAACCACTCTTATTTTTATCAGTCCTAAACTGCTAGGAAGTGTGTATCCTACTTCCTTCATGACCTCATGTACACCTTTCATCAATTTAGCCCACTAAATTGTACTTATTCCTAAAAATAAGCAGTGGGTATGAAGCCTGAGCCCTCCAGTTTCCAAAAACTCTCCGTACTTACTCAACCTCTACAGAAGAGCCATGGGAAAAGTGGAAGTAAAGGCTGGAGACGCGTGCTGGCTTGTCACAACAGTCAGGCATAACCAGAGGAATGCTTAGGAAATACACTTCTGTTCCCATACTTAAAGAAAAATGAAGAGACACACACAAGTGGAGAGATAATTCTCAGCACCGCATGTTCCAGACTGACATCACAACTGTATTTTTAAAGGTTTAATTCTAATAGCAGCTTAAGAATCTCTTGGAAGCCCTTACTAATCATAAGGGAACAAGAAAGGTGCAACTCTAACTTATTAAAAACCCGAACTGTGGTCTTCCTGGATTTTTCTAAAACACCTACTAAAATCGCAATTAACACTGTCTATTGCTAGCGTTCATATTTAACTAAAGAAATAAGGTGTGAGGGAAAAGGAACTGTTGTCTCCACAGTTCTAAGTTTTAGATCAAAAGATACTACACTACAAACTTCATGACCTCTAAGTTGTCAAAGGCAGTGATGGAATCAGCGTTGCAGGGAATATGTAATGTTATTATTCCTAAAATTTGGTGTTCTGAAATCAGGTTTTTGGGGATTATCTGCTCTAGTGGGAGGTGTCCCTGCCCAGGGCAGGGGGGTTGGAACTCGATGATCTTTAAGGTCCCTTCCAACTCTAACCATCCTGTGATTCTATGGTCAACAATTTTGTCAGAAGCAGGAGAAAACTACCTCCAGCCTCAAAATTCCCCAGGAAGTATTGGGGGATATACACTGGGTGAAACCAGGAAAGCAGCGGCTGAGGTTAGTCGGCTTTATTCACGCAGATCTACACCACGATGTTCTGCAAGAAGCATAATGAAAACACTGTTTTCCAAGCGGATATTGCCTAATCTCGTCAACCTGACAGTACAAAAACAACCCCCAAGAGCAAGTATCTTTTAACAGGGATAAAACAAAGGATGAGGACTACCAGAAGTAATGTAAGATTTAAAGTCATGCACATTCCTACAGGAAGCAGGTCTGATGGAGTGGAACACACGCGTGGATGAGAAGCCGGTGCTTTCCCGCGGTGCAGAACCAGAAACACAGACCTCGCCAGGAAGATCAAACATCAAACCCCAGCTATTTCACAGCCCCTACCAATAGATGTGCCCAGTATATAAAGTCTCCAGTATATCAGTGCCCATGATACCACTGTACTGGTGATAAAACAAACTATGTAGGACATCAGAGAAGCCCTTTAAAGAACAACAACAATAAAACAAGAAAGAAATTGGGTGAAAAACTGAACTCTGCCCCATCCCTCAGCTAACAGTTCTCACAAATACCAGTATCAGAAGACAACTCCTGTGAACAAATAAAAAAGGAATGGATTCATCTTATACTTGGTTCCTCAGCGAGGTCGTAATTCTGCATTTTGCCACCAGTTATCTGTTACAGTGCAACATCAAGGTGACTTTTCCTTAGAATAAACATACTTATGTGCACAGAAAGTCACTGTCCAAGCAAGTAGGACAGTGGCCAAGATCCAGAGCCCCACCATGAACAAACGACCTCAAGACAAAACCTCCAGGAGAATTTTAGCTAGCTGCAAAAGCATTTTTAGGAGCAAATGTTTCCGTTACAGATTAAACATAGCTGCTTTCCAGGCAGCATTTAATTAGTCAAGCCCCGCGATTTTACAGCTGTTGCTTTTAAATTTCCCCCCTCACACTGATTCTTCTCTCTCATTCCCTGCTCGTGACCTGCATCTTCTCCCTTCCCTAAGCAAGTCAATGCACATTTTGTTATCGATTAAGCACTGTCCGTCAACATTTTCCTAAATGAGCACATCGATGCTCCCCCAAAGAGTCACTGACTCTTTGAAACCCAACTCCTAAAAATATTGTCCTGTTCTCAACAGATCATGTTTTATGAACACAAATGTTCCACTGGTTCACTATAAAAATGACATTAAAGAACAAGATGTACTTGAAGGAATACAAAAGGAATGTAATTTTAAGTCATTATGGTATACATACCTATTTTTGTCTACCAAATAACAGTGTTATAAAAAAGCCACGTAAAAAATAATATCTTGTCAAAAACATGCATCTGCTTTAACCAGGCATGAAGTGATTTGAAGTTCCAGAATGACCTGTGCTGACAGCAGCAGTTCCCTACCTGTCCAACATTCTGCCCAGAGGGGATATAAAGACAAACTAACATGCACTATGAAATGCAGGATGTGCTGCGAGGGGGGACAGCCCAACACTTCTTATTGTGCTGGTCTGTCACATTATCTAAGAAAAAAATTAACATTTCCAGCCACACAAACTCCAAATAATACCACTGTTACTGATGATTTTCATATGCTTGAACAGCTGGTTTTGCCATAGCCAAGGTAATTATAGCATGTAACCACGATATCCCAAACTTTGCTCCCCAGAGTCACTAGCATGGTGTAATGCGCATTAAGCAGTTTGTGAAAGAGAAAAATACAATATTGAAACTTACAGTATTTAACAAAGTTCTTCTGAAAATCTTTCCTAGAATTGACAAAGGCTCTTCCTCTTTCAGTTCCAACTACAAACACATCTGTTTCATATACAGCGATACAGGCAACTTCTGCCTTGGACTTGGCAAGTTCTTTACACTATAAAAAGAAAAACAAAAAGCTTTTATTACCATAGTTAAGAGCAGAGTTAATAGAAATGTTTGTGGTATCATGTAAAACAGTTATTACTTCTGGTTCCAGCATCCACCCTTCAAAGGTACTGCAAGAAACATAACATCAGCCATTAGCAAAGGATAATTTATACATCTGGAGTGCTTTTCATCAGGAATCTTAAAAGCATTGTAGATGCATTAGTGAAATTAAGGCCTCGTCTAGACCAAGAGATTGCGCTGTTTTTAATTAAAATGATTTATGACATCAATCCACGTGAAATTATCCCTTCCCAGTTAGATAATCAGACTGAGTATCTTACACCAACCCCAAATTTCAACAGGAGTTTTGTTCATGCAGAGCACACAGTTATCACAGGCTATTTGGAAAGGTGTGATGCCAGCAGGAGGCTGCCTGCCCTCTGCCTTCTCCTGCCCGCTGCCTCCTCCTGCCTCCCCCGTCCTCTGCCTGCTCCTGCCTCCTCCTGCCTGCCACCTCCTCCTGCCCACTGCCTTCTGCCATAGAATCAGAATTGTCCAGGCCAGAAGGGACCTCCAAAGGTCATCTAGTCCGACTTTCCTGCAGTCACAGGGACATCCCCAATTAGACCAGGTTGCCCAGGGCCTCATCCAGCCTCACCTTGAAGATGTTCAGGGAAGGGGCCTCAAGCACCCACCTTCCCCTGTCCCCTCCTGCCTTCGCTGCCCACTCCTTCCCCTGCCTCCTCCTGCCCACTGGATTCAGGCCAGTTTCCCTGGAGTGGGACTGCACGTTCCCTCTCAACACCTACGTGTCTTCTGCTGGGAGAAACTCCTGGCAAAGAAGTAAGGCAGGAGGCCTGCGGCGTAAGGAGAGAGCAAAGACAGGAAAAGCTGGCACAAAGCTTTTAGGAACTGAATATTCCCATTGGGGAAAAAAAAAGGTGTGCAATCAGTTATTTTGGAGCCACACCATTTAAGGTTTCATTGCTAAAAAGAAAATTTTTGGTTTTGCTTATCATTTAAGAACACAATTTGAAAGAACCAAATCTTTGATGAAGCCTCAACTGCAAGGGAACAGGACAGTCAATTCAGATCTGGCCAACCTTAAACATATAACTTCTGCAAAAGAGGTGATATGCCAAAAAAAAAAAAGAAATAAACAAAACAAATGTTTTTTCTGAACGAGTTTTGCTGAATTAGAGCAGCAGTTGAGGACAAGGCATTAGCCTCAAGGCCATTTATTCACTCCATATTACAGATGACAAAGACCAGAACACACTCTGGCCGTTCAACCACACTCTACCTGAGCAATCAAAAAATATTTCCCGCTTATTTAATTTGACAAAGCAATTTTTAAAACAACCACAGCACAACAAGAACCGAGGAGAGTGTTGGGAGGACCGTTAGCATGATCTTCCACAAGCAAAGAGAGAGTTACAGCTGGTGGGACAGCAGGTAATAAGGTACAGATCACAGGATCATAGAATGGTGAGGTGAGAGTTGGAAGGGACCTCAAAGATCATCCAGATCCAACCCCCCTGCCCTGGGCAGGGACACCTCCCACCACACCAGGTTGCTCCAAGCCCCATCCAGCCTGGCCTTGAACCCCTCCAGGGATGGGGCAGCCACAGCTTCTCTGGACAGCCTCTTCCAGTGCCTCACCACCCTCACAGCAAACAAGTTCTTCCTAATATCCAATCTAAATCTCCCCTCTGCCAATTTAAAACCCTTCCCCCTTGTCCTGTCCCTC
>VZRU01011520.1:2551-46571 GCA_013398155.1 Pedionomus torquatus
AGAAAAGTAAGTGGTATCATCTCCTTACAGTGTAATGGAACTGGAGAGACCCTTGCAGGGTCTTGGCTGCCTGCGCTGACGCTCTGATCTCAGCAAGTCACACACGGCACGTGGCTTCTGTGAGCAGAGCCAGGGTGGCACTGAGATCACAGGGTGCCCTCGCTGTGCTATTGCTCAGACTGCAGGCGTGCAGATAAAAGCCTGAGAAAGAGGTGTCAAAGCAGAGGGCTGCGCTGTCAGCAAGTGTCAGGGTTTGCCCAGAGAGCTGACACAGGCTGAAACCTACTGGCAAAGGCTCCTTCTGCCAGGAGGGGGCTGTGTAAGATCTGCCTGTTGGAGCCCTCGAGCTAAGCTCAGCTGTCAGTCACGCACACAGACACACACACCATAACGAGGGGTCTCTGCCTCTCTCTACTGAGACACAGCAAGGGCATTTCCAGTTTAATGGTCCGTCTCATCTCTGGATCTACTGCCTCTCCATAGCAGCAGAAAGCACTCCCACCCCACCCCACCCACCCTCCTCCCCTGCCTGGTAAGGTTTCTAAATCACAGTAACGTTCAGAGAGACAGAACTGCCAAGGGGGTGGCAGAAAGATGCTTTAGCGCCCATCTATGATGCCTCTAACAGAAGAGCTTGAGAAAGCAGTTCTGGCAGTAGGGCTTGTCGTTCTGTTCTTTGAAGGTTCCTTTGTTGAGCTGCTTGAGGCAGAAGGCACAGACAAAGTGTTCAGGGTGAAATTTCTTGCCCATAGCAGTGATGCAGCGTCCTGTGATAGGCTTCTGGCAACCGGAGCAGAGCGAGCCGCGCCGCTCGTGGTAATGCACCTCGCAGTAGGGCTGCCCGTCATGCTCAAAGAAGCTGCCATTGATGAATGGTGTGAAACATTCCTGCAGGAGGATAAAGCAGAAGGGGATGGATTGTATAACAAGCTGGGGATGCGAGCAGCTCCACAAGCCTCCTCTGCTCTGTGGCACAGCCTAGCTCTTCTGTGCGCAGGGTGAACAGCACCATCCTGTTTTCCGAAGAGCAAACTGTCCATCAAGAAGAGTTTCCAAGGAAAAGGCAGGCAGGCAGACAGACAGACACAGCCACAAGCAAGGGGATTAACCACACCCCTTTCCCCAGCTTGTTTCACTTCTACAAAGAAAATACTAGAGATGAGCTACCAGATGTGTCCAGCCAGGGAAAAGGAGAACACTCCTTCCTCTGAGATGGGAAATGCCACAGCACCTTTCACTGTTGTGCTGGGTTATTTTCTGATCTTACTCTAGCTTCCCCACAATGGCAGACAGAAGCAGGGACCAACACAGCCTTTCATGCAGCAGAATTTTGATGAACGTGGGACCGATTCCAGCTGAGAAAATGAGGTACAATTGATCTTCACAAGTGTCTAGAATGGCATGGGTACACTTTGCACAGCATCATCCACCCTGAAACATCTCCACCAGGTACACACGCATCACTACCAGGACAAACTGCTGTTTGTTCTCCAGTGCTGATGATTCTGAATAGGAGAAGAGGATACACCAGCTACGTGCTTATTAGCATCCAAAGCTCCTCACTCCCCTCAGCATCAGGCAGCTGAGGATCTACACTTCAGAACCTGCAGCAGAAGCACCCACCACCCCCACACGACTGGAGAGACCCCTCTCCTTGTACGAGTGGGAAACTGAGGCAGGAGGGTTGAGGATGCTATCAGATTTACTGAACTACCAGCTGCAAGGCTCAGAGGAGAAGCCAGATTTCCAGAATCCTGGCTTCACTCAGCCTCAACACCATCTTCTTCGCAGGGAGGACACACAGTACCACACGCAGCTGCACCCCACCATGTACACAGGAGTCCAGCAAACAGCAGGTAGAGCTGTGGACAGCTGAGCACTCACAATACTGGGAAAAATGCAGTTTGCCTGCAAAGTGTCCAAGACCATTGTAATGCTGACAATTAGTCCAACAGTCTGCCCTCTCAGTCAGCAGGACAGCTGAAAACTCTGCTCTGCTTTAGCAAAAACAGGAAGAGAATCCTGCCTTGTGTCCTGGAAGCCAGCAGTGCTGGCCCCACTATACAGGCAGCCTGGCAGCAGGGAGAAAGGAAACCAGAACAATTTCATAGAAAACTCAATCTCTGTGCAGAGGCACAGCCCTCCCCAGTGCCACACAGTCAGGACTGTCACCCCCTGCCTCCACTCTCTGCACACCACTCCAGCAGCCACAGATAGTTCTGGGCAGGCAGTCCCAACAGCACAGTGACAGTCTGCTCTGAGCATCACAGCCGGAACTGGCAGCTTGTGGTTCTGCTACTTGTTCTGGTCTCTGCCTTTCTTTTCCACTTCAGGAAACACTGCCTGATTTTGCTCATCTCTTGGGGCCTGTAAGAGTTAATACTTGCAAGGCTCTCTGAAAGAGTGCCAAGCATTTAATCTGCAGTATTCCTGTTTATTGTGCCTGTTGTATGGAGCCTGCTGCTATTTCACCAACTTGCATGTTCATCTGAACAAGGTCAGTCTCATTAGTTTACATTGTCAGATGGAGCATGGGAGGAAGAGCCTCAAAATCTGATTGCTAAGGCAAATGCTTAGTGAGAAGCTTAGCTTATAATTATTTAAAGGTCACAGAAAATATCTCTGTTTATCTGTGAGCTGCTGCAGAAGCCCATAACTGCAGCTGGGAACAGAAAGAGCAAAGCAGCTAGAAAGTTTAATGTAAACAGGCAGAGGAACAAGAAGGTGTTTGGTTGCTGACATGTTTTTAATCTCCTGGGGCTGGCTGCCCTTCGCTACCCCACAGACGCCGTTTCCTGATAAGGGACCAGATGCCTGCAGGGTGGAAATGAGAGGGGTCATACAGCAGCTGCAAAGGACCTTGGGTTTCTTACCCGACAGACAAAGCATTCAGGGTGCCACAGGGTGTTCAAGGCAGAGATGTAGTTTTCCAGGATAGCCCGGGCACAGCCTCCACACTTAGGAGCAAACATGTCAAAGTAGTCCTTGCGGCAATAGGCTTTGCCATCCTTCTCGTGAAATCCTGCCAAAGGAGGAGAGAGGCAAAGAATATCAGCTCCTGAACTTTACCTGTGGCCAGCCACGTTCTGCAGCGTAACAAGCATGGGTAGAATCATCCTTCCCTCTGCTAACGCTGACACAGCAGGTAGCTGTGCCTTGTTCTGCTGCCCTTCCTGTCCCCTGTGCACACCTGCACACGCACAGCCTTCCTCTCCAGGGAGAAAAGAAGATTTCTGCTAGCATCCTCCCCCCATATATAAATATATCCCTTGGAAATTCCATCTTCGGTAGTTCCCCTCTCATCTCTCGGGCTGGCCCTCGACAGCAGCTCTGCCTTACACACTTGTTTGCGGTTCTGGGAGGAGATTGCATAAACCAGCCATACCTTCAGGTCCAAAGAAAGCTCCACACTGGGCACAGAAAAAGTGTTCAGGGTGCCATGTCCTGTCCAAAGCCGTCACCACTTTCTGTTTAGAGGAAGACAAAGTGCAAGTCACATAAATGATGGCTTGAGCTTGGAAGCAAGGGGGGGTGGTGGAGGGCTGGGGGAGGGGAAGAACACATTCACGTTGGTACTGACAAGAGCCTGCATTAAAATAGACTGACCGTTAGAGAGCTGAGTCAATTCTCCCCCGTCCCTGGCTCGTTCAGACTTTCCCACGGCACACTTTTTTTTTTTTACCCTAAAAGGATCTTACACATGGCTTCATCCCTTATACAGGGCCCCATCCAGCTCTCAGGACTAGCACTGGTGCCTGCTGCTACAGGCTACCAACAGACAAATGCTGAGGAATCATTACCAGAATGATGGAGCAGTGTGGGGCTCTAATGGAACTTCAGCAACTATAAGAGGGACTAACTCCTCTCACTAGTTCAAGAATTTGACGAGGCAAAGTTGTTTCCCTTTCAGAGCCAGGGCAAAGGCAAAACAGAAGTCCCCAAACAAAATCTTCCACCCAGGACACACGGCTGGAGTTTTTAACACTAGGCCTGCAGCACCTTGCCAGCACCCTTCACGACCCCAAGGACTCACATCAAGGATCGGCCCATTGCAGTAGTAGCAGCGAGGGGAGAAGAGGTTGTGGTAGTCCTTCTCGCAGTAGGGCTGACCATCCCGCTCAAAGAAGTTACGCGACCCGATCTCCTCCTGGCAGTGGGTGCAGACGAAGTGCTCAGGGTGCCAGGTCTTCCCCATGGCTGTAACTACCTGTTGGGAAGGCAAATTATGAAGGACAACTCTACTTTCCTCTCCCTTAGACCACATGACAAGATACCAGCTGGAGGTCAGCAAGAATGACAAGTTCTACTACTCAAGTGAGCCCTGGACTGGGGTAGCATGAAAACTGAATTACCTATCATCTCAGGAGAGGGCAGTCCCTCAAGGGCAGGGTAGAGGTCACTGGAGGAGCTTACAGCGTACCTAGCCAGTGGATAAATAGAGTACTTCAGTTTCTCCAGCATCTCCAGTCTCTTCAGCCTCACGAAACAGCCCTCCCCATTACTCCCAGCTGCAGCCCAAGATTCAGCGATGAGACAGCACCTTCAACTCACCTGCCCAGCAATAGGCTTCTTGCAGGCTCCACAGACACCTTTGGCAACTGTAGCTACGCCCAGTTTGTTCAGGTCAGACTGGAGACTTCCCAGCATGGTGTCCAGCTGACTGCCAGGCTTGGAGGCTGTGGATGGAGGGGAGCTGCTCCCAGCTTTTCCCTGTGCCATGAACTGCAGGGAAGAGAAAACAAAGACCGTAAGGCAAGTGGTGGTGTGCTTACAAGATAAATGCTGGCTTTGCTGCCAGTGGCTCCCCTGTAGAGATGGACAGCAGATTGCGAGGAGACAGCTACGCTCTCTGCAGAAATCAGTGAGCCAGGATCAAGCACACACATGTATTCTGCCTGTGCAGAGACATGCAGAGACCTGGCACACATAACAGCAGAGCTGTAAGCTGAAGATTTGATTTTCCTTCACTGTGCATACAGCAATCACCAGCAGATCCCAAGCAGTCAGAACACTGTTCTCTGAGCCTCTGCCAAAAGTCTCTCTTTACCTCACCATCTCCTGGCCAGCTGACAAAGCAGAGACGCCATCCAGAGGGCCCCTTTCCCTTGACCTCTCTCTCTGTTTCTATGCTGTGGCCCTCTCGGTTGTCACTCTCTCCTCTGTGATAGGAGATGCCTCTCCTCTTCCTCACCTCACCTCCCTTTCAGCTAGAATATCTTCTTCCTTCACCTCCCTCCCTTTGCACCACCTTCTGCAGATCTTTTTGCCAAGTCTCCATTGCCCCCATCAGGTGGCTCTCATCCCCTGCCTGAGTTAAGTGACTGGAAGCAGGAAGGAAATCACTCCCTTCAAGTTGCCTGCTGTTCACCTACAGAGAGAGCAGGGCATCCACAGCAGAGCCTGAGCAGACAGGACTGCAGTGGAAAGACTGCCACATCCATTGTGGGACCGCTGAAAATGCATGGAGGTCAGGGGAAAGGGATTAAGATACTTGTCTCGGAGGCCTTTTCTGAAACTCACACCACCGCAGTACACATGGCTTGGAAAGGCTTCCCAGAGGTGGGCGAGAAGCGTTTTACTTAGGTTCATAACTTATAAAGTATATGCTCTCTTTGGCTTCCAAAGCCCCCTTTGCAGGCAAACTGCAATAGTGAAATACACACTGTTTTAGCTGACTCTGCACCACAGTAGCTACTGCCAGGTTTAGAGAGACCCAAAGAACTCCCTCCCCGAGATGCTGGTCTGGAGCATACTTTCTCTTACTAAGAGGATAGATTAAGACATAAAATCTACACTTGAGGACAACCCACCAGCCCAGCCAGAGGAGCAGGGACACACTGTAGTGCTCCACAGCCTTGGCAGAACCCGCCCTTCCAGCCACAGGAGGAGCTCTATTCCCTGCCTGCAGCTGCTCACACTTGTAGACTCATTTACTCAATGACAAACCCTAGTTTCCACTCGTTTGTATAAAAATTCTCATGACATACGTAATTTTAGCTTTCTTGCACAAACATATAGACACACTCCTCATCCGCCTTGCCCTGTGTGCAGCACGACTCCCAACACAACCCAACACACAGTGTCTCTCCCCGCTCTCTCCTCCCAGCCATCCCATCACTTGCAGCCTCTCCTAGTCCGGCAGCACAGAATACCCCAATGTCCTCAGCCTAAAACAAACCTTCCATCACGCAGCAGTTATTTGCTACCGAACAGCTACAGTGAATGTCTCCAAAACACACTGCTGCAGGGAGACTTCTCACAGGAGGGAGGAAACAAAGCCAGGCCAGAATCCCAGTACAAAGCCAGGGCTTGTTGGATGGCACAGCAGGAGGAAAAGGGGCTGCAGAGCACTGAGAGAATCCTATAGAATCATGGAATCATCCAGGCCAGAATGGACCTCCAAAGGTCATCTAGTCCGACCTCCCCACAGTCGCGGGGACACCCCCAACTAGACCAGATCCTCTTTTGCTCTAACCAGGGGCTTGTGGCCACCAGGCAGGGCAGGCACAAATGCCACATACAAATAATGGATACCAGCTGGAGAGAAAGGAGATGAGATGAATTCAGTGTGTAGCTACAGAGCACTTCACCCTTGCCTGTAGGGGCCACACTGTCCTGGCAAGCCATGGCTGACCTCAGTGCCGGCACAAACACACTACAGTTTGTACCTGGCCTGTCATCCAGGCCTCTTGACAGCTCACAGATGAGCTAAAAGAGGTTTGTCTCCAGCTCCTGCACACAATGCCTGCTGTTTACAGGGGACACTCGGCACCGCACTCACATAAATTCATCATGCAAAGGCTCTTCAAATTCCCGCCTTCACCCATGAGATCTGCCATCTCTCACGTTCAGTTAGGAGCTCTGTGAGCAGCAAACCATGCATGACAGGGTATCATCTACATTAACTGTGCTGGGAGTTGCTGGAGCTGATCCCAGCAGCATCTGTAGCACACTCATTGACCAGAAGAGCACACCATGCTGAAGAAAGAAAGGAGGTCCTGCCTTCTCAGGAGTGGGGGGGCTCGAGGTTGAATGAGCAGCCACCAGATTGGCACTGCGGACCAGGGGAGGAGCAGAAGTCACCTGGAAAGTACAACAGTTCAAAATGCAGAGGTGTTTCCTCGTCCACTGCTTGAGAGCTGCCTGTACACATAACGTTGTACACCACTGCACTGCTCATATACTTTAAGACTTCCCACCATCCTGGAGCTGCAGTCCTTCCCTGACAGGAGATGCAGAACACAGCTCCTGATCTCCTCCCCAAATACATGTCCTCCCCTAAATCCACTCGCACTGTGGATACCTGTCTAAACAGGCAAACACAGGAATAACTGCCGATTTGCTCCTTCTAGTATTGAGGTTTTGCCCACTCCAAGAGAGTTTTGCAGCCTGTGCTTCAGCACTGCCTCCTTCCTCTCAGAGGGAACTAGAGTCCTTGCTGCACAAAGTGATCATCAGGACAGACAGGAACCACTCACACACCAGCACGTTATTGCACAGACACGTACTTTGTAGTGCTAGAGGCACAGCTGGCACTAGATATTATCAGTGAGCCCTCCTCTCCTATCTATCAGTTCAGTACCAGCCTTTACCTGAGAATTTTACCTACTGAGCTATGAAGCTGGGAGCAGTATTTAGACTGGCAAACACTCCTGAAAACACAAAGCAGAAAAGAGAAGCCTGCCTGCATCTGTGGGAAGAAAGCTTCATCCTCAGTCTGACAGCCAACAGAAACAACTGTCTTGGTGCTAGGAGTCCAGGCCTGGGGAGAACATGGTTGCCTAGGACCTTCAGGAGGGGTGCTCACACCAGAAAGCTCATGATAATCATCATCAGAAGTCTCCCACTGGAAGAGAGGCTGGGGAGCCAAGCCGAAGGAGGAGGAAGAGACTGGACTGGAAGCTGAGGTAGATGGCACGTGAGAAGGCTGAGGTGGGAGTGGAGGGAGAGGTGTGGGGCCAGAGAGATGAGAGGGAGCAGCATTAGCAGGGACTGTCTTTGCAGCTTCTTTGGAAGGCTGGAGTGGGGAAGAGGCTGGAACAGAGATCGTCCTCCTTGGAGGGTGTGGGGATTCTGGAGGAAAAACCACCTAGAAAGACATGGAGGAAGAAGAAAAGTGAATAAAATCCCAAGATGAGCAAACAAGCACTTCCTGCAGCAGGAAGACTGGTTGTTACCACTGTGCTTATCTAAAGGGGAAAAGCAGCAAGAAATAGAAGGGAACTAGAAAATACGCTTCCCTGTGTAGCTCAGTGAAGAGCATCATCGCACACCCAGCGCTTCCCGCACAGGTACAGTATTGGAGAAAACCAAGTATCCCTCTATGACAGGTGTGGTTTTAAAAACCAACCTGCACACGGACATTTGATAGGTGGCAGTGGCAGACTGCCCACCAGCACCCTCAGATCCCACTCTGACTCCTAAACATCAAGAACAAGCACCCAAGTGCCAGTTTCCTTTTCAGACCAGACACGGGTGAGTAGAAAGAGCTAGTTCTTCAGTTCGTGTTGCTTAGGACACTCAGAAACTAAATCTGCACCTCCACACAATGCTATCTGGACAGAAGGACATGCTGGAAGTTCCCAGCACATGTCCCTGCTTTCTACCTTCTCTACTTGCTGTCCACCACTCTGCTCTTCCCCCTGGGGTGTGGCAGTGATAACGACCCCCTCTGTCAGCCAGTCAGCCTGGCTTTTCCATTCTTCCTGTTCCTGCTTAGCGATGCCCAGTCTGTCCTGCAGATCTTCAATCAAGCGATCCTGGGACTCAGTCTTGTGAAATATGGCAGGACCTAGTTTACGCCTTGGAGAGAGGTCACGATACATTGGATGTACATTCGCAGTCTCTTTTGTCCTCTTGATTAAAGATTTAATCTAAATGACAAAGGTAATAGTATCAGCAGAGAAAAGCAATGTCAGAGCAAGCCCCAAGATGCAACAGCACAAACTCAAGCCATTAGTGACAACGGTGAGCAGGAAGAGTGATGATATTTATTCCACAATGCCAAAATTCCTCTTGGCGCAGCCCAGAACAGTGACTCAGTGCAAGGAAAAACCCCGTAAGGACAATAACAGCAGCCAAAAATAACTATCTAGAAAAGGAAGGGAAAGATTAACCAGCAGGAAGCCAAGATAGGAGGTGCAGCATGACCACTCCAGTGAGCATTAAAGACACCTCAGCATCACAAGGGCAGAGAGGCTTCTCTGTTTGCCCTTCACAGCATACGACTCTTGGTCAGAGGCGACTGCTGCACAAAGAGGGCTCCTAGCACTGGAAGGAGCACTACCAGCCCCAGCAGTGAGACCTAAAAAGGCCATCAGAGCTGCCATACCAAGTCAGGAACATCCTCCAGCGGCGCGGAACAGCCCTTTGACTTTTAAGAAGCTTCTGTGGACTGAGTCTTATCCCAGCCAAGGAATAAAAGCCCATTCCATAGGGAAGTCCCTGGAAACTGCCATGTTTTGTACTGCTGACCAACATGCAGAAGAGACCACAAGATAAAGCAGAGGATTTCGAACTCCATGACATGCAGCTGTCAGTCGCATTGCTCAGAGCTGCACGCTGTTAGTGTGGGTGAGCACACTCACACCATGCACAAACCGTTAGTGCACTGTCACAGCCGTCCTAGCTAGGACTTGTCCTACTCCTACATTCATTCAGTGCCTGCCTGGCCTGATGCAGAAATCCTCTCAATGGGTGGTTTGGAGATGCATGGCGGATCCCATTCAGCTTTCCAAATCTTTTCAGGAGATTCCACAGCAACTGCAGAGCTTCTGAACTGCTCATTTTCCTCCTCTCCTCTGGCTTTGTTCACATTAGCAGCACCTGCCTTCCTGGGAGTTCTCTCTCTCTCTCTGCCCTGCCTCTTCTTGACCAGATCAGGAGAGTCATCCACTTTGGTTTCATGTGGTACTTCTGCTTTTAGCTCCTGTCCTTGCTCCACTACAAAGCCCAACTGGTTTTTAGTGTCTGGGAAGACATCCCACCGATCCAGGGCCACAACAGAAGGTTCATACACAGGATTCAAAACACTGTCATTCTTTGTGTGTACCTCTGGTGCACATGCAGACAGCCCCAGGGCCCACAGCTCATCTAAAGCTGTTTCCACACTGCTGCCCTGGGCAGGAAGGGCTGAATTGTCCCTGAATGCTCCCTGCCGATTCAGCTCTTTAGGTGTCTGCCCTTTCCCTTGGCCATTTAAAGTGTTTGAAATCGGTACACTAGAGATTTGGGGATTGGTTCTCTGCTCCTTCTTCTCTTTTGCCGAATTGTACTCTAGGCCTTGTGCCTCCACGTTAGCAGACCTACACAGAAGCTCCACACTGGAAGCTGGCACAGCCTGGGAAGAGTTTCTAGAAGAGTCAGGCTTTCTGTTCAGCCGAATCAAGCTTGCAGAGGTCACCTGCTGCCCACGAGTAGCATAACTAGAAGAAACTCGTGGAGGGGGCACAGGGACCATTTGTGGCAAAGAGGGCACGCGTGGAGGAGCAGCAGAATGCCCTGAAGCGGGCAGAACTGCAGTGCTACTGCCTTCCTCAAAGCAGAGGACTGCTGAAGGGGCAGATGTTGGCCCTGACAAGTCCTCGCTGTGAACTGCAGAAGGGTTTGTGGAATGGGATAGCACTGTTGGACTGGGAGGAGGGTTGCTGGAGTCTGCATTTGCTGAACTGGGAATCGGTTCTAAGGAGGGTTCAGAAATGAGGGACATAGTGGAACTAGTCTGCAAAAAGGAGAGAGAAGGAATAAGGAGAGAAAAAAAGATAAAGACAGAGGTAAGAAGAAGAAAAGAAAAAAAAAAGCAAAGAATTAAGCATTATGGCAATCATGACCTACAAATCAAAGAGCTGTGTTGATACAAAGCCTTACTTCCAAGAATAAAGATGGAAAATGAGATACTAAAGAGCAGAATCAGTATGACATTGTGCTGATCCCCACATGAGCTGTGCAAGATGAAGTTCTACAGCCATGGAGATCCTTTTCCTATGCCCTTTAAGTGACAGCTCACGTGTTCACCTGCAGCTGTGATGGGGGATGGAGTGGCCACTGCAAAGCCAGCTACAAACCCAGGAATGTCTAGACCGTGAGTAAAGGTCACATTAACAACTTACTCATAGTCGGACGTGTAAGTTTTACATTTCAAAGCTGGAAAAAGCAATCAATGAATAGAACAAAGCATGACATTTTCTTCTTGATACACTAATAAAATGCTCCAGTTGGCTGAGTTCATGGCAATGAAAACAAAGCTTCGGGGCATTCACAGCAAGAACAGATGACATGGGCTTTGTTCTATTCACATCACTAATCTCACCTTGGATGTGACACATACGGAATCTATATGAGTCTGTCAGTCACTCCATGCCCTTGTAAGCATTGCTTAGGTGGCCAGATTAGCCTCTTTCCCTTAGGCCAAAGACTCCACATTTACACTGTAATAAAATCAGTATTAATTTTGATCCAAAATACACTCTAGCAAGAGCAACTGATACAGAGGTTTTGGTTCTCCTTGACTTACAGGGTCTTTTGAAAACAAAAGATCACGGGTCCTCCTTTCCCCATTTTCAGTGACTCCTGGCTGACCTCTAAGTGACAAACTGGCAGTAGTCCTTTTTCTTAAAAAGGGAAAATCAGAACAGTGGATTACTGTTCACACAACAGGTCAACTCAAGACCAAAGCTAAGCCCTCCCAGTTTTAAAAACACATCTACAAAGGATTTCGAAATCCAAAAGCTATCAAGACCTGCTCTGATTCTTAGTCACATTTTCCAAAGAAGCCTTAAGAAATTAGATGCTCATGCTCTAAGGCAGCAGGGCACATAACTTCCTAAGCCCATGCATGGTATCTCAGTCTTTACGTACCATTTTGGGATACTCATCATAAATAAAAGGATAAAATTAACCAGAACATGAACAAAATCTGCAGTAGATGGAAAAGACCTACACCCCCAGCTGACCTAAGGTGCTACCACTACAAGGTGTGAGGAGCTGGCATTTGTCAAGTCACAACAGTAGTGCTACAGGGAGACTGTGCCCAAAGGAAAGAGCATAGGGGACCATAATTATTTACAGATTGCTCTTGTCCTCAAGTAGCACAGCAAGACCCACAGTCACAGCAGAGATGAAAAGGACCAACAAGAACATTGAGTAGTTAAAATGAGAGAATTTCCCAATATTGCTTTCCCCCTGTATTTTGCCTAAGCTGGATGCACCTGTAAAAGGAACCTGTTTTTACACTGTGGTTCACACTTAGTTGCCAGACTTCCCAAAATGAAGTCAGTCACTTTCAAGGCAAGACCAACATTTCACTCAAAATCAGGTATTTCCAGATTATTAAAAATATACTAGCTCCAAATAAAGAGCAACAGACTTGACAGTAATAGAACAGTTAAATACAAGCATCTAGCCATGCAATAAGCAGGCATCATATTACACAGAAATAGCAGAGGTTGAAAAAAACAAGTGCATTAAGTGACCTCAGTGCCTGCTCACTGATGAGCTAGATAACCAAAATCAAATGGATTCTGTAAGTAAAAAGAATGAGCAACTCATTAAAGCGAGCAAAAATATAACAAAAGGGTCACGTATCAGTCTGTTATAGCACTTTTTACTCTGGGGTATGTGGGAAATTAAACGTCAGTGCCTCCACTCCTCCCATCTCCATCTACTGCAACTTCTAGTTCTACCAACTCCAACTAATTACACATCACACTTAGTCTTTCTGTCCTCAACCACACACCGGTCTGGTACTCAAACGGCTGCCTTTCATCTTTAACCTTTGCAAAGAGCAAAGACTCCGCTTCTTGCCTTTACATCCTGCCTACAGACTACAAATAACATTTTTGCAGACAAGCTCCAACCACTACTTGGCACAAATAAAGGAAGTTAAAACAAACAAAGAGGACTGAAGAGAAAATGAAGCAACTCAGAGGACAGGAAAAAGGAAAGGAGCTGTTAAAAACACTCAATGACAATATTAACAAAGAGAAAATGATCACAGAAACCATGTTCTTAGTGCTTCAGGAAGAATACTTGAGTACAGATGAGCTCAATGCCTCGCAAAAACACTAATGCCGTGTTTATAAATCCAAAATCTTAAAGTCTTGCTGCATTTCAGTTTGGTCTCAGAGCTCAACCAGAACCTAAGCCAGGAATGCAGGCAGCATTACAGAAAGCAGCCTGTCTCTGTCACACAGGTTTTACTGGAGCTGCACTAAGATTCTATGGTCTTTTTCTCAGGACTGCAAAGCACTTAAACATTCATACTTAAAAACGTCCCCTCCTTGTATCTTGCAAGAAAAACCTGTGCTGGGGGCAAGGTCATACTCAGATGCCAAGAGCTCACCTAGGAGCAAAGGCTGGTGGCAGCAACCACACCCTGAGCTTGTTTTCTGAGCCCTGATAAAAGCAGCAAGGACAGGAGGCCATGGTTTCCAGCTTCCACAGTGGGGCAAGGAGCATGGCTGGGTATTGCCAGCAGCGCAGGTGGGAATTCTCCAGCTTCACAACAGCAGTTTTTCAACCCAGACACTTGTGGATATCCTGCACTCTACCCTAGGACCTAATATGGAGAAAAAAAAGGCAACACTGAGGTGTCAATATTTGCAGTTGACTAAATACACACTACAGTAAGCCTAGAGAAAACAGTGAGTAACTTCTAGATTCTCACAAAATGAAGCACCTGTGCCAGAAGTGGTAGGCCGAATTTAATTCCAGCAACTGCAAACAAAGCAAGCAAAGTCCCATGCGGAGTGTGCTGGGTTCTGAACTCACACACTTAGTAAAAACTTCAGGTGCTGTAATGACCTCCCCAAAACCCCCAGTACGCATCAAGAGCGTTCACGTGAATGGTGGCACAAGGAGAACAAGCAGCAAAGCCATCACTGAATGTCCTGTCTATCTTCCTCACAAAACAAACCTCAGCTCTGGCTTGTCCCACCTAAAGTCATGGTAGGAGAAGATGGAGTTCAGCTAAGAAACACCAAGCATCAGCAGAATATTCCACATGAGGACAAACCATAGAGCCAGGATTTTCTTAGTATTAGAAAGCAGACTTGCATGTGTAGGTAAAGAAAGGCAAACTCAACAACGACAACAAAGAAAATACATTAGACATTTGCTTTCTCTACCTCTCAGAACAAATTCAAGGGAATAATTCAGTAAGGTTATAAGCAAGCCAGCTGAAAATAGAAAACAAGAAGTGAGAGTAATTTTCATTTTGCTATGATTATGGGCAAACGAAGTCTCATGAAAATAGGCTCCACAGTTAATTATCTAGTGCAAGAATGATAACATACCTACATGAATAAAGAACAAGTTATTCAAGAACATACGCCAAGTGCTTCATGTATCAAGATGACCATGGGCAAGTTACCCCTGTGCTTATCCTATTATGGGACTTTTACGTGCTACTTATGACTGAAGTAGCAGTTCTTTTCCAATACAATAGTCTGATTTCCAAACAAGATTCTGAACAGTATTTGCTATCCTCTGCCCCCACAAGAAGCTCAGACTTTAATCCCATTTTGAGGTGCACAAGAGATACTGTTCTACAACGGAAACCTTTGAAGTCTCCAGCTGTCTGATGCAAAGGCTTCAGTGCTCATACCACATGCCTGGAAGATCATCCTCACATCAGGAAAGCACATCAGGGTAAAAATACACTCTAAAGAGGAGGGTCATCTCGCAGAACAGAAGAGCCTGCTCTCCATCAATAAGTACACTGGTGTTCCGTGCTCCCCTGCTTCTTGGTAAGTTGCAGCACAGCATAATAATTCACCCTGTACCGAGCAGTAACTAAGCTCATTATCTCTGGCAAATAGACAAACGGCAGAACTAAAGGAAAAACAGACCCTCAAACTGCCTTACTCTGCCAGTGATGAGAATTTACAGCAGTTGAGAACAGCACTCAGAAAGCACAAAAGCAAGTTTGAGAGGTAAAGAGGGCATTCTGGAGACCAGTCAAGGTCAGCAGATGTGACTAACAGGCAAGAGGGTCCGCAGGCAGGGAGGGACAAGACGAAGTATTAAGTTGTCATGATAGGGCACCTTAAAGTCAGAGAGAGATGCCATCAGCTCATCCAGTTCTCGTGTAGCTGAAGAAGCAGATATACGGGTCTGCTGCTGACTGGAGGTGACTCGCTGGGGGCTGCTCACCTCACCTTGGCTCACAGTGATTGCAGGGCTGACAAGAAAAAAAAAAGAAAAATTTAAAAAAATTAAAAGTCAGAGCACATTTAAGCCTGGGAGAGCACTCCTAGACTGCAAGTCCCACTGCCCCTCCAAATAAGTACAGCACAGTGATTTTCACCAGCACTGCTCACCCTGACCAGCCCTCCCCAGACCTGCCCCCTCTGCCAAGTCTAACACAAGTATGCACACACACACCAGCCACTACGAAATGGACAGTGACCAAACATTCATTTTGTCAGACAGTGGGTATTTGTGATCAGCTTTAAACACAAGTTTGAACAATCCACCTCTCGTAACATCAGTTATTTGTTTTGTCATCCAGGAGTAGATAAAAGAGCACCAGCACCTTCATGAATCTTCTTGATTTCTGACCCTTCAGACAAAGGCCCTCTTCTGCCTGTCACTCTCCTGCAGCATCTGCCCCCACCCTACAGTCACCATTCCCACAACAGCCTATCCCACCCCACCCAAGCCAGCAGCCACCAAAACACTACTCACACTGGACTTGGCACAGAGCTCTCCAGCTCATCCAGCAGGCTCTCCACACTGGGACGCACATCTTCAATCCCCCGTGCACCATTTCGCTTTGGCTTTTCTTTCGTAGGGGGTGCAGCCTTTCCTCCTACTGAGGTGCTGCTCTCTGGGACAACATAGTGAGGTCCGGTCACACTAGGCAGTGATGGGCTTCGGCTGTCTTCATCTTAAGAAAGGGGAGCAGAAAAGAGTCGTTCAGACCCCATGGTCCATACATACATGCTAATCAGAGACAAGAGCAACAAACTGCCCAGAAACTTTGTGGAACTCAGAACTTCACAGAACAAGGGCCTGAGCAATGTAATCTAACTTTGAAACTTTATTTGGAGCCAATTTTGATGGGTGCTGTGCTGCACCACAAACCTCAAGAGACCCCACACATACTAAATGAATCGATCAGGGGCTGAAGGGATCTCCCTCAGTAAGGGTGCTGGATAAAGAAAGTAGGCTACTGCTTTGAGAATCAGACTATCCACCCACACCAAATGTCTTGCTCTTCCTACCTGCTGGGAAGCCAGTGGCAGGATTATGTTGAACAGCATTCAGTTCCAGAAGAAGTCTGTCCAGTTCTGAGAGGTTGCTGCCCAGAGAGGAGCTGGTCATTGTTGGGGATGGTTCTGCAGACTTCTGCTTGTTCGGGAAACTAAAGATAAAAGGGAAGTGTGAAACTTCTACATCATGATACAGCAGAAGGAGGGAGGGAAACTTACATTAGGTTCACAAAGTTTATACATGTACTGTATTCTTTACAAGCTGATGCTTTTAGCTCTGGGGAAAAGAAGGTGTAGCCATTTCACAAAGCACACAACATAGCCACTGCTGAACCACATCTTCAGTTGTCTGTTACAAAGAAATAGCATTGATGGACAGGGCCTCAGGCCTCAGGCCTGTTTGCTGCACTGCTATGCACCAAAGAGTTAATCGTCTGCAGATCCAAGATGCACAGAACAGCAGCAGAACCATTAACTTGCGTACAGGAAAATTATTTGTTTCTGCTGACATCACACAGAGCAGCAAAATCCTTCCCTCTGAAGCAAGGGAATGCAGGGCCAGCACAGACTGCAGGGGCACAGGAGAAATCTCAAGCTACCAACAGAAAGTCAAAGCAACAGGTTTTGACTCAAGGTCTCTTTTCAAGTCCTCAAACCTTTACTTTGGGGGAACTCTAATCAATTTATAAGAAAGTAATTTGAAATTACTTTCTACTGCATTAAATACACAAGCCTTGAAAGTTTACCTGTGGACAGGCTGTGTATGAAACACTGACTGTAATTATTGCTTATCCTATACGGGTGATCCCATTTACCACACACAACTGCAAACTGTTTCAAAGCAAAACTGAGAACCAATGCAGTGACTTTTTAATAGTAATTACACTGTAATAACAGTCTTCTCATTATCAATGGCAGGGAAATTATTTTCTTCTAGTTCTACAAATAGAGAAGTAACTTCGAATGCTCCAGATGTTCTTATTTTATCCAAAAGTTACTTTCCAAATCCGAAATGGAAGCTTCTGGCTTGTGCACACTACCACACTATGCTCAGAAAACTAACATGTAATAGGTTTTAGGGCTCTGACACTTAGAACACCATTGACAACTGTGAAATTCCACAAGGGCAACTGCTATCTTCTTTCAGACTGAAAAAGCATAATCCACATATTCAATCTGAGCAGGGCACACTTTACCCCAACTCAAGCCCATAAACTACAATTCACATCAGAACCAAGCCATGCCACACCCTTGTACAGGAGAATTTATAGCTGTAATTACCTCTGTTTTGTACTAATTGCATGAAGCCACCTAAAAAAATTGCAATTACTGCCTCCATTGGACCATCTCTGAATATGTCTGCTCTTACTCAGAATTAGTTCTGGTTGAAAGCAACTTCCTGCTCAGCAGAAAGAGCCAGGCTTAGCTAGAACCCGGCACCAGAGAAACACCAGTCTCCACACTGTAAAAAGGTACCCAGGACAGAGCACACTGTCGAGGGCCATCGGAGATGAAGGTCTGACAGCCTCTTCCTCACTCATCCCCATATCAGCAGAAAGGTCTGTCCTATTGTACAGACTACTCCAACCTTTCAGCATTAGGGGCAGCTGCCTTTGTGAATATAAACTAGTTATCTATCCATCATCTACTGAGATGAGAGTTTTAAGAAGACTGAATTTATTTGAAAATTCAAGTAATTGCACATCCTGCTCAGTCAAAGGTAACTGAGCTCCCCAGAATAACTGACCCAAAGGCCAACCACCTCTTAAAGAACTTTTGGGCTGCTTAGCAGAGGGACAGGTTTGTCACTTGTCTCTGGATCCTATCCTGCACAACACAATCCAGATCCTGTTCTGTCTGATGAATCCTTAACCCCTTCTGCAGCTGAGCAAACCAAAGGGCCAGGTCAATCTTTGAAGTTAGTATGAAAGTTAAGAGTGGCCCTTACAAAAGAGGTAATCAAAACCCACACATAGGGCACCATAACACACACAGGAATTGCAGTGTTTGTTTCCGCTTATAGAAGGCAGCTCGAGCCACAGCAGGCTCCAGCCGCGAGTCAGGCTTGTCTCTTAACAGTGACAAGATACCTGTAGACGTGTTCCTCTTCACTGGCACGGGGAGAAGGAGAACTGAGCCCGTCTCTTGGAACAGAGGCACTGGAGCTTTTGGCACTAGAGCTGTATATAGGAGACTGGGACTGAGGCTGTGGAAATGAGATTTGCATTGGAAATTGAGAATATAAAACAAATGTGTACACTACAGCATTGCAACCCCACACATGGATAGGGCAGAAAGAAAAAAAAAAGAAAAAAGATCTGCAATATAGCTAACCAGCCCTTATCAGATGAGCTGCTCCAGGAACAACTGTCCCCTGCTTGCTTCAGATTTGCCTATGAGTTGCAGATCTGTACTGGAAACCCCCCGCCTGCTTTCCACAGGCTGCAAGACAGATGACTAACACCAACCTCATCACACTACCATTTTGTCGGAATGGTGATGATTCTTTTCTGCCATTTGCTCTAACCTGTTAGTTCTATGAAAAACTCATACTTCCCCCATTTCCCCACTCTGTTCATAGCAAAACTCATTCTCAACTCTACTCCCTGCCCTTGTCCACTTCTTGAGAGACGCTGCACGAAGAAAATAAAACACGCATCCTCCCCACCCACACATATTCACTTACTTGCTGGTGGACGTATCTGGATACGCTGGGTTGCCACTGGTCTAAGGGGTCAATCACAGTGCCATTCAAGGCCTCATTGGAAGGTGGTGGGGGCACTGGAGGTGGCACAGCAATCTCCTGGTATGTGTGGTTTCCAGTTGGATAGGAGTAAGGCGTTTCCTCTGTTAGAAATACTGGCCGTTTGGAGATATGCGAAGTGGTGGATTCCAGGTCTGCCAATAATGCATCTGCAGGGGGGAAAAAAAAAAAAAAAAAAAAAAAGGTAAAATCCTGGACTAGTAAATTCTCATCTCATTCCAGATACCCATATCAGAAGGTCTTTGGGAAGACCATTCATCTAGGGCGATCTACTAAATGCCCTGATAAACACTACTGCAGCCCAGGACTGAATGGGTTAATCAAACTTCTAGTACAAAGAAAACGCCAAGAGGTAACAAAGCAGCCAAAAAACCTGTGTCGATCTCAGATTTTTTTCTTAACTGTAAAACCACCCAACAACAGGGACCGGTAGTCTCACTGCACCCTGCAGAAGAGCAACCTAGGATAAACCTGCCCAGAGGTCGACTGGCAACAGGATATTGACACAGACTAATTACAGGCCCCACATCATCACAGAGTCATTTACTGTGGCCGCAGGCACCACTTTCTGAAGGAAACAAGATCTCGGGAGGGGTTTTCTCCAGAGTCTAAGGTAGTGGAAGAAGCACGAAACTTTCAAATTAGTCCATGGGCACAGCAAGAGTGCGTGCTTGAGTTTTCCTAACAAAAATCCCCCTCAGTTTATCACACAAACAGTTAACTGGTTTCCAGAGGCTGCCAGGTAAATGCCATTTCTTCTCCTGGAAACAATTCTCAACTGGCTGGGTGGAGACTGCTCACAAATTCCTGAAGAAAAACTTCCACCAGCTAGAAACACCGGCACTCTGGCCAGGCAGAGGAACCCACGGCACATGTTTAACACCTCTCAGAAATCCTCAAAGCAGGAAAAACGCTCTCCCTCAAAGATAGGGCATGAAAAGGCTTTCCCATCTTTCTGGCTTTCTGCCTGCAAACTTCCCTCTGCCCATTCCCAACCCCGCGCTCCTCTGCGGTGACTCACAGGCAAATCCTGCCTTGTTGGACCTTCCCCGTCGTGTGAACCCACCCTGCAGAGCCCACTGCAGTCCCCGGTGGGGGAAACTCCGGCGAGGGACTGCAGGTCTGCACTGTACTCACTTTCTAAAGAAAGCCTTGCTGGCCAGGTGCCCAGCTTTCCACTGGGGCAGCAGCTCTAGTGCACACCTCTTTAAGGCTATTAGAGACGAGCTGGTTCACCAGGGACACCAGCGCTCTCCATTATAAGAGCATCAGGACATACCTGGCAGGTCCCTTCAGAGGTGTGGAATTCAGCCAGACACCAGTAACACAACTTCAGCAGAATTGAGAGAGGAAGCTCTCAGAACCTGCCTGCATCTCCCTCCTCGCCACACAGACACCGCTGTCTTCAGGCAATTCCAGTTAGCAGGATTTGCTTTCTCCTCCTGCCCACAGTGGGTACTTGATTCTCAGGTTTGGGGGGTGCCCGGGCTCAGCCCAAATGTGGCCACCCCGCAGTGTCCTCCACCGGGGCGACAAGGAGGAAAAGTCATCAGGTGGCACCAGAATAGCAACTGAGCATCCACTGGCCCTAATGGCTGCCCACTGGCTCGGGGAGAGCAGGCACCTGCCAGTTCAAAGCCGCTTCCTGAGAGCAGCAAACCACACCGGCCAAGGCACTTAGCAACCCTTCAAGAAAATATATTAAAGGGTCAAATGGAGGACAGTATTATTGCATTACAAGACGAGGAAGGTGCTTGCTTTTATATTCACTCTCTTCCACAAACCAAAGCATCATGGAAGAAAAATAAAAAATAATAATTTAAAAGCGATCCTGCCCTCAGAGAACAGAATACAGCCATTAGCAAATTAAATACTGTGTTAAATTAACTCTATACACCTTTCATTTAGCCAGAAAGGCGCTCCAAATCATTTAAGACACAGGCATCTTCCTACGGGGGCCAAAATACCCCAAAAGGCAGTTTCTCCAAAGGGATCCAAGCTCTCTGCAGCTGGGGAAAAATGAACCTAGTCTTCTTTTTAAGCAGAAGAACAGCTGATGGATTCCGGAGTGAAAGGCACATACCTCACAGGGACTGCTGAAGAGCTGCAACTTTCAACCGGGCAGGTCCCAGGGACTGGAGATTTCGTGCACACAACCTCCCAGAGAAGCTCTATCCCAGAAGGTGTGGTTTGTGCTTCTGCCCACCAATGACAAGGGCAAATCAAACTCCACCAGGAAGTGAAAAATCTCCTGAGGGTGCTGGGCTCCTCCAGCCCTGCAGAGGGGACCCAAACCAGTTTTCCACCCCCAGCCCTTTGCTGCAGGATGGGCAGACGTAACCATCTCACCACAAAATTCTCCTGCCGGGCTCAGCGCTCTGCTGAATGAGCCACCGGCCAGAAACGCACTGCTTTTTGCTAACGGCACAGAAGGGAGTTCCACTGGACTTCTCGATTTACTCGTTTCCTTTTACAGGTCTGCAGAAGAGAGTCTGGAAATGCCGGGCGCGCTCTGCCCACGGGTTGTGAAGGAGTTAAGGAGAAGACATTGCAGTTTAATGATTAACTTCCCCCAAACCCTCCCCCTTCCTGACTTGAGCAAACAAGACAGAGCCGAGGCACAGGAAGCGGAGGGAGGAGAAAAGGCTGAAGAGGAATCGCTGGGTTACTCAAACCGCACTCAAACTTTACAGCCGATACCGAAGCGGTTGCAGGGAGACACCACCCCAGCCAGCAGGACTGGGAATGGAGCAGGACGGGCGCAGGACAGGCACATACACTGGTTTCTGGCTAAGGACCTCGCCTTGTGCTCGCTCACCCCATGTTCTACAACCCCCCGGTCTACCCTTCCTCACACCTCAGTCTCTCCCTCCAGGCTCCCTGCCACAACGGAGGGAAGGTCTTCCCCATCAGCATTCATCCCCATTACTGCTTCCAGCCACACAACCAACCCCATGCAATGCTATCAGCAACCCCAGTTTCCTTAAGTGTGGCTGGACTGGGGAGTTGTGCCCATTCAAAGGGTCCAACGCTGGCCCCAGAACAGCCCTGAGGAGGGCAGGGCCAGAGTGGCGGTGGCACGGTGCCCATTCAGTGCATCCCACCTTGCGGGGCTTCACCCTGCCAGAGGAAAGCGACAGCCACAGGCTGGAAATCACTCCCTTGGAGGTCAACCTGAGAGGTTTTACAGTCCAGAGACCGACCGGAGGCAATGATTCAAAACCCAACCGGATTAACACGTTTTCCATCCAGCACTTCATCCCGAGAGTCCCCAAAGTCCTGTGCAATCCTTTAGCATTTGTGCACCTTTTTAACACTACCAAAAGACAACACGAGATAGAGATGGGGGGGAAAGAATGGCAATTTATTAATGGAAAAGTTGATGACCCATTGCTCTTTTTCTTTCACCAATGGGACCGTAACCTGATAAACTGTAAGGAAGATGCTGTGCCTTTTGCACTGCCCCTCAGGCAGGATTGAGTTCACGACAGCGACCGCTCCTTAAACACAAATACTACATTTCAATCGATTTACTGCGTAATGAAGTGCTCCTTCCCAAGGCAGCTCCTGAGGGACCCTTGTGCTGCAGGTGGTGTAAATCAACCAGCTAGTTCCTCCCAACCCGTAGGAAGCAGTTGACTGGACCATCCCAAGGCGCTGACGCAGACCAGTCCACACAACCAGCAGCCATCAGAGGGCACCACTACATCCTTACATGGACAGAAAGATGAAACCCCACAGCAATGGCTCACTTGGCAGTAACTTCACCTCACTTGTTCATCCCCGCTGAGTCAGGAACCTGCCCCTATTTTAGGCACACAGAAACTTTCTGCCGGTGCCACGTGTGCCGCACGTCCCCACGGAGACGTGCACTCTCGCGCCAGCACACGCTGCAGCATCACCCAGTGTGCTGGAAACAACCACACACTGACCTCACCACTGCTCGACTGCTGCCCCAAATGCTCCGCCAAATACTGCAGGCACAGCTCTAGGAGGCAGACTCTCCCAAGGTTAAAAGACCAGAGATTCATTTCTCACTAGAGAACAGATTTAGCCATTTTGTAACAATAAAGGAAACCAGACATGGTTATGCTAGACCTTCTCCTGTGCTTCTCCACACGATGACCCCTCCTTCCACCCTCACCCCCTGCAAGAAGCCACTAACACAACCCACAGACAAAATGCCAACTCACAGACACATGGCTGGAGTGAAATCACAGAGTCCAGTTACCAAAGACCCAGCAGGGCTCAGCCTGCCCACAGGAACTGGCTGTGCATATAGAAATATGTAATTTCCACTCTATCCACAGAGTGCTGCTCAGCAGGGCGTGGAAAAGCGAGGGATCCTTGCTAAAACACTGCCAAGGCAGACACTCCTGGTTTGTCATCACTACGCTGGTGCGGTCACACGGCTGATATAACCCTAAGCCCCCATCCGCTGCAGCACAGCGCACCCCAAGGCGTGCGTGCCCGGGTACTCCACAGGCACGGGTAACCTGGCCAAGCAGGCGGTAAAGCCGCATACCAACAGGAGACAGAGGCACAGAAGGACAGAGTACTCCCCCCTGCACTGGGCAGCCCAAAAAATTACATGCTCAATTGAAATCACATTCAGGCCAGAGGAGGTACCCAAACCACATCCACATCCTCCCCAGTAGGGGAGGACATCTGTGTTCACAATCAAGTGGTTTTTTCTACACAGATTTTCCTGTGGAGGAGGGACAGTTAAAGAATGGTGTCACGTTTTGATACCTTTACTATTAAGTGCTCCAAGACATCTGGAGCTCCAGGGGCATTAGCTTGTCTCTCTCTGCCTCCCTTCCCTTTTGCCAAAAAACATTATTAACTATGAGGTCCTTGGGATTCTGGTCTTCAAATCCCACACACAGCTCTGCATATACATTAGCTGTGTATGAGTGGCCCTGAATACAAATTGCATTGCTTCAAGGTAGTTCCCAGCATCTGCCAAAGCTCTACTAGTCATTTCAACAGCTTGGGACAAGAACGCTCAACCTGATGTCCGATGCATTCAACTGCCCAGAAAAATCCCTTTTACCAAGAAAATCAGCAAGATGAAAAAGTAGGAAAATGCCTCAGGGTAAGTCCCATTTACCAGTTCAAGCTGCACTGAAAAAAATAATAATCTCCCAAGTTATACACTGCACATTCCTGTGCTATCTCCCCAGCCCACACCTCTGTCAGGCCGAGGAGCAGCTCATGCATTCCAGGGCTCCGATGCAGGCTCCTTCACCATCACTGCGTGTCAGCACTCGCTGTCCTGCAAATGTGGTATCCTCCGGCAGAAACAGCCTCCTCTGCAGCCACAGGGGCACATTCTTCAGCTTCCCACATCCAGGTTTGTCTCACAAAGAGCAGTAATGCCAGACCAGGGATCGCAACGTGCTTCGGAGGTACAGAACACAACTGGAGAACACAGGAGCCCCTTTGTACAGATGCCCACATCAACCTCCTTTTCTGTACATCTGAATCGGGCTCAGCCCCCTTAAATAGACAAAGTTATTAAAAAGAAAAAAAATAATAATTTACATGCATCTTCCCATGTGCATCAAAACCTATTATTTGCTCACTTCCCCTCTTCCTGTGCCTTCTCTGCATCTCAAAAATGCTCCTGAATTAAGGTGGCACAGTGAAGCAGAACACATCACGACAAACATACGTGACAAGGCATTAACAAATCCACATTTGCCTATTTGCATCAAGCAGCTTTCAATGCTAATTTCTCCTTGAGAAGTAAATAGTTTTCTACTCTTCATAAGAGGTCTAGGATGATTTTTTTATTTTATTTTCTAAGTGAAGCAATTTAAAGAAATTTAAATTTGCTTTCTTCTATGAAGGAGAAGCCTTCTACTACTGAGTGTCCACGGTAACTCCAGCCTGTGTGAGGGCTACAGACATAAAGCACATTCAGTCAGCAAAAAGATGACAGCATTAGTGCCAGAAGACAGAAAAGTACCTCAGATTTCCATATGCAGTTCATCTCTCTCAACAACTGAGGATGAGCTATTAAGCCATGCTGACACAGCAAAGAGTAAGTAGATCAAAAGGACGGTGGTCAAATTTTCTTCTACATCCCATCTACTGCTGGGAAGGAAATGGAAGCATAACCAAGGCAAGATATTTCAAATGCCTCAGATATCAGCCTTTCATTTTCAACAGCTGAAAGCCACATCTGCGCATCCATCAAACCGCACATTGCCTGTAGCTCTGCTTTTTGCGTGGGACATCTGGAAAGTCAGCGACACTGGAGACAGGATTCTTCATCCAGCCACCACACAGAACAAATGCCTTCAGCAATCAGCCACAGAGTCCCACTGCCTCCAGCATCTCTACTGCCACATGTCCCTGACAGCCCAGACACAGCACACTGGGCAACCAGGATGAGATGTCTGAGTACAAACTACACTATTTCCTCCAACGCAGCTGCAGAGAACAGGAGTCTACACCTCCTCTGTTCTTCCTCACACCCTGTTTACCCAAATAACTAGAACTGCTAGAGGTTTTCCTGGCTTAGACAGCAAAAGATTCCCAGAGAATTGGCAAACGGAAATAAAAAGCAAGATAGCCGTAAGGGCGAGTCTAAATGAGGACATGGACTTTACATGACAACAATGTCTCACTCAGAATAAGACAAACTGCACACCCTTCATTTTCAGAATGACACACCATGCTCCAGCCTTTTCTTTTCTTAATACCTGTATAAGATGCTGAATTCAAATCCTTGATTTTTGTGGTCCCCTAAATGAAGGAGGGGAATTGCATCTCCAGAGCCAAACCCTGAGCTTGCAGACTCATCTGAGCAGCCTCACTGCAGAATCCCTGGATCCAAACTTTAAAAATCTCATTAGGATCAAGTCTTCTCTCCCCCACCTCCAGGAGTAAATCCAAGTCCAGCTCACGCACAGGGAGACAGCTCAGGGCCGTAACCCAACCCCTGGCAAGACAGTTTTACCTTGCGAGTAACTGCAGAGCAATGGGGAGCTTGGGTGTATTTATCATATTGAACAGCCTTTCAAAAGAGACATTTGCAACCCTTTAGAAGAGCTGCATCAAAAAGACTCGTTGGAGTCTTGCTATAGGGCTTCTCACTCAAGTTTGAGTTCGGAAGGGGTAGGGAGCCCCAAAGAGCAACACTGATGACAGGAATTCCCTTCTAACAGCAGCTTCGACTTTTCTCAGCAAAACGGAAGAGCATTATCAGACATAGGAAAACCACGAACAAAGAGGTGAATGCAGGCACTGACTTCCAGGTAAAAGAAATGTAGTAGCAGGTTCTCAAGGCACTATATTTCAATCAATGTTTTTAAATGAGAAAAAAAAATAAAAATCAGACTACAAAAGCAATAAAATAGAAAGACTACATTCAAAATAATACCTTAGAAATTCAAAGTGCAATTTAGATGCTCTTAAAATCCTGAAGTTCTCTGGTTTACTTATATAGAAAGCATGTAAAATAGCTTGGCTTGCTTTCTAAAACACTTTGAAAAGCAGACATTTAAAAGTTTTCCAAAATTTAACCAATACGCTGAGAAGGTGGTTAGAATACAGGACACGTAACAGCTCTCAGCTCTCTTGTGAGGCAGGGACAGATTGTTATACAAGATACAGAAAAAATTCAAGGCACAAAAGAGAAGTCATTCGCTAGTCCTACCAACTGCTGGAGTACCAGCACTGAGCAGCCACTGGCACCTTCACTTCAAATTGTCTGCCCAGAAGAAGTTCTGAAGACAGGGTCAAAAAAAAAAAATCACTCAGCTATTTTTATTTTTTTAATGTATTCCAGTGATTGGTGTTTATTTGAAGCCTTGAGCTTTCTCATTATCAAAGTATTGGTCCAAATCATACTTTGTCACTGCTTGTGACACAATGCCCAGACTATCAACACCTGGTACGGGGAACTCAGACAGAAGACACTATTCATGAAAATCCTCGATGCTTCTCTGTTCTTGGAAACCAATACCGGCCTTTAGAATAAGCTAGACTCTGCACTTGCGACACTGAGTCACAAATTTGTGTAGGTGCTTCAGAGACGCTTAAACAGCAGAGGCAATTGTGTAGTAGTTGTTATGCCAAGTTACACCAGGCTGCAGAGAGAAACTAAAGAAGAATCAATCCTGTGACAGACAGAATGGCTTCAAAAAATCATGACGGCAGCCACCGTGAATCCCAGCTACGCCACAACTCAAATATGAACAGCCAAACCAGTTAGCTTACCCCAGTACAGCAGCCCATGCGCCCAGCTCTGACCACTATCAGCAAATGTCTAAACAAAGACAAGACACTGCACCATGAGATGTGGTCTGCATGATCAACTGCAGCAATGATTGAGGCTTCCTGTCCCAACCACCGAGACCCAAGCTGAAGACTCTATTCCAGAGCTCGTGGCCAACTAACTGGTCTCAACTAACATGCGCTACTACCACCCCAAGCACAGGGTTGTAAAAGTGTGCACAAATACATACTGCTTAAAGCAATTTCAGTAACTGCTCATCAGTTACTACTCACTTCACATTTGGGGATGAAACACAACTCCTTGGAGTGTCATTCCAGCAGAGCTGACACCACCACCCACCAGTGTAAGGGAAGGGCCCAGCGATCCCACGCTGCTCCTGGAACTCACCCTGCTGCTTGCCAGACGTTTTCTGGACTAATTCAACTTACTAATCCAGCAGAAGTTTGCTGGGTTATTGGTTGGGGTATTTAGATAAACTCAGCTACATTTCTTGGAAGCGTAACTCCAGCCACTCTATGACTTAAGCAGTTTTCAGAAAGTGTTTTAAAGAGAATGCCAGAATTTAGCCCTTTGTCTACATAAAAGTTAATAAAACCTATGCTTTAAGTAGGAAATAGTATACTTTCACCTCCAAAACTCAGGCCAGGAAACAAACAATAAAATCCAGCCCCATCCTGCCATGAGTTGAAAGGAATCAGCCATCCTCTTGTCCAACTCCCATAATTAATCTGCCTCTCAGATGCAGATGAGAAAAACGGCAGCCTGAGAAGGAGCAATCAGTGAACAGCACAAACTGAAACGCTCTGAAATTCTGGAGGCATTCCCCACCATTACCAGCCACTTCCACCTGAGCCCATACTGACATTTTGTTTTGGCTTTGCAGCCCCAGGATTATGACACACCTCAATGAGGGGAGAGCCTCAACCACGAACCTTATTTACTTACCGGTGCTCTCTCCTTTGTGCCACTGAGCCCAAGAGTTAGCTTTTGATACAGACTACTCCCAACCATAAAATTTTGAAGATGAGCCAACTCCACATGCTACAAAAACCCAACAGAAGCCATCATGCGAGCTCAGACCTTCCACTGGATCCCTCTGAGGGGCAAGAGGGCTATTTGTACATTTGCCGGAAAACCATAAAGGTCACCTCAAAACCCTTCCTGGAACTGGCCACACCACTTCCCTTCAAATCAACACAAGCATTTCACTGAAACTCAGACCTGCCCTGTAACCTCAGCAATGGTGTATTTGTCAAGCAGGGCGAGGGTGCCGGACTGCCAGCACCGCGAGGGGTCAGCTAGTTCCCACGTAACCCGGCAGCAAGGCACGGAGAGAGCCATTCTGCAGGAAACCAGCCGACCAGTTTGCAGCTTGACGCCAGCAGTCCCTGGGAACCACAGCCCCGTTGTTCCTTGGGTGAGCACCTCAGATCCATCTCTTGTCACCTTTGATGCAACAGTCTGGGAAATCCATCAACTGCTGGATCCGTTCACATCCCCAAGTTGGCAGGAAGGTAACCTAATTTTAAGCAGGCCCACAGGGCATGGGATCATCAACACAGCGTGCAGGCTAAGACACACTGCAACTGCCTCCAAGATCTGAGTCAGCAGTTTGCTGGATGAAACAACACAAATCTACAGCGCTCTCTGGCCTACAGTCCAAGCTGTGCAAAGGAACCATGAAAGATTTTCCTGCAGGACCACAATTTTTCCACTTCGCTCTTGAACACTGAATTAGACCCCAGAACAAACAGGCTGAGAGAACTGAATCGCCACCTACAAAAGAGAAACACAGTCATTCTACCTTTCTCCAACTTCATTAGAAAAACTTTCATCCCCTTTTCTGCTATATCAGAACAGTTCATTAGATGGCTAAGCTAACAGAATTCAAGTCTCACAAGGCACACAGCTGCTTACATGGTCAGAGGTTTGCTGAGCATCTTCACACTGGAAGCGATTTGTGATTTCAGTACCATCTCCTTTCAGAAAAGGATATACCTGATGCTTCAGAAAGAAAAAAGAACAAACAGTAAGGTTACCAGCCCAATTTCCAAAGAAAATATGGCCTGAATATGTTGGGTTTTTTTTTGTTTTCAACTGAAAAGCTCCTAAACCAAGTGTAGCCTTTTCAGGTCTTCAAAAGAATGTAAGCTGTCCACTCTACTGCTGTCACATTCAGAAGCTGTCACCAGAAACACCAGGAAAAACACATTCTTACAGGCTTAGAAGATCTAAGGACAGCACAGAGCAAAGCAAGGCCGTACAAATCCAGCTTAAGCTGGTTGTTGTATTCTTCACGTATTGCCTCCAAGAGGAGTACTTGAAATTAATAGCAGCATCTCTGGTTTCAGAGCCCGCTCCCTCTCAAAGGTGTGTCCTCTCATTTATTTCTCATTTCCAGAAAGTGCTGGGGCGGGTGGAAGGGAAGGGTTATTTCCTATTGTATGCAGCATCCTCTTTTTTGTAGCATGGCTTTCTCTACACTTGAAGTGAAAAAAAAGAGTCATCTTCTATTTACTTCCCTCTGTTTATAGTCCTGAGCAGCAAACAGCTCGTGCCAGGAAAAAAACACCCTATGCTAAGACCCAGTGACTTAAACTGAATTTATGTTCCAGCTTACTAAACAAGTAAGTGTTTTCAGTTTCACAGCTACCAAAGGCTTTCAAGAATGCCAGATCCACAGCTACAGAAGCCTTGAATGCCTCTGTATAGCGATTCACAGACAGACAACCCACAGCCGAGTGAAACTAACAGCAAATAATCCCTTGAGTGGATCCTTTCTATCTAGATTCACTGTACTTTCAAACTGAGTCCTGAACAACAGCAAACAATGACCAAAGATGGATAAGCTTGGTCAAAAAATTCTTCCACTGCTCTAGGAACAATCTTTAGGAAGGTCAGGAAAAGTTTGCAAAGAGTTTACAAGTCATAGCCCCAGCACATCCTGTGACACAGGGCCTGCAAAAGCAGCAGGCAGAGCTAAGCTCATCACTTGTACAGTGTTTAAAAGCGCAAAGCCGGGTTCTGGTTTACTGAACACAGAAGTTAGAAATTGCGCAAGAAAAGTTTGTGATACATAAAATGCTTCACACAGACCTAACCAGCCTTTACTCAATGACCTCCAGTGATTCAGACCGCCATGGCTTAAGTACTACTGTCCTCAGATGATTGTCCCATCCAAAAATTACAGCACTAATATCAGAACTGAAAACTATTTTCAGCCACATTTTTCAGTTGACAGCTCCACACCCTAAACCCAAATCTCCACATACTTCATTTCATATAACGGGCTATGACCTGCAGCAACATCTGCAACCACTGCACCCGATTTCCAATGAGGATCACAAATCAGAATCCACACCTAACATTCACAACCCCTTCATAGCAAGGAAAGTCATCTACTGTTCAGAAATGGAGAACTGATACGCAGCCCCAAACAGCCTAACGTAAGATGGCACGACCATGTTATTTCAGAATAGAATGTAAGTCTCACTTCCAGGCCTGCACTAAAAATACTTAAGTTGGAATTTCTCAGTCTGAATCTGCAGCCTTCTACAAGCCCCACCTGCTAATGAGTCTTTTGTCAGAATCCTCGACTTTTGTTAGCAAACAGACTGGTGTTCCAGTGGGCAGTTACAGTTAGCCCTATGAAATATTACAAGGGATAACAACCCACAGAAATTAGAGTCTCCATGTCTCTCCCCACGTGCCAACTACCAAACTGGAAACAGCTTTGGTCTCCAAGAAGGATAAGTACAGCCTCTGACACAACTCTCCTAGAGTGGCTCTTCTTGTGCAAGATCTATTTCTGATCTCTCCATGACAGCAAACAGATCTTCAGGCATTTCCAGGAAGTCTCAGACAAAGGCATTAGCAAATGACCAGTATTGACCTAACTGTCTCTGGGAGGGAGGGGAGTTGGGTCAGACAAAAGTAAAGGACATTAGCTCTGTTCAAACTCAGCAACACTCAAACTAATCAAGAGTGAAAGGGCATCCCAGCTTAGCTGGTGGAAGGAACAGATCAGAGTGAGAGCAAGTATTTTACACAGCAAGAGCAGTTAATGCCATCTCACTACTGACCTGAGCTGCATTTCAACCAACATCCTAGCTGGGAAAAAAAAAAAAAAAAAAACATTAGCCACCAATGCACTAACCTTTTTAGTGCTCTATTTTTCCTTATGCACGCAGAATAAGTTACCCTCCCCATGCATAAGAATTTTTATTTGCTGCTGGCATCCCTCAAAGTTTCTAGAAACTGAGATGAACGTTCAAAAAAGACAAACAAGATCTGCTCTCCTTTGCCAGAACAAAAGAAAACAAAAAACGTCATTAAAACCAGACAAGCAACCACTGAACTGACCCCTCAGGGACAATTTCCCAGGGCCAAAGCCTCTGATCAAAATACCAACTCCCTTGTATTCCCGCAGGAAAAGGGGCTCAGCCAAGTCAGCTATCTGAGGAACCAGACCCTTCCTGCTACATCAGATGCAGCTACTCCAAAAGCACTAGGTCAAAACACAACGTGTACGCACGTTGCCATTTTACAAAACATCTAATAGATCTAGTACAAAGGAGACTCCATTAAACAGGGCAAAGAGACCCAGCATGGGTATAGAAACAGCAGAAAACAAGGCACTACTGATTTTAAACCACAGCTCTGGTAAAGGGAATAGAGAAGCTCAGGGCTTGAGACATTTCTAGTCCCTCGGTGGATCAATCACAGCAATTGTGTCCTTGGGCAGTAAGAGCATCCCAGCGCTGAGGAATTTATCATGCCCTATAATTTTGCTCCAGCAAATGCCACTCCAAACTCATGCTGCTCTCTCCAAGTCAGGTATGTCAGGTTGATGCCATATAATTACTAACTTGCCAAAAGTCAGCTTGCCCTCCTTGTGCAGTGAAAGGAAAGGCTCCTCTACTTATTATTCTTCTTCCCTAGCAGCATGAAGAGCTGCTGGGAAAGTCACCTGTCTCCTCCAGCAAATCAGCTTTCTTCCTTCAGCACGAACATACACTCTTGAGAGGCATGAACTGGGCAATCTGTTGTCACATCTTCCTGAAAAAGAAACGGGCAGAGAACGGTAAGAACGACAAGGACAGCAGAGCAGAGTGGCAAACTGCCACCGCCTCTGTGACAGACCCTGTGCTCAGCCCCAGACTACGGGACTTGGAGAAAAACTGCCAAGTGCAGAGGTGTGTGGCACTCAGCTACCACCAAGCAATGTGCCCACTGAAATGAGGGTAGACAAGGGCATTTTTTAAGGCCTGGGTGGATTGTATTTGGTGGAGATTTGCATAACTGTAGGCAGTTGGGTCTGACTTGAACTGAAAATTGTCCCAAGCAGAATTGTGGTTACAATACATGCTAATCCAGTATTGGGTAACTCTTTTGAGCAGCTTCTAAGCAGTAGCTTAGTGCCATAAGGAGTTGCAAATCAGAACAGTGTGAACACACAGCAATGGTTTCCAAATCTTTGGGCAACAGCAACCCTTGCTTGCTTGCGCTCCAGAGTCCTCAGTGGAAATCAGAAGAGTGCAAGTTTGACCACTTAAGAGGACACCTTGCAACAGCTGTAAAGCACTTACCACTTGATAATTCTAACTCATCCCAGGAAGGAAAACATGTTTTACATCAGGGCTTACGCTGGAATGGAGCACAGGAGTTCCACTGGACAGTGAGCACCATGGAATGTAGGATACAGTTTCACAAGATGTAGAAAGGCAAATTAACAGTTCACCACTGCCAAAAATGGAAAGGTTTTTACTCCCTCTTCCAGACATGTGCTGCTGCCACTTACTTGTGTTGGCTCTGGCTCTTAAAAAGATCCCTTCAAGAACCAGTTCAACAGAATTTACACAGCAACAAAAAAATTGACTGTTTTCTTTTGGGTTAAAAAAGAGTCAGATGAGCACAGCAGTTTGCAAGAATGGAGGGGTTTGTCCAAACAGCCAGATGAGGGAGCAGAAAAGGGGTTAGGATGAGTGAAAGTAAAGCCATCCCCATTTCAGTAGCAACAAGCCATTGCATTGACTCAACTGCCAGCAGGACCACCACCTCAGGTATCTCAGCATCCCACCTCTGCCACACAGATAACCACAGTCAATAATAAGACCGCTAAGGAAAGCTATGATCCTGTCCATCTGCATATGTGAAAACAGGATGGACACTGTCAGAGCCTGCATATTCTAAGTTAATTATCTGTCTTTTTTTAAAGTAACAAAAGTAGGAAAGTATGTGGACCCTATAGCCAATAAAGGGCAGGGTAAGATCTATGTGGTTATGCAAGAACAGACATGAAACTTAAGGGAGGAAAAAAATAGCATCTTTTAAACAGTGGAAATCCTATCCAAGCAGCATAAACAGATCTGAATATAGACCCATCCAGGCAAAGTGCCAGTTACAAAATCTGAGACACACATAAGATGATGAACTGAAGGACAGAAATATTAGTATAAATTCTGAATTCATTAAAAACCATTAGAAGCACAAATTCTGCCCATGAGATGTAGAATGCCCTGGCTACCAGCAAAGGGAGCAGCAACAGAGAACGGGAACACCAATGAGACATTGTAATCATACGGCCACTGCAATCGTGTCCATATTTAGTACAGTCTTACTGAGACTTTCCTGTCCTGAAAGCTCTTAAATAGGGTATCAGAATCCAAACTTGGGAGATTTTAGTCCTTGAAGGGAATATTTTTCATTAACTCCAGCAGCCTGTCATTCAGTAACAAGCACATCTCCCAAGAACATAAATGCAAAGAGCATTCAACAAATGCAAATCTACCCTTAAAAGCCAAGGTATTTCAAGTTTGAAAAGCCTGTGCCTGTAAGAAAAAATAAAGTACCAGCAAACCTCACCCAGATACCAGGGATGCCAAATAAAAGGTTAGTATATTAAGATATAAATAAAGACAAGTTTAAAAGGCTCCCTGGCTTGACCTGTCAACCACTCCGAGCTGGGTTGTTTCCCTCTTTTTAAAAAAGGAACTTTTGTCAAGTGTGGTGTGTGGTTTAACTGGCTTGTTAAAAATCCAATTACTAAGAAAAGTGCTCTCAAAATGGTGGATTTTTCTTTTTAAGAACTTTTTGTTTCTGCAAGGGTTCTCTGCAACAGAGAGCGGGAGTAGACTTGGAAGCAAAAGCAAACTCTTTATAAGCCAAAAAGTGTAAGTCATCATCAGCAACTGACTTCTCACAAAACGCTGCCAAAAGCACAATGTAAACTCAAGAAGGGCAAGGGGAAATGACAACAAAATATTTAACATTTTTCAGTCATGTGGATCTTAGCACTACTTATAACTATAATAGGTAGAAAGTTTTAAAATTAAGGTTTCAATCTGATGAGCACTCTACCAAAACTTAAAGACAACCCAAGTAATTACAGACAGCAGGCAAACAACACCTTCGCAAGACAACAGAGCCCAGGGCTTTTGGCTTTAAAAGCAGCTTCTGGAAATGAAAGGAGGACAATGGTCCAGAAATGAATGTGGGACTGGTCCCCCAGTCTACTTTGGGAGAAGATGTGGGTGGCAATTTGAAGGAGATTGCTGATGTCTCTACAGTTGTGCCTTTTTTCCCCTATTTTTTTTCCCCCCAGACATCGGCAGAAGACAAGAGTTTGACAACAGGATGACCGAGGCCCACAGAAAGAAAGAAAATTGTTAAAGCCAGACAGAAGACTAACGCTTTTAGAACTGGAATATATTATAGCCAGTGGATGGAGTAGAGGTGGACAATGTTTACGGTTTCCTTATTTACTTAAACCGCGAGGAGGTAGATGAACTATCCTCCTACCTACCATCCAGCATCACAACACGAGCACTAGTCACAAGCCTCTTGCTCGTTTCAACACCAGCAAGAGAAATAACGAGGATCTCTTTCACCAAGAGCAGTACTAACAAAGCAATTTAAAACATGACAGTTTCTTCATCTCAGTGTCCTGCACAGAAGTTTTTGGTTTGTTATTAGACTAAGAAAAATTTTACTCCATTAACCAAAGGCTGCTTTACTCACAAGAGAACTCACGACCACAGAAAACTGCAAAATTACAAAGAAGAAAGTAATTTCTGAGAGGTAAAGATGAGTAAGAAACCAATCTTCAGCACTGACCAAAAATGGAAATGCCAGCAATACTGAAATAGAAGCAGCATGAGAATAAACTTCCCTTTTGTAGGTACATTAAACGAATCCTTCTTCAAATTACTTTCTAAAAAAGGGGTTTCAGCATGATCTCCAATTGTTCCTCCACCAATCTTACGATAAAAGTCAACAATCTGAGATAACACAGAGTATTTTGCACTAATCTGCAGAAGCCAAGATTCCCAGCCCCTATATTTCTGCTTCACTGAAAATTAAGTTGACTTCTTTGTCTCAACTCATCATATTCTTCCCTGCTATACACTGAACTAGGGCATAGTAGAAAATGGATTAATTTTCCTATCGAGTGCCTTGATGCAGATATTTTGTATAGATGCACCTACTCACATCACCATCATCCCATTACTGTTGGATACCTTGGAATTAATCTAATTCACTTCAGATCCACACCGGGATTTAGGACCCACAGAGAAACAGAGGGACCCGGCTCTTCCACTGAGACACTGGACGCAGAAAGACAACTTTACACACACGCAGCAGTGCAACTGCCCCCTCACTGAGAACAATATTCCACTCCTATCTCTGTGACAAATCCAAGCCTAACCGCTTAAAGCAGCTGGAAAACTGACTAACTCCAACTTGTCACCCCTGCAAAAAAAAAATAAAATAAAATAAAATAGCTGTTCCTGCCAAGCAAGCAATGAATACACCACATTCCATTTCATTAAAACAATTACTCAGAAGCCAGCCAAGAATTACATAAAGCTTCCTCCCTGCACCACCCCCCAGCCCCTTCTCCCCAACCCTCCTCTCCAACTCGCAGAGGAACAGCTTCCCAACTGGAAGACAGGATCACACCAGAGCGATTCTGCTTCACAGCAAGCGACGCCCAACACCACCCCTCACACCCGCTCCTCCATCCACACAGGGCATTTGTCACCTAAGCAATGCCATCAGAGGACTCTAGCAGATCCAGGTCCCCTAGAAGGCCTCTGAATTTCACAGGTACCACAGCGATTCTGTTGCCTGTAGTTTTCTCCCTTGCATTTGATGGTGCAGTAGCATCCAACAAATGAACCCCTTAACCAACTCTTAGAGAAAATGAACAATAACCAAGCAGATTTTCTCTCTAACTCACATGGCCAAGGCTTTTAATCATGATCCCAAGGCAGAAGGTGCCGGAGGGATCATGATTTAAGCAATTAAAAAGTACGGGAGCAGCATGCCAGAGCAGCTGTGCCTGTGAGGCACTGCCCAAGGGAACTGCTCAGCACAGCCAAGTAGCAAATCTCCAATTAAGCATCAGCAGGATAGATTGAAAACTACAGACTCAGGGTTATTGTAAGGACCCAACTGACAAATTCATCCCAAACTCCACCCTGCCGCTCCCCAGCTCTCAGCCTGACTGACAGCACTGAACTCCTCACATTTCACAGCAGATATATAAAGGCAGCTTCTTCTGGCCACCACCGCTCTGAGTTGGCCACTGATAAGAGACTTCATGACGTGGCTGAAATGGCATTTTGTTCCCTCCCCCAGCGCTCCAGTTCTCCACAGGGATCCTGTCGAACTGCTGGAGCTGCTCCTCGCAGCCAGGCAGAATAGTTCCAGCTGTGTATCACACTGCCTAAACCAGGCCAAGAAAAGTCTCCCAACTGTAAGGAACAGAGGGAGAGCTGCAAACCAGAAGGACTAGTTGAGGACCACCTCCACCCAAACAGCATCATTTGCAACAAAAAAAAAAAAATAATCCCAAGGCAGCTGCCAGTGCTGAGGAACAGGGAGCAGCAGATGTAACTAATGGCCAAGGACGAGGAGAGATAGAGAAGACCAGCCAGGGCACATCTTGCGAGGCACCAGTAACCTCAACCGAGGGGCATCTGACCCAGCTGAAATTAGTGCTGCCAAGCCAAAAGAAACCTTTTCAGAGAGAAGCCTCCAACTTGTTTAGAATCATGAAAAAAGATAGAACAAGGGAGTATTAAACCCCTAATCCATGGCAAATCATTTACAGCCATGTCTCCCACCCATGACTTTTTCTACTTCAGGCTTTTTTTGCCCCCTCCTGCTTTTGGAAAAACCCAGCCTAATCGCAGCCCCTGAACCACCACAAACTTCCCTAAAGCACAAAGTGAAATTCTCTGCTCACCTTGCTCTTCAGGGATGGAAATAAAGCAAGATTCTATCAGGCGTCTAGACAGACACAGGATTAATTCTGTCTGCCAGCTCAATTTTGTGACAAAAACATGGGATTGGTTTATTCCTGGAGCCCCCATACAGTTTGATTTATAGCTAAGCCATTTAAAGCACAATTTCCCCATGCAAAGTGTCATTCAGAAAATTTATTCCCTGGAGCACCATTTTTTTTTTATGTTCTTCACACCATTTGCAAAATGTTAGAGGTTTAAACATGTGCAATAAACAGAAAAAATAATTTAAAAAAAAAAAATAACACAAAAAAAAACCCTAAGAAATCAAGCTACACTTCACTGCACGCTGCCAGCCAGGCTTACTCAGTACCTCACCCAGCAAAGCCACCTACCCCAGACTTGCATATGATAATAATAAGACTGTGAGAAGCAGCATGACAAACCACATTTGAAGACTTCAGACTACCTCATCATCATTTAAATAACTTGAACTAAACTTGTTCACAATGAAGAGCCAGTCCAGCACAGGGGAAAAGGAGCCAAGCAATAACAATGCAGGCTGCCTCCCCCTGTGGCCTGCCGTAAGTTCTCTTGGATCCTCAGCCTACAGTTGTCTCAAACTGCTTAGATAAATTTCCCATGTAAATTCAGAATAATTACTGGCTGCTACAAGAAAAAGCTGCATTTATATGAGCAGAAAAAGAGCTTACCAGACTCTTAAATAGCACAAACACATAACCTGAGGGACTCAAGTTCCTTTAACTGAAAAGCCAACACCAAACTTGTTCCACAGCACTCTAGCTGCCGTTTCTACTTTTTTTGCTTCATCAGGATTTAAAAACATACATACATACACAGAAGAGAAAGCATGGATTTTAACACCAGTCAAGGGAGACTGTCCCCAGCCACCCGGTTTCTGCTGCTCTGGGACCATTTGCGATGAGAATAAGCACAAACAGGAAAAATAGCTAAGAACGATACAAGAAAGTCATCACCCAGCTCCTATTTTTATGGTGTATCTTTAGCACACAACATTCTTTGAATGACTTCATGACGTTCTGTGGTAAAGGGAAAGACTAGAGTAGAACTACTGTGGTGAGCTTGGAAGGGAAAGGAAATCTTTTCTCCCTACTCACAGAGGATGAAGCTGGGATGAGGAAACAGGAAAGCAGAGAAAGAACATTAAACAGCTCTGAGAAGGGAATACAAAATTATAAATCTAATTCAAACTTGCCATTGTAAGCTTTTCCAGCAGCAGTGACCAGAGAAGCTTGGTAACGTTAAGCTTCCAGCTGAATATATCAGAATATATCTCAGAAACACAAAGATCTCAACAAACATTAACCATACTTTGCAGTTAAGGAGCTATTATCCTTATTTCACAGGCAGAGAAACAATATGCCTGACATCGGGGCAAGTTTCTGAGGTTGTGGATAAACGGTTACCTCATGCTAGATTAAACACAAGCCACAGCTAGAAGAGCTGGCCTCATCTACATCCCCGTCCCCTGTCCATGGAAAAAAAAATGACTTTCAGAAAAATCAGCTTGCTGATCCAGCTTAGTGTCCAACGGTTACTGAGGACACAAGAAAGGGAGATGGGGCAGAGAACACAACACACCTTACAGCAGCCAGCAGTTAAATCAGATTAAACTAATTTGAAGTTCCAACTTCCACTTTCTCTCCAACCCATCGAACTTCAGCCCCGGATGGAAAGGAACAGAGGCCACTCCTTGCTTCTACACTGCACTGGATCTAGTTATCTTGCTACGGGGCAAGACAGTTCACCTTATTGATCCAATGGCAAATCATGTGTTCAATTCAGGGGGAGGGGCTGGTTTTCCAAAAGATCAGCAATTTGAACCAATTCCCTCTGGAGCCCAACACTCACTAAGTGTGCAGCAAGAGATGGGGAGACTGGATCTGAGATGGGATGAGATGCGAGGTGAGATTTTACAAACTGAAACAAGAACAGGACCCAAAGGCTTCCAGAGTTCCCTACCTAGTGTTTTAAAATACAATAGTTTAGTAGTCATGACAACCTCGTTATTAAACCTAAGTCAGTTAGGACAGGCTAAAGTGAGCAAGAAACTCATTCCCTAACCCTCATCTTCTCATCATAGCCCGGGGAAGCTTCCCCCAGACAATGTCTCGCTCTCAGGCAGCTGGAGCAGAAGAGTATCTTCATTAACAGCTTCCGCATCAGACAAAAAAGGACACAGAAGATCAGTGCACAAAGGGAGGGAGGCGCAGTCTGAGGCGCAGAGCAGGAAACTGGGACCAGAGATCCTATTCATTCCCACTGATTTTCCACTAGCACAACACAACTGAATTCAGGCTCTGTTCTGGCTTTCTCCAGAGTCGCAGCAGATTCTGGATATCGCAACTAATGCATTAGACTGATTCAAACAGATCGGTTTCGTGGCCATGGACAGGCTTTGCCCGACTTTGTTTCAGAAATTCTTCTAAGTCTGTCTTAGTAGTAGATCAGAAAAATTACTCTGATTCAAGTTGAAGGGCATTGTTACGGCTTTAGAATTTTATCTGTCAGTTCTGCAGTTTCCCAGTCAGTTTCATTTAATAAATACAGTTCAAGGAGAAAGAGATGAGAAAAAAAGGGTCTGGAGAAATTAAAGTATCATGATTCCCTGGGAAAGGAAGAACAAATAGAGAGACAGAGTTAAAGAAGATGTATGAGAAGTTACCCAGTTCTTTCTCTAGTGGTAGAGATGGTGTCAAAGGATCAGTTTTAACCAGGAGGGCAGCTGAACACTTGGGACAAGTTGACCTCTTCCAGCGAGGGACAAAGGAGCAAAAGACAGCACAGAGTCCTGCCTTTCCATGGAAATAGAGCAACAAGAAAAGAAGCCTCTCTCTGCATCGCACACTGCTCGAGGCAGAGGACTCCCTGTCTGAGTCGCTCAGGACAATGAAGTCCCTGTTTGACGAGGGGTCAGAACAGCTAAGAAGCTGAAACAAGTCAGAACCCCATTGTGCAGAGTATTACTTCTGTTTACAGTCTTCTCGCCCAGCAGCAGGAATGACTCAGAAACCTGAGCCAGTAGAAAGCCAAGAGACTAAATTACTTTACCAGTGTTTCCCCCCCAATACCATTTCCTGGGCGTTGCTGACCATAAGCAATTTCACACTAAACTTTCAGTCAGATGAGACCACAATCCACTGCATCTGACTTCCAAACTGAAAGAACCGAGTCAGAAACAGGCAAGTCCCTCCCTTCAAAAGCGGGACGGACAGCACAGCCCTGCAGAGCATAGCAATCTTCCAAACGTTAGGAGAGATGACAGATGGAAACACATGCACCTCCCATGAAAACTCAATGGCAAGGTCGCTCCTTTAAAGTCAATCTTGAGAGGATTAAGCCCTGACGAGAGGGTAGCTTAGTTTCTAAAACAGAGAGAAACAACACTTAAAGCAAAATCTTTTGTGCCACTGAACCTTTGTATCCAGAATTTTGAAGCCACATTGCTAGACAAACCTTCTGCAAAAGAACAATCCTTCCAGAAGTGAGCAAGCACACCTAAGGTAAGAAGCTTGCAGTCTAGTTTACATGCATGCCTAAAACACTGCCATAAATACCTTCTTATTAAAAAGAAACTTCTTTGTAAAGCATCTTTTACAAGCTCTAGTAAATGTTGGCTTGGTTTTGATTGCAAACTCCAGTTTAGAAAGATCTGAAGTCTTGCTTTATTAAACAAAAAACACATCAGCAAACCAAGTAGTAGAAAAGCAAGAATTTCAAAGCTATCCCAAGAAAGCTTCTAAAAGCAACATAATTTCTGTTTGGAATTACCGAAGCTCAGAAAAAAAATAAATAAATAAAGGGTTTCACAGTAGTGTTTGCAAACAACACCTTTCTGAAATAGGCTGTAAAAAACATTCAAAGTCAAAATCAAACAGTCTGACTAAAGCAAATGTAAAGTTTCTTTTCTCCTACTCCTCTCACTATAAAATACATGACACACTACACAACCTAGGTTTCTTCCTCTGCAACCAGCAGATCCTAATGGATCTGTTGACACATAGCGCTCAGAAAAGAAGGTAGCACCAACAGAACCAAGAATAATTCAACATTGAATCCGGTATCTCAAATTGTCTGGAGTAATTACGTGCGGTCGGTCACTTGCGTGCTGGAAGCACAGCACGTACCACCACCACACTGCGCTCTGCCAACCCCCTGAAAGGAGGGGACAGTCCTGAGTTAGGATTTTCAGTCTTTAGGATAAAGTTTTACGCTCTGTGCCCATTTACAACACTGCAGAGCAGGAAACACATTCAGCACGCTTCCTGTCAAACTCCAAGCGCATCCGCTAAATATGCTTCCTTAGAGAGATGCGAGGAAGACAATCTGGACAAGTCTGGTCAGCTGCTCCAACTCACCATCTCCTCCCCCTTCCCACACTGTGCTACTCTAGTTTATACCCGGGCCCAGCACCAAGCGTCCGGTGCCACTGAGGCTTCCCCAGCTCAACGGGGCACACAAGTTCCTCCTGCAGAGCTCTGTTTCCTGTGTGAGCTCTGGGTTCCACTTCTTCAGCACTGAGAGGGGAAAGAAAAGGAACAAAGTTGGGTGGTTTTTTAAAACTCTGAATGAATCCCTAAAGCCATACAAAACTATGTTTACAGATGTTCCATAACCCTTCCAAGCCAAGCAGCGTGAAATCAAGATACTTCTGGACCTCCATTTTACAGTGCACAAGCACACAATGATCAGCTCCAGGAAGCAGGAGATTTTTGATAAATTCAGGGATTTAAGAACAGACACACCAACGGGTGTTCCCTCATGCCCAGCAAGGCCCATCACTAGTTGTGACCACACAAGGTTCAGAAACACGGTGTGGAAATATCTAAGCTGGTGTCGCGTGACATCAACTTTGAACCTGTCAAGTGTCTTACCTCAGGTTCGATGCTAAACTACTTTTGGGCCAAAACTGGCCCTGAAAGCAGTGCAGTTATGTCCACATGGCACGGTGCCTGAACCAACAAGTCCTGCCGGACCAGCCTGACTCTGGACAGAGCCAGTGCAGACGGCTGTATCCATGGCACAGTTAATCCACAACTCAGATAATCCACCCATAGATAATGAGGGAAGAAAAACAAACAACTCTCACTTCAGTTCAAAAATCTGCCTTATTTCAGGAGAGTTGATTCAGCACAGCATCGTTCCCTTATTTATGCATCCCAAGGTGAATGGCTTTTGATAAACCAGTGAGCGATTCTGGGGCTAACGATGATTTGCAGCAGGAAAATAGCTGGTGTGCCTTTCCACAGTGAATTCTGTACACCAAAGAAAAGCTTAGAGAGAGAAAAAGTCTGACTTTTTATTTCTTCAGTTGCTTACTGTTAGATAACCGGAGCCTGTCCAGTCTGAAAGACTGCAGAAAATTTGAGAAAGCCACGGTGTAATTAAGACTTGATGAAATCAAGTTGCTGAAACAAAAGGTTCTATTTTAAAAAGCAGATCACAACTATTAATTTTTGGTCGTGCCAAAACATTTAACACCTCAGAAGAATAAACCAGACACAAATTGAGATCTTTTTCAGAATGTCTTTGCAGTTCACCTCTAACCCTCCTACAGAGGAAAGGAAAACAAAACGCGTTGAAATTGCAGCACCCCATTTGGACAATGGGAAAGTCACACTACTACTGCTCAGGGAATACAGCTGGTGCAGTGGGCCCAGTACAGCTCCCGTGATTTGTTGAAGAGCACACTTGTGAGATACCAAAACTGGCCCTACACAAGACTATCTGTATGCTCACCTTGAAGGGCCACTCAGCAAGTCAATACGCAGATCGGGTGAATCCTGTTCTGACTAGCAACGCATTCCTGAACATGATAGAAACTTGCTGCAGGAGCCGCACCAAATCTCCAAGAGATAATCAGGCTGAGGGATACGAGAGACAGCAAACAGAACTGTCTCCACTTAACAAAACAACTGCGAGAAGAAGCTAGAGTAGAAATTCATTCTTTTTGCACCACCAGCTACTTCACCTGGGCAGAGGTCAAGGTTTCACTCCCTAAGAATAAATCCTTCGTGGTGTAACTTTTCACCAGGAAGCTGTCCAGCTGATGGACTTTTTGCCCCTTAAACTTTAACATTAGCCCAATTTGGAGTCCGATTTCTGAAGGTGTGACCACCAGCTTTAAGCCAGCACTGTAATGCAAGCTTCCAGGTCCAGTAATAAAGCTGCGATTTTCCTAGAGCATATCTTCACAGAACGTCTGGTTTCTATTAAAGGTAGGATGGAAGTAACGGACTGCAGCCCCTCCCCAGTGTCTGATTTAATCGGTTTCATAAGCGGAACTCAGTCACCCTAATGTCTCCCAGAGCACAAGGGATTTTGGCAGATCCACCCCCTTTACGGCTTGGTACCAAAGGAACTCAAACTCTCTAGATCTTTCCAGTGAGACCAGTTGCCTGACATTTCCCCGCTAAGGCGGTTTCAGAAGGTTTCGCACACTTGAGAGAAGGCAAGAAGGCTGAGCTCGGAGCCGGGCAGCCCGCCGGGCAGGGGCTGTGCC
>VZRU01011521.1:4801-19971 GCA_013398155.1 Pedionomus torquatus
GGGCAGGGGCTGCCGCGCCGCTGGGGCCGGGGGGGGGCGAAATCGGCGTTTTTGAAATCGCTCACGGAATTACCGAAAGGATAAAAGGGGGATCGTGCCCCGCAGCTCGGGAACGGGGGGCACCGAGCAAGGGGAGGGGCTGCTCTTCTTCCTTGTGATCCCCAAAGTTACACGCTGCTGTACCCAGGCTCCAAAATAACTGTGAAGAGGCAAGAAAAGGGGATTAAAAATTCCTGTGATGTTTTGGACTAATTAGCAAGAGCTGTTTGCAGAATGCATTTGAAAAGCAGCCCAAATAATTAGAAAGAGCTCATTGTTTGTAAAATAGGTGAACATCGAGTACCAGGCAGCAGTCTGAACCTCCTCCTATTTATTTTCCTCCAAAAAAATAATAATTATTTGAAAAAAAACAAGCCACCCAAACCCTTACTGGCAGGCGATTAGTGAGACCGCTGCCTGCACCACAGCAGCCCCCCCAGATCCTGCCAGGGAGCACGGGGCGGGCAGGGGACAGGTCAGCACAGCCCCTGGGTTGAAAACTACCTGTGTGGTGTCACCTCCCCAAAACGCTGTGGGCCATGGTCACGCAAGGACTCGAAGGAGTCACCACAAGTAGCCACTCCTGCCCACTCCATGCTTAAGAAGAAGGATCTGCTGGATCAACCATGAAGCAACGGAAGAAATCCCCACCACTGACGAGGCACTGAGGGGTGGGAGCAATCGGTGTGGTTCCACAAAGAGGAGTTGAACGGATCCTCCAGCTCAATCCCACTGCAAGGTGGTCCCAGCACTCCCAGTTCACCAGCTGCCAGGTTTCACTGGGTCAGCTCACCAGGCCAGCAGGGACCTACCTCCAGCAGAGTGGTAACGGGTAAGGCCAACGATAGACTGAGCTATGGTGGGAGGCAGCGAACTGCACGACTGGTACAAGCCCTTTGGTGGCCAAGAGTTCAATCCTCAAGTGGCTGAGCATGTCTGACTGTGCCCTGGGAGAGGTTCAGCCAGACCAAAGAAACAACCCTCCTCTCATTTTTCACCCAAGAGCTGTACAGACATCCCTTGTCCCATGCGGACTTCTTGGGTTTTATCTGGCCACACTAAGTGCAGCACAAGGGACCACCTTTCCGTTATTTGTCCATCCTTGCTGCCACAGGCCCTTTCCACAGCTTTCTCCCAAACCTTTTTCCTGTCACCCCAAATCAGCTTCACTGTGACCATCAGGTGAACCTCTCCTGGGACCAAGTGCAGGTACCAAAAGGAAGAGTGCCAGAACAGGGTGAAGGAACCAGCCAGGCGTACTCCACAGCCTCCGACAATTTACATCTCGGGGAACTCCTGAGCTGGAAGAGATGTCTTTAACAGCCCTCAGTGGATTTTTCTCCCATTATTTGCTTAGTCTACATCATAAACCTAAAAACTGTTAGTATCAGTGAAAAGAAAATGCATGCTTTTCTACGGACAAGCATCTTCAATGCTTTTTATCAAAGCATTTGTGCTTTTTTTTTTTATTATTTTATTACTTGCATTTCTATCATAACAAATCTGATTTTATTCTTTTCTGTTTCCTTGAGGGAAGCTACGAAGCTCAGTGTTTGCAACCTGACTTTATCAAGTGGCAGGAACTCGGGTGTTGCTTTGGTTTTTGTTTTGGGGAGGGTTTTGGGGTTTTTTTCTTTTCCTTCTTTGAAGCATGGGAATTGTAGTCTCAGTGCTTAGGGCCTCGTTTCTTTGTGAACTACATTTCCCAGAAACCACCTCTTCCGGCAGCCCCGGCCCTTTCCTTCCGCCGCCAGCATTATGAAAGGTGAGTTTTCAGGCGTTATTCACCGTATCAGTCTTATTTCATTCGAGCTGTTCCCTCGGGCTTTAGTGTGTCGCCGTCTCCATCATTATTACAGCAAAAGAGCCTCGGGTGGCGCGGGTGTCCCTCGGAATTCCTGGCCCGTGACCATTTGTAGAAAACTTTATCTTCTACCTTGAACTTGTTTCATCTGTGTCTGCAGTGCGTTTGGGACGGGTGTTAAAAACAAACTTCAGATTTCGATAGGTACGTTTAAAGAGTTTCACTTATTATGTATAGTAGTATTTTTTTAATCCGAGCACTTTCCTTTTAAAAGCAGCTTTGCATTTCCCAGGAAATATTCTGTCCTTTCTGAGTTTCTCTCCTGCACTGTCCTACTTCACAGCAGCTCTCAGTTGTACCGCTTATTTTTGCTGCTGGACCTCCCATTGCCTTGTCTCTCTTGTGGGACAACCCATTTTAAATTTCCATTTCATTTCCCCTCAAAACATTTTCTTCTGAAAGGCCTTTTGATGATAGGGGACAGGAATGGAGAATTTTCAGCAGATAAAGCAATTTAAATCCTGTCAGATGGGCTTAACAGCCTTTGGGAAACATGATGACAGAAGGTATTCACAAAGCAAATTACAGTTTATTAGGAGACTTTGGCTCTTCTCGTGAATTCATATGGAAAATTAAAGCTCTTCAGAGGGAATGCCCAAACAATAACAACCAAAAATAATTGCAAAGAGAATCTACCGCTTAGATTTAAAAAAAAATTCAGACTATGGAGAAAGTCCTCTCTTCCCTGTCAGTCGGTGACGACACAAAACCTTGAGAACTGGAGATGAACCGAGACCAACTTACTCCTTGCCACTAGCATCAACTTAGTGTCACAACACTTACAGCTGAACACTCAAACTTTAAATGTAATTAAATATTGCTCTATTTAAGAACTGGTAGTTGAGGGGTACCTGGGACTTGAGGGAAAGCAATTTAGATGCAGTAGGTGACTAAAAACTATCCAAGCATTGAAGCCCAGGCCATCAGAAGTACCTGGGTGTCAGCCTTTTAGAGAAGTAAACTCAGCGCTTGAGCACCTCTGACTTTCTCAGAGCTGCCCCCGATCTCACAGGCACCACAAATTTCCTACTGGCAGCGTTCATGAAGCTGCCCACTTGCTGCAACCATTTGATCAGTCACAGGCTGCCCAGAGCCCTCCTTCAATCCACTGCCTGTAACACCTGAAAGGGATCTGCTCCAGCTGGCTGGGGACTCCCAGTCCCTTAGGTGTCCTCCCAGTACTTTGATGATGGTGAAGGCCGAAGCGTGGGTGGGCGTGAATCTGGATCCAAGTGTCCCACGCTACCCAGCAAGCTTTAATCAATTACTCTTTAGAGATCATCCCCTTTTATCAGTACTTAAAGTCCTTCCTCCACTTTCTGGATCTCACACAAGCCCCCTTGCAGGGGTCTGCAGCCCCCCATTTCTTCTCTACCCCGTCACATATATCTGGGAAGACTCTGCATGTTCAGGTCTTTCTGGGCTCTTTACAGCCATCCTCCACACCAGGACAGAAGAGCAGGAGTCCTGCAAGCCAGGGGTGCTAACTTTGTTCTTGTACCTTGAGCAGTCCTCAGTGTTGCCCTCTTTGGAAAGGACAGAAACTTTGTCCTCAGATGGTGGACTTTAATTATTTTCAAAATAATTTGTGTTACTTTACTAAAAAAAAAAAGAGCAAGGGATGCTTATCAGCATAATTTTCCAGAGAATCCCACAAAAATGGAATTAAGGACATGCTCTTTGCTTTCTTTTACCTGTCATGTGTTCTGTTCTTGGCTTTTAGCTGAACATGTTCTCTACCAGGAAGATGTCAGGAGTTTGCAGATTCCATCATTTCAGATCCCATTCTGTATCCAGGACCTCCCCAAACTTGGCTTTTGTGCCAGCCTGTCTTCCCCCAGATCCACTGGACGTAGAGGAGCTGCAGCGCTTTGTTTCCAACTCCAAGAGGCTGTTTGTAATGACTGGAGCTGGAATATCGACTGAATCTGGGATCCCAGATTACCGCTCTGAAGGTGTCGGGCTCTACGCCAGGACAGACAGACGGCCCATCCAGCATGCTGAGTTTGTCCGTAGTGCCAGTGCCCGGCAGCGGTACTGGGCAAGGAACTTTGTGGGCTGGCCCCAGTTCTCCTCCCACCAGCCAAACAGAGCACACCTGGTACTAAGAGACTGGGAGAAGCTGGGGAAGCTGCACTGGCTGGTGACCCAGAACGTGGATGCCCTTCATGCCAAAGCCGGGAGCCAGCGCATGACGGAACTGCACGGCTGCACGCACAGGTATGCTCTGTCAGCAGAGGGAGGATGGTTAATCCTCTGGCCTCTCCTTCAGGGTGAGTGACAAGCAGATGCAGTGTTGGCTGCAGAGAAAGGAGGCAAAATGTCAACGTTCCCAGAGATGACACGCTCAGAGGTGGTGCCGGGCTGGGGTGGAGGAAAAGATCACAAAAGAGTGCTGTTCACAGCACAGCATTTAAGAAACATGAACATCAGCCCCCTTTTTTTTTTTATTTTTTTGAGCATTATTTGGATCATTACCCTTGGAGCCTGCATCAATCAGAATTTCCCCTTTCCAGCAAATGTTCTCTTAGTGAAGAGGACAAGGGGATCCCGAGGATTCAAGGATTATCCAGCACTAAGCAGAGTAGGTAGTACTAGAAATGCATAGGATGAGTGCACTGGAGAAGGGCCACCACAGCCTGGCAGTGGTGATGCAAATTTTCAGATAAAAAAAGCACAGCCTGCACTGGGAAAAGAGGATGCACAGTAGTGTTCAAAGTGCTCCTCTAAAGCATTCCTACAAACCAACAATAAGATGTAGGAAGACAGCTCCTTGGCCTGTACAATTTGATAAATAAATGTGGAAAATGACCACAGATGTTCCAGGCCTTCTAAGGAACAAGTTACAGACTCCAGATCTTTAGCTGACATGAAATTCTTTATTAAAGCTTTACTCTGAATTTCAGGGTTTTCTGCCTAGACTGCGGAGACCAGATCTTGCGCTCTGAGCTTCAAGAGCACTTTGAAGCTCTGAATCCTACCTGGAAAGCTGAAGCATTTGGTGTGGCTCCAGATGGGGATGTCTTCCTGACAGATGAGCAAGTGCGTAATTTCCAAGTCCCAGCCTGCCGTAAATGTGGTGGAATCCTGAAGCCCGATGTGACATTCTTTGGAGATACGGTGAGCCGGGAAAAAGTGGATTTTGTGCACCAACGCCTGGCAGAATCAGACTCCATGTTGGTGGCAGGATCCTCTATGCAGGTAAATAGGTCTTTCTCCAACACTGCATTCCTGTGTCTGTGCTACTCTGCCTGCAACAACCCCTAGTCCCACAGTTCAGGACAACTAATAGCTGGTTGATCACAACAGCCTCTCCAGACCTTCTTTGTATTTCATTTTTACTGTGGTTGGAATCTGGCTTCATAGTTGGCCTGCTGGGGCTTCCCTGTCACTCTATTGCCTGTCTGCTTCAGGCTGCTATAAATAACTTCATTCAGCTCGCTCTCTTCTACCTCCTCCATTAGTACATGGCAGGTTCACAATTGCCCTTAAAGTGAAGATACCTGATAAATTCAGTTCTGCAGAGATCACCACTCCACATTTTTTTGCTTGAATTCTTCAGCCTTTGGCAGCTTTCTAGGCCTCATGGCACACTGCTTGAAATACCAGATTTTAGGACCTCTAATTCCTAATTAAATTCTCAGTAAGAGAGGCAAAATATCTCTGCTTGCTAGTTAGGATCATCCTTTGTATCACAATGTGTTTTCTCCATTAGCTTCCTACCTGTCAAGTAAGGTAGTTGAGAAACCCCTGTTGTTTACCCATGGAAGCTTTTGAAATAGAGTTTGTATAAGAGCAATTTTTCCAGGAACAAGTTCTATTACATTAAAAAAAATTCCTGTGATGTCTCCCAGAATGAGATAAAACCAAGGCTGCCTGATTGTGATTCGCTTGGCTTCAGGATACTGGAGACAAATTCCTTGAGCTTGTACTTCTTAAGCTTATAATCCTTTGTACAGGAATGATTGAAATGCCTTAGGTTCATTCTTGTACTACCTAAGCTAAGCCATGTGAGAACCATCAAAGTAGAAGCATTTACGTCCATATGATAACTAATAAAAACCGCTGCAGAGATTTACTAAAAGACAAGGACACTTCCCTTCAATGTACTATGAAGTTTCAGTTTCTATGAAACTGCAAATCTTTCAGTGACAGAGGTTAAAAGCTGTTCTTCTCTGCACAATCCTGGAATGAAGAACTTTCTAACCTGAATTCAGTGCTGTTGCCTAACACAGCATGTACACACAGCCCCTTTTCCCACTGCCAACAGCCACTATTTTGCTTTTCCTGCTCCTTTCTGTAGCTCTTCTTCTGCCTAAGCTGCCAGTAATTTTGTTTTTTGGTATTCCTGCAGGTATACTCCGGTTACAGGTTTGCTCTCGCTGCCCGGGAGAAGCAGCTGCCAATCGCGATCCTCAACATTGGGCCCACGAGGCTGGATCACTTTGCATCCTTGAAACTGAATTCCCGCTGTGGAGAGCTGCTCCCTTTGATTGTTGTAAATGATCCAACAAGCTGAGCTTCAGTAGCTATCAGGAGTAAAATTATTTCTACAAGCTCAGTACCTTCCCTGGTCAGCCACCTTACAGGGTAAGAAGAGGGGTTCCCATCAAAAACTGAGACTGAAATGCAATGACTAAAAATACGTTCCCACAACATACACCAAAATGTGGCTGCAACTTTTCACCTGTAACTGGTATGCTCTGGTGGGCCAGAACACTGCTTCCCATGCGTATAAACAAAAAAGCATACAAAGCAATAACCCTTTCAAAACTAAGCCAGGAGACTCAGCATTGTTGAGTTCCGATCCATTTGTCACAACCAGAAAACTACAAGGAATGATCTGCAAATTCAGAGAACCTGATCAACACCACTGCCTTTGCAAATGACAATTCAAAAGCTCTGCCTGGCTGAAAAGATCCAGCTAATCCCAGTCAAAGCACTGCTGTTTAAAATAATCAATTCCATTTATAAAGCAGCTTCTTCCCTCCAGTCCTGCAGGACTCGATCTCAAAAGGGGTAAACTTCCAACACAAGAGGCAGCTGCAGCTCCAGTGCGTGGCCCCCGATGACACCAGGAGAGGGCAGCAAGACTCCCACAGGGCAACCTGGCCAGTTTCCTCCATTGAAACCAGCTCCACTTACCAAGAAACTGGATGATAATGAAAAAAGTACTTTTGTGCCTTCCCTTGCCATTGTAAACAGTGCCTTTCCATTCACTGGGGCAGGATAATCAGACTACAGTATCTGAGAACAAAATACCTTTCTTATAACTGTCCCCAGAGAAGAATGAAGGGCACAGATTTTGACTGAGTAACTTAATGCAGTAGCACAGGAGGGCGATGAAGAAAACCACAGTATCTGCTGGAGGGTCCAGTACCGCTAGTGGGCAACTGTGGAGTGTGCAAAGAGGAAAATGAAGCAAGAGGAACTGCAGCTGTCATTTAAAAAAATAAAAAAATAAATGGTTCCAAACAGAAGCTGAACAAGAATACTGGTTTTCAAAGAGATTATTTAAAAGCACAGGCTGTAAGGCTTTCGCCTTCTAGCATGGAGGGGAAGTTAATATTTCTCTCAACTGTCAGCTGACAAGCTAAACTGCACACTATCTGAACCCTTTAAAAATTACATATTGTTGAGATGCCAGAGGAGTTATTTGAAGCTAATCTGACCAGAACTGATTCCAGTGCGGCTGCTGCATTTTCCAGAATGCATTTTTTGAAGATGTTACTTAATTAATGAATAGCTAAGTAGTGAATTAAAATTGTTTACAAGACTGATACTATTTGCATTGTAATTTCCTCTCCCTCCTATGATTTATTTAAGTACAGCCTCAATTGCCATCTTAGGTTCATTTTTTCCTTGCAAAAATGCAGGATGTAATTACTACCAGCTGATGAATTAAGAGAAATACAATTAAATCTGTACAATAGGTCTCCCTCAGGAGGTAATCTCAAGCTATTAATAGATGTAATTTTCCAGTCTCATAAAGGAGATCCATCACTACTGGGTAACCATTTTTTGTTGATCCTTAGGGTGGTAACATGAGCCATATTAAACCATTTATGGAGTAAAAGGCAGAATCTTGCTCAGACTAGGACACTACATTTTTCCCCCCACCTTCCACACGTATCTACTGCTCCCCTTCTGACAATGAGGGAGATTAATTGTTGGGGTCTTCCAAATGCCCCAGTCCTAGTTTCCACATAACATGTCCTGTATTAATATTGTGACAAGAACAAGCGGTTGGAAGCAAGTATGCCAGAGACAAGATGTAAGGTTATTTTTTGCTTGGTTGTTGATTCAAATCCTTGCCAGACAGGAACAAGTAAAGCACAGAATCTAAGACATACTTAGGCACCCAACTTCTGCAGAAGGTAGAGAGAATTAAAATACTTAACATGTTTCATGTTAAGTATCTTAATGTAGCCACGTTTAACATGGCTATAATGGATCAGAAAAGAGATGGCTTCATTTAGAAGCCAATTGAGGTAAGTTCAGCACCCCTGCCTGAATTCTGCAATGTTTAATGGGTCCCATTTCCCAGCAGGCTAGGTATCTGCTTTGCTGGTGAAGAAAGCTCACAGATATCACTACATCTGTAGCGCAGTACAGCTGTCCCATCAACCAAACTTTTGCAGAAATCATGGCAAAGGCATAGCAGAGTCTCCACACTCACACAGGTTTTTTCCACGTAAAAAGAGCTATTTATGCCGTCTCAGCAGAGGAACTGAGGCTGGGTTTCTCACTACCCTCCTCTTCTGCACCACCTTGAAACTTGCATAATATAAGTATCTTAAAAACAGGGGTTGGAAGCTTAGTGCCAGTAGAGCCAGCATTTTGAGAAGGTGTGGGAGCATTGCCAAGGAGTCTAAAACAAGAAAACATTTCCAGTGAGGACCTGACGTTAGCAATGGGACAGGTAACTATTCCTGCCTCTTCTCCAGTTCAGCAGCTGAGCCTGTGGGAAAGGAGTCAGGGTGTCTCTTCAGTATCACTAATAAGTGGTGTTAATATGACCCTTCACTGATCACACTGCATACATCTATGTCAATGGCTTACTGTAAATAAACATAGTAAATTTCCTGTGCTTGGTGTACTACTATATGTTAATGAGCATATATACAAGTATGTAAGACTGAGGCAAAGGAATTCCATATTTTTTTTCTGCTAAGCTGATCCAGCACTACTAAAATTCACTTATTTTTGAGGACAATTAGAGCACCTCACCTCTTAGCATGCTCCCCAAGACACCAACAAGAAATGCGTTCGCTCAACTGAGAAATACCATAGAAAGCCTAGAGATTCTACACCAAAAGCCAGATCTACATCACTCTAATGCTGATTGACACCCTCCCTTGTCACTCCTTGGGGACTATTTGTGTGGGAAGATGCAATGCAGAGAGATAAGAGCTATCAGAAGATAACTATGTCATTGCAAGTAGCTAGCAAAGACCTATCCCGAGAAGTTTGTGTTTCTCATCTTACTGATGTAGTTACCAACCTGGCGTGAGTTACAGAAACCTCTAGGGCTGAGCACTATAGGATGCACGCTAGCCATGCTGTGGGAAAACAACAAACTCAGTAAAATCACTGACCTAGTGTTCAGTTTTATTCTCTCAGCCTACGCAAATTTGCAAGGGAGGAGGGGGAGAAATATTGCTCCTAGAAGACTAAAGAAAAAGAAGTAATCTTTGTGTTACTGGCTGAAACTAACAGAACACAATGTGTTACAGAGCCTGAGCAGCGTTCTGTTCCCCTACCACCAGGAAGTAAACACAGATCATTTCTACCTACCTTGTCTGCTTTAAATCAGCCTAATCCTCGACATGATTCAATGCTCTTCTACCTTTTCTGACTCTCTGTTGTTAGACCAGTCCACCAGTATTTTAAATCAGGGCTTGAAGTTGTAGCTTTGTCCACCTGTGAGTGGCAAAAGTATGCATCAGACAACAAGGATGGGTTACTTCTACCACAAAACTAGCTGAATCAATAGCTTATGCTCTTCCCTTTTCTTACAGCTGTTCCTATTAGGACAAGCTCCTGAAGTTTGGCTAGAGGAGCTGAGAGTGCCTTAGAGCGGATTTTTCTGCTGTTCCTCTGAAAGTGGGGTCGGAGTTACTCAAAACAAATAAAACCTACTTCCTATCTGGGAATTTTTTATTTTCTTTCTGTGCTCTTTCAGAGCAAACTTTGTAATTCAGTCCTGCAGCCTGAGAAAGATATTTCACATACTGTGCTCCAGCAAGGGCAGCACAAAATGCAGATGGCCTGGAGGACTTGGGCCCGGTGGGTATGGTGTAAGTGCTGCCCTCCACATCTTACAGTCAGATTGTTCCTCCTGACAGACCTGCTCATTCAAGACTTCTGGAAAAGGACCAAAGAACCTAGGCATGCTGAACTTGAGAGGCTCAGGAACCCTGGAGTGAAGGAGACTAAATATACACACTACAGTGTGCCTGTTCCCCTGTGACAGCCTTGGATGTCACCCTTTCCCAGTCTTTGCAGCTGCGAAGAAGGGAATAAATAAAATTTAAAAAAAAAAAAGTATTTCAAACCAGTGCTAACTTACTGGTTTCCTCAGTTTATTCATTCAAAACCTGGGGCTTGGGCAGGACAGATGGAGTCTCACATAACCTGTCCTAGGGCAGCCACAAGTCAACAGCAGCTGAAAGCAACAGGCTGCTAGAGTCAACCTGAAAGGAATGAGGAGGCTCTCAGCGTCAAAGTTTCTTATTACTACACTCAGCCATTCTCTATGGTGTCTCAGTGCAGGGTTTCTGAGATCTGAATTAACTTGGCCTTAGCAATTGTGTTTTCAGATCACAGAAAAGGTAATAGTGGTGAGAGACTAAGTTTATGATAGAGGACTTTGCCAGTCCTCTCCAGTCCTACTGGTCTGGCCACTTTTGTCACTGATAGATACTGTGAAAATATTTTTCAGATGCCAGATTCCTTCCGGCTGATGTGGTCTTTCTGTAGGGACAGGAAATTCATGTATTTGGGCTGTTAGACAGCTTTGATTTGTTTGAGCCTTAATAAAAGAGGTAGATGATGCATTTAGAATAACATCACAAAGGAGACCATCAATCCTTTTTCTCCTCTTGTATTGGTTCTGCGAGCTTTTGTAACTGCAAGGGTCCCCAACAGGGGCTACACAACCGAGTGCTCTGTCACCTATGCACCCAAATCCCAACAGATACAGCAAATCATGCAGGGGACATAGAGGGACAGTAAGAAACACTAACTCACCCTGACAGGACACTTAGGCAAGCAGGTAACAATTACTAAGGCTAAAAATAAGAGCAGAGTGGAGAAAATGGGGGCGGGAGGGGGAAGGCAAAAAGCATTTTGTATTAGAGGGCTTCACAATAGAGAGTTGAGAACTTTTACACACTACAGGAAAGAAGTTTTGAGTAACCTAAGTGCTGCTTGCCCTTGCTGAGACCCAGACAACATATGCAGAAATGGTGCCTTTTTGCTAATAAAATAAGATTTCTGGGCTATTTGTCTATTCCTTTATCAGAAGACTCTTGCAACAAGAAGAAATATATAGAAAGATTTAGACACATGATGCATCCAGATTTCCAATGTGATTTTAGATCTTCACATTGGCAAGGAGAAGAAAATCCAACTGGACTCTAATTCTAAAGACTGAAAATCTGTAAGAAGTCAATCTGTGCCCCAGAGTTCCTAGTCCAACATAAAGGGCTGCTGCTAAGCGGTGACAGTGCTTGGCTCCTCACTCAAGCAGGCGGCATATGACAAAAATCAGATTATGACCCTCCCCTATTTAGCACTTGGTGTAACAGAATTTAATTGGGTTTCACAACTGACTCCTGTGTCCGTGCATGGAACTGACTCTGGCTGCAGCAAGGCTCCTCATCTCTCTGTGCTCCTACTACTACACTACGGTAAATAAGCTCTGCTTTGTAGGTAAGGAAAGCTGCAAATTGAGACTATCACACAAGTAGGATTAAGGCTGCCTTCTCACTAAAATGAGTCTCTTTGTTGCTTGGGGAAAACAGCACTGGGGCTGAGAGAAGAAGCAAATGCTTTTTTATGCTTTTCCACAGCTTAGCTTGAAGGGGAATAATAACCTCCCATTTATTAACCAACCACCAAACGAGTTGAAGACAATTCCTAAAGCTCTGCCAGATTTATGGTGATTGGCCCTTTCAGTCAGAGAGAAATCTGGAGCTGTAAAGAGCTGATCAAACAGGAAAGCTTGTTTCATCTCTTTTAAAACATGGAGCTCTCTTGCAAAGCAAGTGAGTATGTTCCTCCTATAGAAACTTGCAGCTGCAGCAAGTGGTTTCTACTCAGGTGATGACAAGAGAGAGGGACATACGATATTGTATCCAGCAGCAAAACAATTGATGTGGTGTATTATCTTCTAAAAAAGACTGGCCACCTTTCTGGTGCTTTCCCTGAGCTCCTTCTGCACGGATCTGGCACTGACACTGGCAGATCCCATGGCACACAACATCTGGAAGCAACAAGCAAGGAAGAAGGGGCACCTCAGAAAGGTCTGGGCTGAACCACTCCTCCTCCCACCAGCACCCTCCAGAGATCAGAATCCAGTAACACAGGACTACTGGATTCCCTCTCCAGCTTGTCCTATTACACTTAACCCTCTGTTGAACTAGTCTACTAAATACTCTTAGGCTGTTACCAAACCCACAACACCACTACTTCACAGTTTGAAAAACAAGACAGTGCTTGTATGCAGCATTTAGCAGATGAATCATCTCAATCACTTCATAGGGAAGGAGGTACAGCTACCCATAATGGACAGAGGCCATGCCCTCCTTTTATGGCACATACTACTGGGATGCAGAAGAACTGGAGTCAGCAGCAGTTGCCCTACTGGTTGCTGCAGAAACACTAGGCTTGGTGTATCGGAGAGAAGGCAGCAGAAGTCCTTTTTAACAGCCTTTTACCCACACCTTCCCCGTGCAGATACTGTTTGAGAGAAACGTGCTAATAACAGGCTAAAGCACAGGGAACAAATAGCCTACAAATTTATCTCATTCTCGCTGACAAGAGACAACAGCAGTTCAAGGAGGTAAGGAAACAGAGCAATTAAATCAACTGAGCATTTATGTTCTTTCTAAACAGAAGTATGCATTTCAGCTCAACGGGGCACAGAGAGGTGAGCATCAAAGCACTTGCTCAGCAAGCCCTCACACGGAGAAGTCAGGCTCAAGGCCCATCCTTGTACACGCTGTTGCAAGCCATCACCTCCACTCCCTCACTTCTAACACTCCACTCCTATTCAGTTCTCTACACACTCTTAACACTCCTCCCATCTATTAAGCCTGGATAAATTACATGCTGTCCTTAGTACAGTAAATAACTGCTGTACAAACAGGCAGAGCAGAAACACCATACTTGTATATAGAGTGGTACTGAATCTGCTCTTTTCTCTCAAGGTGGCAAACCAGTGTCTGGTTCTGGGAGCAAGTTCTGCCATGCACATTTCTTCCACGCACATTTTTTCCACGCACATTGTAGTAGACATGAGCAGTCTACCCACAGCCCACAAAGTCACTGAAAACATCAGACAAGCTGGGTGAGGCTTTTGTCTTCCAGTCCTTGATAAACAGTCTCTCAAAATCACCATGAAAAACAAGTACTGTTCAGATCTCCCTACTGTCTCTGTTTTTCCAAGGGCCACTCTCCACAATAAAAAAGGGTAAGAGCACAACCCCTTCAACCCTCCCTGCCTCTGCTATTGCCCAGGATCTGTCACTTTATGTTATGTGGGAAGACCCCCAACATATGGGCTCACTCAGGAGCTGTTTAAATCTACTGTTAGGTCCTTGGCACCACCAAAGCGGCACATAAATGAGAAGCAAAATCAAGGGACCAAACATAAGTGCAGGTTTATAAAAATCTGCATGGAGTAAGATAGATACAGCCCAAATTAGTGCCTTCATCTACCCACTGGGTTTATCTAGGGAATCCTAGCATGCCCCACACACTGGGTGCCAGGAGCTGACCTCAATTCTAGAGAGTTCCTATGACAGAGAAAATTTATACCAACAGTTTCTGAAATGCTTCCAACTGCACCCCAGCTCTCTTCCCTGCTTGTGATGATATAGCTCAAAAGTACAGTGTTTCTTCTAGATAGTAATGGTATTTTACATTTTTCTCTACTTTGGGATTTATCATTTACCACTACAAAGGGATTTCAGTAACGTTTACATTTACTTAGAACCTTTACCGCGCTACAAGCAGTAATTTCAGAATCAAAGCTAGTGTGTGAGGACAGGAGACCTCATCTTGCATTTCTAGCCCCAGAAATGATTCATCTTAGCTGTATGACAGGAGTGCGTCCAGGATCCTAATGACTTCTGTGGAGGACCACAAGAGACCAATGTTTCCAGAAAATTCAAGTACACAAACACCCAACGAAAAATAAGTAACGAATACTAGTAGAAAACTGGGGCTCAACAGGGAGCATTCAGCTGAGACATACACACTCTTAAGAAAAAAAAAACAACCCAACACCCAAACCAAAATGCAATTCACCATTCTATCTCATTATCATCCTAATAACCTCAAAGCTCCAGCAATCTGCACTAGGCATTACAATTACCTTCAATTAAGCTATCAATCCAGCTTCTTCCTTCACCATGTTTCTGCTTTCTCAGAGTCCTCTTACAGATCCTTAGGCTCTGCTCCATGTTTGAGTACAGCTCCCGCAGGCATTGCTGAGCGCAGCACCAAGACTGCTCCCCAAAATCTTCTAAAGAAAGCAGCTTGCAAAATTAAATACTGAGGGAGTACTTATTACCAAACTCATTCACTCTGTTTTGTTGCAAAATTAAATACTGAGGGAGTACTTATTACCAAACTCATCCAAGACCTCTGTTCTGTACCTGATCAAAGACGGCAGGGCAGGCTGCACACTGGTGGAGGCAAGAGAGCTATTTTCTGGGCCTTCCTCCTGCCCAGCAAAGATGGACATGAGCAGCCCTCGCCACAGGAGCTCACCAACCCCCTCCCAAAGGGCCCTGCCAGTCCAACTGCCTCTGGGGACAGCACCAAGCCTGGGTGGAAGTTCCAACACGGCACCTTGTCAGGTCAGGAAACTGGAGCAGACACGGTCCCTCAGAGGGGCTCCCATCCTCCCCCTGACACCCAGGCCGAGCCCAGCCCTTCCCAGGGCTCCAGAGCAGGCCCGGCGCGAGGCAGCCCAGGGCCTTCCCACAGCAAGCACCGCCAGAGCAGCCGTACCCCAGACAAAGGGCTGGAGCCC
>VZRU01011521.1:20191-39889 GCA_013398155.1 Pedionomus torquatus
GAGGGGCCTAGTTACAGTATTTCTTGGTGTCCAGCTTGGCGTGGTGAGGGTTGTAGGGCGCCTCGGCGAAGCACATGGCAGCTGCACGGTCGCAGTGGCAGATGAACATCTCGCACTCGTTGTTTTTGCCTGGAGGAGAGAGGGGGAGCGGTCAGAGCCTCAGCTCCTCCAGCAGGCATGGCAGTGGCTCAGGGCAGTGGTTGTGCTGCGAGGGCATCGCCCTGTCGCTGCTGCCCCCGGGCTGGGCTGTACGTGCTTCTCCCCGTAACCCCCTGGTGAACCATCTCCTCCCTTCCCTGCAGTTGTGTTTGACAGCCTGTCTGCTATTTGCCTCCATTCAAGAGCCCTGTAAAAGCTCCACCATTAGGTTAGAGACGGTTGGCAGAACTACCTGGAGTGCTGCTCTCTGGGATACCCTTTCTCTCTGCAATTAAAGGGACTCCTAGAAAAATACCACAGGGATGCAGTGCCCCGAAGAAGGGACAGTCTTCCCTACATGCTGTGACACCATATATCTTCCATAAATTTTTAAATTGTGCACTATGCGGAGAATATTCCCTTGGGTGCCCATGTAAGGTGCCCCGTTCCTAACGAGCAGCCCCCTCCCTGGCAGGGACTTGGGCTGCACCCTCCTGCCGCGGCAGCAAGCAGCGTGACACTGCCGTGTTCTGGCAGAAGGGTGACCGGAGGAGAGTTTTGAAGGGGAGTGACATGGAAGGGGAACGTACTGTTACACGTAATCTGCCCATCAGAGCAGCTGAAGCTGTACGTCTTTGTGTAGGGGTTGTCCAGCAGGAACCTGCATGAATCCAGCTTCTTCGCCTGCGAGTAACAGTTATCGTGCACTTGACAGCACCTGGGAAGCAAGGAGGAAAAGGTCAGAAAATACCAGAAATGCAAACTCAGCTGACCTATAGGACATGTAAATACACTAGTATTGCTTTGACGGGGCACTGAACAAAACAAAAGCAACAGATAAAAAGATACCCAGCGATAAGAGAGCAGACACAAAGGGCCTCAAAGGGACACAGTTCTGCCAGCTAACGGTCCAAGAGGCGTCTCATACACTTGTGGTGAACTGGAGCATCTTCATGGAGTTCTCCACTGGGCACAGGGAAAGCAAAAGCCAGCATTTACCCGACACACCCCCACCAGTGCCCAGTAGCTGAAGAGTTACTGGCTGACACAATTCACTGCGTCCTGGCTGTCAGCCTCGTGTCATCTCTAAACTACGGTCCCCTTCTTGGCATTTTGCAGCTCAGCCCTGCACGCCGATGGTTGTGCAGTGTGTGCTCAGAGCTGTGGCCAGGCACAGCACTGCTGCAGAGAGACATACTGGAGTAACTGCCACAGAAGAGAAAACAGGGTTGCTGGGATCATATTTTATCGTAGTAATAAGCTATCAAGGTGTGATACCACACTTCCTTTTTCCTTTCAATCAGTCTTTGAGAGAAAAGTTCTTCCACGGCAGCCAGAGAGATGTATGAAGTTATAGGCAGGGCCAGCCGAGAGGTGGCTGGTGTGCAGAACCCTGAGAGCACAGGCAAGGGAAGAGGATTGTAAAAGCAGAGCCATAAACCTGTCGAGTTCGTCCACCGGAGTCCCGTGGCCTCCCAAGCCGCAGTAGCAGCCGTAGTCGGCGAACTCCAGCAGAGGATGGCTGCCCAAGATGGTGCATTTGATCATGCTGCGAAACTCCCACACGGCCCGGGGGGAGACGGCAGCGCTGGCGGCGCCCACTGAGAAGAGACACAGAGGTTAAAGAGTCAGACATGATGTTACCTGTCCGGGGAGGGTGCTAAGGGGGTGCCACCTACGCACCAGACAGCAGGAAAAGCAGAGCCAGGGACTTCATTCTCGGAGGACCTAACAGAGAGACTAGAGCCCAAGAAAACGCAGCTTTTTATATCTCGAGCTCACCTTGACACGGGCATGAGATAAACAAGGCGGTTATTTATGTTGCTAAATGCAGACTTCTTCCATTGGAGGCAGCGGGCAGCAGGTGGTGACATCACCAGTTGAAGGCCAGGGCAGTTAAATCTCTTAACACCAGAAAGGCAAATGTTTGCTCTCTAGATTTTTGCTATTAAATTCTTTTAATAGTAGAAGCCAGTGTGAAAAGATCTGGACATTTTTCAGGGCCCTCTACTGAAGAACAGCAGCAGTGTGGTAGGTAGGTTGGAACTTGCTGGCGATTTTCCAATTGGAAATCCTACCAATACTGGCATCCTCTAGAGTTACCCCTCTGATCGCTAGTCCTCGATTTCTCCACGTTTTCTCCTGGCCTAACTCAGAGAATAAGGTAGAGGTCACCCACTCTTCCCAAACGACCGTTCAGCATGAGCTGAACTGAAAAATCATGCTGTTTTTTCACTTTGAAACCGTTTAGGAGGAATAGGTACTGCTGGGCAAGAAGCAGGAGCCAGGAAACCTGGGAAGGCTTTGTATCTGGCTTAAACCACACTTTCCTGTCTGTTTTTATGTGACTGGAAACGAACTGGAAACGAACAAGCTCTCCAGTTCTCTGGGATTCCCGGCTCCCAGGTGAGGTGAAGCCAAACAGATGCAGAGTTACAGATTCAAGACGCTCATGCCCCAAGAGTGAGAACACTGAACAAACATTAAAGGCTGATGTAAAGGACAGTCTGTACCGCAGTGAGATCAGAACAAGGATTTAATCTTTTGCCCACAGCCCAGTCTGCTGCCTTTCCCTTCAACATCCATTTAAGTGTTCTCTCCCCTTTGCTCCTTTGGCCACCTGTACTCCTTTTTTCCATTATTTCTCTGTTCTCTTACCTCTCAGCCTTATGACTCCGTGGTACCTTTTTCCTCACTTATCAATGTCTGATTTATTGTTGATGTTTCCAGGAAACTGGCCTTTTTAAGTTGTATTTTGTACATTTTAATTCAACAAGGAGGTCACCAAGTGTGGGAAAAGGAGCACGCAAGCATTACAAGAGTGACTCATGAGAAAAATCCCAGCAGGGTTAAGATTTTTCCACCAATGCTATTTTTGGTTTCCCCAGTGCTATTTTTGGTTTCCCCCAACCTGTTTCATGGAAAGCCATTGGTCCACAGGAGGTTTGTGAGAACATCCCAATTTGCAGCTGGTTCCTAAACTTACAGGCTTGAGCCTTAAATTATTTTTAAGAATTCCCTATAATTAAGGCCTGCTGCACTGGGTTCCCTACTATTTCCCATTCTTTCTCCTGCAGCGTTGTCTGTTAAGGACTTTTCTTCTCTGCCCATCTCCACATTTTACTTGGATCCACCATAGTCATTGAAGCCAGAGCACCCGAGCCAAACTGAGCACCACACCATCTCCTCCTTTCTTGAACATACAAACATCTACACAAAACCTCTATAATGTAGAGAAGAGACAACAACATCTACTAAAACCAGATTTGCCTCACGTTATGATCAGGGCCAGCACCAAAGGCTGGGAGCAGAACACCCCAGCCCCTGCCTGGGGCTTTTATCCTCATGGCAGGAGGAGACTCAGCCAGGACCAAGTTCACCCCAAGTCCCTTCCATCTGAAAATCTCCCGCCCCCAAATAAAGACAGAAAAGGACAGTTTTCAAATAATTTATTAGGAATTTAAAACTGAAATCTGGAAAAAAGGGTTACAGGTGTGGAGAGAACAAACATCGGAGTGTAATAACTTACTGGCTTAAAAACACAGCTTTATTTCTTTTTAAAAAAAATGCCCACCCTGAAACCGGAGCCCCAGCCTCCAGGCAGTGGCAGCGCTGGCCGGAGAGTGAATCGCAGCCCAGCAGCAGCACAGCTGGCCTCGGATGTCTGGAGGGGGCACAGAAGCAGTTCAGCGCATATACCAAGAGGGAGGAAAGCGCTGTCCGCAGACCCAAATTTGAAGTATATAGAATAAAAATAAACCCAATAAAATGCAGCTCTTCTTTAATTAGGAAATATTTAAAAAAACAGACATACAGACTCTTGTCTCAGTAACAAAAATTATTGCTTTGTGTTTTCAGTACTAATCTGTTAAGTACCCTCTTACCTAAACAGAACTCTCCAAAAGCATCGCCCAGGCCAGGACAAGCCCTGGCAGACGGGGGAGGGATGGAAGAGAAGGGCCCCCCGTGGGCACTGTGGCCCTCCCAGTCCTGTTCTGAACACCCCTCTCCCTCACAGGGGCTCAGTTTGGGGGAAGAGAGGGAATGATTTTTAAAACTTAAGATGAAGCTGTTATTTCCCTGGGAAAAGAGTTTGGCTGCATCTTAATAAAAGGCTTAATCACCCCCCTTAACAAGGTCTTTGGTTCACGGAAATCCAGACCCAAACCTGCCCCGTTACTCCTGCTGGAGGCGTCCCCTGGCAGAGGGCTTGTCAGTGGCACCTGGACCACGCCAGGGGAAGCCCCAGCAGGTTCTGGAGAAAGGATCACCCCCACGCAGGACAACTGACAAATTCCCACAGTCTTCAGAACACAGAGTAAAGCAAACGGGAAGCTGCAATTCTAGAATTCATATAATCCCTGAGAAGCCCTTAAACCCGCCCCCAAATCACCACCCTAATGCTTTTCTCCCCAGTTAATGACCCCCCAACCCAGCGCCCTGCCCTTCAGAGAACGACCACCCTAATCTCCCCCTGGCCCTGGCCAACGCCCCTTCCGATACCCTCGCCTTCAGAGGAGGATCCCCTTCCCCAGGAAATCTTGACATGAGCGATAGCGTTTGGAGAGTGAATTCTNCTTAAAATCTTACAGTAAAAGGTGTACAAAAAAAGAACGGAGTCCTGTCAGGATTCTGCTGGAGAGTATTGCTCACTGCGGCACCAAGTCCAGGACCTGGAGCTGCTCCTTGGAGCCAGGCTGCAGGCGGCAGCCAGGTTCAGCTCGCGATATTTACATATTATACAGGAGGAAAAAGAAAACCCCACATAAAACTAAACCTAGGAAAAAAAAAAAAAATCTTTCAGCTGTAAGGATCGTGTTTCTCACTTAGCAAAATATACATTTGTTTTGTTCCATAGCGATGTCCAACGTTTTCGGATCCTTGGAGTTTCACACTTTTCAAAGCCTCACATTTACAAAACAGAAACAATTAAAAAGTTTCTTTAAAAAAAATAGAAATACATCAGTTCCTCTCAGCCTTTGCTCTCTCTGCATCTCTTTCTTCCCTTCAGAACTGCATTCTTGTTACATACCGTGCTTTAAAAACACTGACGACAACAACAACAGAGTTGAAAATATTCAAAACAGTTTCAAAGCCAAATAAAAATACTCCTCAATAAAAACTACCTAACACAATCACAAAGCCAATTCATAAAATATGTCTACTAGCTCGGGAAAGAGCAAACAACAAAAAGAAGGGGTAGCCCCCAAAAAAGATAAAAAAATAAAATAAAAAAATAAAACTAACAGCTAATAAAATAAATAAAAGAAGAATCGGTGGGCTGGGGGCAGGGAGGGGGGAAGCGTAAACCGTCGGTGGTTAGTAAGAAAGCGAGATGATCTCCTCGGGTTCAGTCCAGTGTGGTCTGGTCAAAGGGAGAGATCAGGGCAGGGCGGCAGGAGCCTGGCAGCCAGCCGGCAGTGTGCAGTTTGATTCAAGAAAGGGTAACCTTGGCTCATCCCCCGAGGCTCACCAGATCCTCCAGCCGCTGTCCTCGGTTAGGTCACTGGGGAATCTGCAGGACACAGCAAGGAAGGAGGGAAGCAACGGGATCTAAAGCACCCAACGCCTCCTCTCTTGGGATTTGCTTCCTTCCGGTCCGATCTGACAGAAATGCTCAACACCCGAACTTGCCCCAACACACGCTTGCTCTGCATCTCACTGGCACAGCCGTGGGGCACGAGATGCTTCCACCTTTAATGGCAACACAGACCTGGCCCCACACGCCGCGCCGCCTGCCTGCCCCGACCTGTGGCACTCCTGGCCCTGGGAAACCTGTGACACGGCGAGGTCCAGCTGCTCCTCCAGCACCCAGCTCAACGCAGCCCTGCCCAGGCTGCCACAGGCTCCTGGCAGGACACCGTTCCCTGCAAGCTTTTGCCCTCATATTTGAAAAGCTGGGTGGTTTTTAAATGTTAAGCCAGCTAGCTTCAGCCACGTTTGAAAAACAAACAGAGATCATCCACCAGTTCCCTCTTAGGCCCATCAAAGGACCAGAAACGGACCTGATCAGACTCAGATTTTTCTTCCGTCCTTCTCCCAGGCAGGAGAGGAAATACCTCACTCCTCAAAGACAGTGGTCTCGGTAGCAGTGAGAACAGACAGCTGCATGGAGGACGCTTCCCCATCCATCCAACGAGCCAAGCCTGTTTCTCAGGATCACCACCGGGCTGCGATTCTGGCCAACCCTGCAGACTTTTCCTCCGCCACCACTCACATTTCCTTCCCCTTTGCACCCAGACATTAAGCAATGTCCCCACAGGGCTGCTGGGGAGGACAAGGCAAGAACCCATCCTGCCAAGCCTGTGGTGCAGAGGAGAGCCCCAGGCTGGCCACAGGACTCCTCCCACAGGCTGGGTTGGGCCAGCAAGACTCACAGCAGCATCCTCAGCTCCTGCGAGAGCCCAAGCACAGGGGCCGGCTCAGAACTTCGCTCCTCTCATGACCCACTCCCACACAAAGCTCTCTTACCTCCTGCCTCCTTGGTCCCCAGCTTCAGTGATACCCATTGGTAAAAGCTGTTGCAATCAAGGGACCCTGAGAAGAAAGAGTGAAAACACCACTCCTAAGCAAACAAAGGAAAAGTGAAGAGTTATAACCACAACAAATTCAGTCATGGCCCAGATACCGGGAAAGCTGGTTTCAGTTGGTGATACCAGGTCTAAAGAGCACATCACCCTGCAGGACACTGCGTCAGGGAGAAGACGGGCTCTTGGAAAGTCTTTACCAGGTCAGGGAAAGGTCTGGAGATCAAGACCTTGAGTGGTGGCCATGGAGAGCCAGCAGAACCCAGAGATGCAGGCTCCAAATGAACTGCTGCATCTTGCACCAGTCATCTGCAGTCTGGGGCTCAGTGGTGGCATGGCGGGTGCTGCAGTGGGTGGCATTTCTTAACCAGAAAGCATGCTGTGGGCTGAGAAGATGCCACCCACCGCTGCTCACCTCCATCACCACATAGAGATGCAGCCTCTTCCCATGCCACCCTCCATCTGCCTCCCCCTGTGGAGAGCCCAACAGGAAACACTCACCCCTAGGCTGTGGCCGAAGCCGGTGCTCGGGGCTGGACTGGCAGCACTGATGTAACTGCTGACCCCTGAGTCCTGGTTGGCAGCTCCATAAAGCTCTGCCATCGGCCCGGGGCTGGTGGTGCCCAGAAACCCACCAGTGCGACTGGGAGTGGAACCTGCAACAGGAGGCAGCAAAACTACAGAGTGAAGATCCCAAAAATGCAACCCCATCCCACCCCCCTCCCACAGCCCACGGCAAACCTCCGTGACGAGACACCGCGCTGGGGAGGAAAGTGGCAGTTACCTGTCCCTCGCACCACGGCTGCCGCAGCCGCTGCTGCCGCCATTGGTCCATACGCAGTGAGGGGGATTGCTGGAAAAGAAGGAAGAGGCATCTCAGGGGCACTGTGGCTACACGGGAACCTCCTCAACAGGAGCCTTCGTTTCCCACTGCAAAATACCAGGCCCACACAGACGGATCAGCTTAGCGCATCACACAGGACACCCGAGGACAACAACAGGGATGTGCACAGCGCTGAGTTCATCGGTGTCCTTTTGCAGGGTCAATGTCCAGGGGGACTCAGTAGCCCCGCTCTGCTAAGCCCAAATCCCCAGTTTCAGATGCTACCTGGCTGGCAAGATGCAGTTAATGTAAAACTACAGATCCAGATTTTGGCTGTGAATGTGGAAAAACCCAGCCGCTCAGGGAGCAGCTGGCAGCTCGGTGTCCTCAGCCTGTGTGTCCCTTAGTGCTATTCTTGGATAACAGTTTAACAGCTTCTTTCTCCCTATTTTTCTACTCTTCTCAAGAAGCACCATCCTCCTTTCTCCAAGTTTTTCTCCTGAACTGCTCAACCCCTCGCCGTTTACTGTGGAAGAGTAGGAAACATACCTAGGGAGCAGAAACTAGAAATGACTTAATTGAAACAGTAAGTCTTAATTTATATGTAGCAGTTCTAATTCCCAACTCTAGTGCCGCAGGCATCCAGCCCTCGGGGCAGGAGGCATCTAGCCAGTATGTTTCTCTTTGCCCTTAAAACGACTGGGTCAGCATTTCATGCTTGAATGTGAAATTCACTGTGATTCTGTTTAGAGCACTATAAAAAGAGGTCAGAACAAATCAATCGCGTTAAGGCTGAAACCCAGACTAGCTTACAAGGGAATATTTAGTAGCAGGCACCAGCCTGTTTCAAACGAACGTCATACGAAGCTTATATCTGGGTTAGCCGCTCATTACAGGCCCTGGGCCAACGTGAGCATGTTGCTGCTTCACATCGCCTCCAAAGATGCTGTTCGGGCAGGAAAGGCTGCTGGCAGCCACCCTCCTGCCCCATCATTGCTTTAAGGGCCTAACACACAGCTGAATGAACACAGTTTTACTAAGAAAGAGGGCCGGGTCTCCTCAAAAAAGACTCCAGTTCTTTTTCCAGGAGAAACATTTCTTGCTTTTGCAGCCTATCTCCCGAGACACCAGGTTTGTGGGGAGATGACAAAGCACCTGCACGTTAGCTCCCTGCGTGCTGGAGCAATCACCCCTGCTTGTGCCATCCCCTCATCTCAGTTCCACTTGCCAAGCCCGTGAAGCGCAGCCCATTTAGGCACAGGCATCCACTTGAAGGCACAAGGGCCCTCGAGCGCTGCACAGCTCGCTGGGCCTTTGTAGCGACGAAGGGGGCCCTGCCCTTCACGGGACCAACTCCAGCCTGTACGTGGGAATCGCAGCTCTCGGCCCAGCCAAGAGGCTGCGCAGCGACTGTTTAACAGTAGGTAAGCGTAACGGAAAGGGAAGAATGCCACGATCCCCAGCTGGTACTTCAACGAGACACTCAGGACTGTAAGCTAATGTGGCACCCAGCCAGGACAGCAGCATTAATAACTTCTTGTTGTTAGAGAGCCCTGGTGCACCCCAGCCGCTGGTGACAGCCAGGCCCTGGGCAAGTCACCTCCGCTAGGAAAAGGCACAGCGCAGCCAGGGGTGGACCTTGGAGGGAAAAGAATTTTTGCCAAGTCGCCGACATTCCTCTGCATATTTTACAGATTTTGCTGAAAAATGTGAAAATAAACAACTGGACCTATATCTCCTTTGGTTGGCAATCAGAAGGCTCAGAGGTGGGGGTCAGGTGCTTACGTAGTCCTGTACATGGTGTCAGGGAAGGGTTTTATTAAGAGGGAGCAAGGATTTGGTCTCCCCCTACCTTCCTCAGGGCAATTTGTTCAGCGGTGGCCGCCAACCTCAGCATCCTCAGGAATGGAGACTCCCTGAGGATTGACATGTTTCTGTGCCACAGAAACATCCTTTCAAGCCTGTTGGTACTGTAATTCCAGGAGAGCTTCTCAGGAAGCTTTTCCATACCCCCATTGCAGAGAGATTCAAACCCTGAAACAGGTGGGGGCAAGGAAGCGCTGGGGAGGAGGAACACCACAGAAACAAGATGGCACACAGGGAGCAGGACGCTACACAAAGCTGCTTTTCTACAACAAAAACCATGGACAGGACAGAGCTGGGGAAAACATGGCCATGGAAGGGAGAGTAGATAGAAGGAGCATCACCTAGAGAGAACACACAGTCCAGGGGCTGAGGATCCAGAGGCTATTTGCACTGTGAGGACATTGAGCCAGGACTAGTGCCTGGTCCTCTGCCTCCGCTTCATTCCACAGTTCCCTACAAACACTGCAGGATTTTGTGGAGTCCCACCACGCTCACTTTTGCCCGGGAAGCCTGTATGAGAGTGGCTGGGCAGCTGCACCACCCAGAGCCGGAGAGAGCATTCCCTGCAGCCCCTCCTGCACAGGGATATGGGATTAGGGTAACCGGGAGTGCCCCCACACCCTCTCCCTCCTCCCAGCACTCCAAATCTCATCCTTGCAGCAGCTCAGGTTAAGGTCATTTGTAGACCTTTGAGAAGTCACCCTGCTCTCTGCAGTTCTCCATATCTGGTTTACACCCAGCCTGGGGCAAGGAGTTAAGAACAAGGCAAGCAGCAGGAAACGCCACCTAAGGATTACATGGCTTCATTTGGTATGACCTGCATCGCCCTTCTCGGAGGCAATACACATGGCTCTGATTGCCTCTCCATCTTTCCAGCTCCAGCTTTGGATGGAGCTTGTAGAAATGGAATTGGAAATAAGGAACGTTTTCAGTCTAACTGCGCCAGGCTGTGGAGCAGTGACACCGCTGGAACAGCCCAAAGCCCCCTTCTCCCCTTCCGGCTTGTGAGTTTAGGAAATGAGCGGGACTGACCTGTGAGCTCAGGGAGGACGGGGGCACTCGGGAGAGGGGTCCGCTCTACACGGAACTCTAAAAACGAAATGCAAGACAGCTTAGGAACTCATCAAATGCCCCGAGGAGACCCCGCAGAGAGAGGGCAGCGGGGTCTGCTGGGGGAGCAGCCTGCAGTCAGACTGTGACCAGGCCAGTGCCTTCTTTAATTTATAACTGGTGCTGAAAGGTGCTGGACTCCTGCCCTAGAGGCTGAAAGGATCCATTTATCCTTAGCAGAAATCCAGCCAAAGAGGGCAAGTGCGAGGTTCAATGTGCAACCTCAGGTCTGCCCTGGAGCACCTCTCTGCCACCCATCCAATCTGACCTCTCGGCTCCAATGCCAGTGGGTACTCGGTACATGCCACACTCATCTGGGCATGCGTTTACAATGAGGCACTTGAAGCCACTACGACTGAGACCCATAAATTGGATTTACGGAGAACTTCCAGGCAGCAGGAGGCAAGAGCACCTTTCAGCCACAGTCAGCCTGGGCTCGCCTCAGGCAGAGGAAATTACCCATTCCCAGCCCCTAACATCAAGACTTCGTATAAAAACCATCACACTGAGGGACGGAGTAAGGAAGGGGATGCTCGGAGTTGCCACTTCTCTAGAAAATAGCAAGGCAGTCTTTTTCCCTGACTGTGCTCTGCCTCGCAGAGAACGGGAGGAAGAAGAGCCCCCTCTGAGCAGCTGCGGCACAGCGGGTTCTAGCCATTGATTAAGAGTCCGTGTTCTGAACACATGGTGGGGTTGAGAACTTAAAACCTCCCAGTTTGTGGGGGATCTGCAGCCCACTGCCCCAGCAGATGTTTTCTGGAGACTGTGAGTCGTCCAGGTGTTGTTCAGACACAACCATGCGAGAGCAGGAGCCTGTGCTTCGGGTGCCTAGGACTTCCCCGGTCCATGCAAAACCACGTTTTAAAATCTTGTGCTAGTTTCTGAGCGGTGGCAACTCTGGTAAAGAGAGACAGAGACAGACAAAGGCAGCGAGACAGGCAGAGCTGCGGGGGCCCTTCTGTGTCACAGCAGCAGCCCTATGGAGGAGGCTAACATAAAGGGCGTCACAGCAGCCTTGGGCTTTTCCTGCCACTGGAGTGTGAGGATAATCCTAATGAAGGACAGGCTGTTCCCACCTATTCCAGGGCTTCTCCCCTCCCCCTTCCACATCCGTCTCCAATTTAAAGAAAGACCAAACAGGGGAAAGGGTGAAAGGGGCAGAGCCTGGGTCACGGATCATGCCAGGGACTCCCATCACCTGAAGGCAGACCAGAAAACCGAGCAGGGAGCACCACTCACCAGGGAACTGGTAAGTGTAGCCAGGTGCAATGCCAGTGTAACTTCGACTGGCGTAGGTGGCAGCTTGAAAGCCTGGATAACCTGGGGGAAGAGAAAAAGGCTTTATTACAGCAAGCTCGTGAGGTCCACATCCTCAGAGCCTGGCTGCTCACCAGCAGCGTGACCGTTAGCGTCAGACAGCACAAACAGGACTAACAGCAGAAATCCTAAGAAACTGCTGGGCCGAGTCTGCACACATACAAATCTGCAGCAGCGGAGTTTTAGCAGGCCCATTTAATTTTTTCCTCACTCCAAACATGTAAGGGCACGGAGCGTTCCTTCTCAGAAACTCATAGCTCTGCAAACCAAGGCTTTCTGATGCATCAACTGGATTTGCAAATAGGAAGAGATGAGGGAGGTGGGGGCATTTGAACGGCTGAATAGCTCTGAGTCACTCGTGCACTGGAAGTGCTAGTCAATGCGGGCAGAGCAATTCTTCCTGGCGCCAGGCAGGAGGACAATTCCTGCCTTTCCCTGGGAAGCTGCCCACCTATAGAGAACAAGCCTGTGAGAACACAGGGCACTGACTCAGAGATGAATATTTGATTTGAGATCTCCCAAGACACAAGTACCTGGATTTCCCAATGACTCAGCTTAAGCCTTGCTGCTTTAAATTCAAATGGTTTAAAAAAGGCAAAACCCAAAACCACAGGCTGGAGATTTATTTTCTTTCAATAAGTCAAGTGAAAACACTGGGGAAAAAAATGCCCTTTTTGGGGTTTTGTTCAGTGACTCACTGCTACTCAGCAGGCTTAGCAAGGAGAGCCGGGCCGAGTACAGCCTGCCCAGTAACACCAGCGATGATCCTGTGCAAACAGTGTGCTCCTGGTTTGGCTCAAGCCTGGCTAGAACCCAGAGAGGGAAGGAAAGAAACCAGGAACAGCCCCCGCACTGGAAGGATCATGCCTGACTCTCAGATCCAGAGACGAGGGTTTGTGGACCCAGAAGCAGAGGCTGCAGAGGACTTCTTTGGTTTTTTAATCTTGTATCTGAACACATCTGCATCAGAACCACAGACAGACATGAGATCCAATCTGCTTATCATGGATTTCACCTTACAAGACAGTCCCACAATAAGTGTGTAGCGTTCCTTGCAATACCAGATACTTGCTCTCCCTGAAAGGGAGGGAACAAAGTGAGACAAAGCTCAACTAGAACTTTAAGGGCATTTTGTAGTCTTTAAATGGCAGTGAGAACATTTATATGGATCACTGTTTCAATTGGAAGCTCCGGAGCTCCTAAATCAACTAATTCATCAGAAAGTCTGTAGAAGTGTGGGAGGAAGATGCCTGGGCACAGATTACTCCACACTGGGTTCAACTATGTAGTTATACGCTGTTCCATGAGAGCCATTAAAGAATTATAGCCGACGTGCTATGGTCCTGTGGGAGTACCAACGGAGCTGCAGAGGAACAGAGCTGCCCAGCACACGGCTGTGCCCGGCCAGCTCCGCCTGTCGCAGGGCAGCAGTGACAAGTTTGCAGTTTTTCCAGGTGCCACCAGAGGGCAAGTTGTGATCGCAAACAGGTCCTGGCTCCCCCACTCACCGTCCCCGGCCTTGCACCAGGGAGAGCTGCCCTTGGCCGCCCTGCGTCGCTCCCGGAATAAAACCTCTAAGCTGCTGCCTGGCACGACCGGGTGCTGGGGAGGAGATGTGTCCTTGGGCTTACCCAACATGCCGATTCCGAGCATGAAGGCATCCATCCCGTAAGGCATAACTCGGGACCGCCCTCGTGCCGAGCCCGTCGGGGACATCACCTCCTTCGGCTGGGCTTTTTTACACTCCACCTGCCACAAGAAAGTCAAGATCAGGCTCGGTTGCCACCAGCATAGAGCCGTGCCACAAAGCACAGGGCTTCAGGCAGTCCCCAGCCCCGGCCACAGCCAGCAGCCCATCTCACTGTCCTTCCCTACCATCCCTGCCTCTGTCCTGCAAGCTGCTAACCTTCCCCCTCCCCCTCTGTAGCCACCACAGGCAACGGGAGATCAAACACTGATTTTTTCTTCATGCAGTTGCCCTTGATGCTCTGCCTGGCCCTGCACTGGGGCCCCAAAGCCTAATTTTCTATGTTTCTGAAGAAAGGTAAAACCTGTCCCCTCTCAGGCCACCAAGAGGTTTCATGTAACTTCAAAACCTCCAAGCAGAATCACAGAATGGTTAGAGCTGGAAGGGACCTCAAGATCATCAGATTCCAAGCCCCCTGCCCTGGGCAGGGACACCTCCCACCAGACCAGGCTGCTCAAAGCCCCATCCAGCCTGGCCTTGAACCCCTCCAGGGGTGGGGCAGCCACAACTTCTCTGGGCAACCTGTTCCAGTGCCTCATCACCCTCACAGCAAAGAATTTCTTCCTAAGATCCAATCTAAATCTCCCCTCTTCTAGTTTAAAACCATTAGCTCTTGTCCTCTCACTCCACTTCCTGACAAAGAGTCCCTCTCCTGCAGCTCCCTTCAGATACTGGAAGGCTGCAATAAGGTCTCCCTGGAGCCTTCTCTTGTTGAGTACGTTAGCTCTTGTTCTTAAAAGCTCAGTATTGAGCTGGTTCACCTCCATACTGGGAGTTTCTTTCCTAGACTGGATGCTGTGATTTTGCAGAAAAGGCTCAATCCACTCCCCCACTGCAGAGGGACCCAAGTGCCTCATACCCTGCCACTGCCCGATTCTACCCCATACCTCTGTCCCTTCTCCCCCAGGTTCCACCCCAGACACTCACCATTTTGTTGTTGATCTCATGGAAGTGGATTTCACACACTTTCTCCACAATGTCTTCGCTTTCAAATGTGACAAACCCAAACCCTGTAGAAAAGGCAAAACTCCTCGATCAGGTCAGAGCTCTGCGCAGTTTGCACCTGCTACCCACAACCTTTTATTGGCAGGAGAAGAGAAGGAGCCACAGGCTTCTAGGACTGTACAATCAGCCCTTTCTAAAACAGCTGTCACTCATCTTCCCCTTCCAGCAAATCCTGCTTTTATGCACAAGAAGAACAGGACCATCCCTTTGCAGATTCCTTTTTCCTCCTCTTTCTGTGCTTCCTACCCTCTCTGAACCCAAATACTCTCAAAATCGTGTATTTTTTTCTTAAACTTTGCTAATTGCAAGACAAACCACGTGGCTGATAATGCTGGGGAGGATCCCAGCAGACACTCACACAAAGAGGGTCAGTGGAGAAACGAACAGCTGCTTGCCAGGACATCCCCATCCTCACTAAACACACCCCAGCAGCAGTAACACCCTGCACATTTCCTCTTCACTCGCCAGTCATAAAGCCTTGTACAAGCAGGCAAATATCAGCAATAGTTGTACAGAGGAAGGCCAGAATTCACAAGCAAAGTGATTTGCAACCTTTTCCTAAAATAAGGTTAGTATCTGGGGTATAACTGGACAGCGTGATCCTGGCCCCTGGCCACCACTCACACCTCCTTTCTCTCCCCAGCCCCTCTGCTGACAGTTTTGGCAAAGATCAGCTCGGGTGGGCAGGCTAAACTCCTCTCGGCTGACCGCAGCCGCTTCCGGAAAACTGAGGCAGGTGGGAGGATGTCTTTAAGCTTGCCTTACAAGCAAGATGGGATTAAGCAGAGCCTTCCGCTTTCCAGAACTAGCCAATTCCATGGTGCTTTAAAATAACTTTGAAAAACAGATGGGGATCTACTGCCCAGAGCCCCACTTTTTCTCCATCCTGCCAGAAAGGTCTCTCCATAAACTTCTCTGTCTTTACCCAGGTAGTTTCACACCATTCACTTCAACACCCATGAGCAGAGGGGCTTGGGAGCTTCAGAGCAAAACCCTAATGCTGAAATCAGTCCTGAGCCCCATCAGACCCCCACCAGGCCTGCTGCACCCTGGGCAGAGCCCCACTCTGCTGACATGTCAGCTGGCAGCTCTTCCTGCTCTTTCCAAAACACCCAACAACTCTTTTATTGACTAGTGACAGGGAGGCACCGGTGGAAGAACAGGGGTTAACACTTCATCCCTTTTAAGACGAAGCTGGAACAACATCCTAGGCTAGGCAACCAGTGTAGATCTAATGGCTTTGGGGAAAAAAAAAAAGCAAAAACCTGAATAGCTCACTGTGTAGAGAGAGCAGAAGGGAGCGTTCCCTCACTGATCCGGGGGCAGAGGTGGTTGGAAGTGCTTCAAACAACACACAGGCATGAGAGTGGCCCAGCACAGGGCTGTTAGTGGCCTTGATTTGGAAGATGCCAAAGCTAAGTTTGCAAGTAAAGTTGTTGCCAATAAATCTCTGAGCTGGTGCAATGCTTGCTGGTGTTGAGCCCTGCCACACCACCAGGTCTGAAGAACTTGCCAGGAGAGCAGGAGACAGGGACGCCCACAAGCGGGCTGGGTCCAGATAACGCAAATATTACAGCCTTGTTCCCATCCTGTAACCAGACTCCACCAGTAAGACTCGGGTAAGAAAAGGTGACCTGGGAGCACAAGCGGGCTCCAGGCCGAGGAAGGGGCAAGAGGCAGTCACTCTTCAGGCTCTTGTGTCAGCTTTCCCGGAGCTCAGATTACTTGGGACAAGGTAAGACACACACTGCGGGCTGGAGCAGCCGAGGTAAGCGGGCAGGGGAGGGGGCCGCCTCCTCTCACATATCTGCAACTCGGCGAGTTTACAGCACAGGAAATGCACTGGACAAAAGCCCTCTGTGCTGCAAGGGACGCTGGTAAAGGATGCAGATGCAAAAGGATGGGGCGACTGGAGGCAAGATAAAGAGCAGCTGCGACCCGCATGCCCTGCTGCTGGGATACTAACCCCTCCCTACACAAGGCAGGAGGCAAACCCTCTGCAGTTCCCTCTCCTATGGCCAAAAGGCTGCTCTCACCTCGGTGTCGGTTGGTTGTCTTGTCAAACATCAGCATTGCGTCGTCCACCTGCAAAGAGAAGGGCTTGGATCAGATTATCGTTGTTGCCACGAGCATCCTCCAACACGTTTGCACAGAGGTGCCCCTCCCCAAACTAGAGGGGATTGAGACAAGACCTCTTACCCCTGAGAAGGAAACGTGGTGTGCACATACACACACGCACATCAGCTACCACCCCAGGCATGTCCCCTTGCTGCAAGCAGCAGGGTTCCCCCACCAGCCCAGGGCAGGTGCTCCTGAGCTGAGCCCCCTCGGCTCGGCCCCTGGCAGCAAGCGACCCCGATTGTTTGCCTGCGGCTACAGCCAGGGGGCAAGGAGCAGGGAAGGCATTGTTCCCAAATCCCAGCCTCAAAGGAGAGGAGAATTAAAGGGGGGGAGAGAAGCAAAGCTGGAGAGGGGAGAGGAGTAAGGGGCCTCCCAGTGACAGGGGAAGCGGAGGCCTCAGACAACAGAGCCTGCCTGGGAAAGCTGGGAAGCGCCCCCGCCCCCACCCCAGAGGAGCCTTTCCTCTAAGTGAGGTTTCCCACTGCTGGAGGCTGTAATTAGAGCAAATTTACTGCAAGGCCTGAGCAGGGCTGCCTTCCCGGGGGGAGGGGCAGCCGGATCCCATCCCCCAGCCGGCCTGGGGCTGCTCTCCTCCCCGGCGAGCACATCACCGCCTGGTGCCACTTTTCCCCCCCATCTTCCCGCTGGGTGTTGCCTCGCAGAGGCGCATCTGCACCGCTCCGCAGGTCAGGCCAGGCGGGGTTAAAAAATACATTTCAATCCCCTCCGTGTAAGCCCCAGTGTAAACCTGTCCCACTGACCCATCCCTCCTCTCTAATACCACTGCCTTAATCCGATTATGAAACTGGACGTGCAAGTGCTCAGGGGAGGCGGCAGCAGTCTCCGGCCAGCAGCTGCCCTGGACCACCTCCTCCTCCTCCTTCTCCTCCTCCTCCTCCATGCGAGACAGCCACTCCCCAAGCAAACAGCGAGCCCCCTGTGCCCCAACTCCATAGAAGGATTACTCCCTTGCTTCATCCCTGGGAAGCATCTGAATTGCTGCCTTCTCTGGAACAGCCTGCCAGTGAGGGCAAAGCACTGCCCATGTCCCAGCTCTCGCAGCCACAGGCTTCACTTGTGGAGAGCCTGCAGCTCCGGCCAGGGAAGGGAGAGGGCTCTGAGCCTCAGCCCCCAAGGAAAACACAGAACACCCGGCTCCACCTTACTGCCATGAGGATGGAAGGAGCCCTCTCTAGCATCATGAGTAAACAGAGATCATCTTTGATGCCCTTGGGCTTATCCAACACGTCCACCCCACAAGAGTGAGAGGTGACAACAGACAATCTGGCTCCCACTGCTCCTGCCCTCTTCCCATCCCAGCTCAGCCTCCATCAGCCAAGTCAACAAATACCTGAGAAACATGCCAGGCACCCAGTCAGAGCCATGGGGGACATAAGACTTCACACAGACCCAAAGCAATTCCTCAGCAGCTTCCCACACAGCCAAGGAGCTGGGGGCTGATGGCAGCTCATCACACTGCCATTCCCCAGCGTTGCTCCCTCCTGCCCCTGCATCATTTCCCCTCACTGTGCCAGCACAACTGTGACATGCCGGTGGGAAACCTGATGTGGCTTTAAAATATTTCAAGAGGTTTTAGTGTCTGGTTTCAGTAGTTTTTTAAGCTAAATCTATTCCTCTGTCCAGCTCACCGAAAGGCTGGGCACACAGCTGTCCTCCCCAGTAAACACCGGGGGGAAAGCTATGTCAACAGCACTCTGCAGCAATCCCACTCCTGAAGACTTCAGCTCAGGTATCCAGAGCCCACAAACCAATCACAATGAGAGATGAGCACAAGAAGCAAGAACCCAGTGGGAACAAGCATAGCAAAGCTGTTAACTTACTCTGACCAGCAACAACCTCTTCTCTGCAGAGCCTGGAAAGCAGGAACAGCTGCAAGTTTCAGAGCCCAGTGCACATCCACAGGCAAACCCACCTCCTGGGCAATGCCTGTGGCACTCCCATGGTGCTCCAGCACTTTAAGCTGGGACGAGAGAATGCTTCATCCCAAACTGCACTCCCTATGCGGAGAGAGGAGCTGCAGCCTTCTCCATCTGAGCCTTTTTCTGAATTTCTGCTGGTGCTTTGAGAGCAGGCATCTACCCAGCACCTCAAAACATCTTGTGAAAGCATATTTACAGTAACACATCCTCTATTTGAAAGCTGTTTCCTGCCATGAGCTACATCTAAGATAGACAGATAAATGTCTCCCCATCCCTGGAGATGTTCAAGGCCAAGTTGGATGGGGCTTTGAGCAACCTGATCTAGTGGAAGGTGTCCCTGCTCATGGCAGAGGAGATGGAATGGAACTAGGTGATCTTTAGGGTCCCTCCCAACCCAAACCTTTTTTTTTTTGTGTGTGTGTGTATGGTTGGACTCGATGATCTCAGAGGTCCCTTCCAATCACAAAGATTCTTTGAGTCTATAATATATATGTGCATACATACATAATATGTGAAATAGTCCCACCCTTCTCAACTCCAGCGCCCAAACTCTGTGTATAGCTACAAGTATTGGGTTATACTGCTAAGAAAACCTACAGACAAGCATCTTCTCATCTCTTTCCAAAGCAACAGGTGAGATGAGTTGGGTGGTCTCAGACAGCTCAGGGAGGATAAACCCAGGCCCAGAAAGGCCACTGGGACAGCCTGCAGACTAAATTGCTCTGCGGAGCTGGAAGAAGGGTCTCACCTCTACCAATAGGCAGTGGCCATTTCCAGTATCCAGCACCCTCTTCCCACCACCTCCGAGCAGAGGGGATGGGGAACCCTGTCCTGAGGCCCAAGCGCTCCTCAGATACCCCACCTTTTCACACAAAGCGCTGAGGTACTGCAGCCGGCTCCCCACACCCCCCACCCACCCACCGGCAGGCAGCAAGACGGACCTACAGCAACCCCACCAACCCCTAGCGACAAGCTATTGTGGCGACGAAGCCGACACACACCCACCCCCCGCCTCCATCTCCGGGCCTTTCCCGGCTGGGCCGCGCCGGGCCCCAACAAAGGCGGCCGCCGGCGGGGCCGTCGCCATGGCAACGCGGCCGCCAA
>VZRU01011521.1:40097-51943 GCA_013398155.1 Pedionomus torquatus
CCCTTAAATAAATATTTGTTTCAATTCTTTAAACACAGTCAAAGAAGCAGATCGCTTTACTAGAAGACTGTTTAGCTTAGTGGTCAAGGCTTTCTCCCAGGGAAGGATTTGACTTGCTGGTCCAGGCTCCAGTCATCCAGCATTTGAGGTTAGAAGTTCAAGGTTTGTTAATTTCGAGGGATGATGTCTCTCCCTGCCTTTAGCCACCAGGGTTCAAAAACATCAAGGAAAGAAGCACGGGTCCCAACTCTCACTCTCTAGGTCTATCCTAGAGATAGGTGTATCCTTCCCAAGGGATCCCACCGCAGGAGACAACTTCTCTGGCAGGTACTTGGCAGTTTGAGGGTTGGTACCACCCCTCTGAGCCTTCAACCCAAGCTGTCCATCATCACCTCCTCTCTTTTCTGTCTGCAGCAGCTCTCTCTAACTTTAGAAAACCAAATGGAAGTGGAACAAAGATCAAGGCTTTGGCTCAGTGGAGGTAACACATTCAGAAAGTGGAAAAAAAAAAAAAAAAAAGATGGTCCCTGGGGAGGAAGCTGTATGGATTTGCCACTGCTGGCACCTCCTGCGGGAGGGCAGCACCCTCCTGAGAGGGGAAGGCAGGTCCTTCTCAAACCACCACCTGGTTTTGATGAGAGCAGCGTGGTGGTGACAGGAAGGGAAAGGGACCCAGTCACGGGTTTCAGAGAGAGACTCACCACCAAAGCAGGCCTCAGCCTAGCCAAAATACTCAGGTGCACAGATATGAGGCATTTCATACCAAAACAGAACACGCAACAACCCACCTGGCCTTGGCCAAAAGATCTGATTATTTTCAATGGCTTAGTCCCACTCTAGTATCTTTCAGTCTTCCTCAGTCATAGGTGTCTACAGAGGAGGAAGCCAATGACAGCTTCATGTGGATTAAAAAAAATAATTAGAAAATTTCCTCATCAATTCTCATCACAAGTTTGATGAGAAATGTTGGTTGCACTTCCACATGGGAAGACCTTGAGGAAAGTTGTAAATATTCAAGCAAAAGCTTTGCAGAAATAGGCACCTGAACAGCAACTAAAGATGGCTCAAGCTAGTCCTAGAGGGAACCATGGCAACACAGTTGTAGAAAAATCAGGAGAGTAAGAGCTGCCGAGTCGGCTTCAACACAGGGAATGGAAACCAAAACCATCCAGAAACAACTTGACCGTCCTGTCAAGAGAGGGCATCGGCAACCCTGCGAAGTTCTCCCAGCTGCTCAAACAGGACAGGCCAATTCCAGGAAGGAGGATGCACGACCCAGAGCCCAGCTCTGGGGAGCAGGCATGCTGTGCCCTCACAGTTCCAGAAGGACCCTTCTTGCCCTGCTCTCCAGAGCCCTTCTCAAAACCCTAGGAATGGAGCCTGCTCCGTGCTACAGGTGAGCGGGACAGCCTGTCCAGGTGTTCCTGCCCGCTCTCACACCGCACCGCGGGCACCTGGCAAATATCAAATGAACCACCGAAGACCTGAATGACCACTAGCGCTCCAGCATTTTGGCTATCTGCCTACCAGATGCGGAGCACAGAGAACCCTTTGTTCCAGTGGTATTGTTACCACCAGCCAAACTGCCTACTGCCACAAGAGAGGTGATCAGATTCCCCTTCTCCTCCCCTCCCCATCTGTTCATTGCAACCATGTTACACGTGAGAATTTGCATAAATTGCCCTCTGATCTGCAGAAGAAAATCCAAAATCCAGTTTGGAAATCCACAGCAGGTTGACAAGTAGCTTTGATCCCTGAAATTTCCAGAGAGCAGAAGATTAAGGATTAATTAATTAACATTCTCCCAATCCAAAGCGAAGGAAATCATGCCCACCATAAGCACGGGAACAAGTCTTCCTTTAAAGAAATTCCCCATCAGTATCTAAAGGTTCTCCAGTCGGTCAGCAGGGAAAACTCATTTCATATCCCCAAGTCAACCACACCATTTTTCTGACAAGGTCTACATGAATGTGCATCGGTGACAGACGCACAAGCCCTCCTCAAATCCAGCACCTCAGATACGGTGGTTTTCTCTGGGTTGGGACAGTATTGGAGTCACTGCCCAAGTGAGATCTCAGAACCTGTCTCAGGCAAACAGTCCAGAATCTGGATTGAGTATTAGGTGGCAGCCTAAAGGTCAGAATCCTCCTCAGACCTCAGCAGATCTTTTTTCTTGTTTACTTCCAGGATATTTTTAGAGAGCAGATCTCTCTCAGCACAATCTGTCTCACAGAGAGGCTGAGCTTTCGTGACCGGCTCATCCACACACGCAGATCACCTGGAGGCCCAGGGAGAGATGCAGACTGTTTTTAAAGCACTTTTCAAGCGCCCTTGGAGCCACGACTGATTAGTGAGTCACGCAAAGACGTCATTGTGAATATATTTCTTGCAATTCTGCTTCACGAAATGCAATAGCACACAAGAAAACCATGCGTTCAAACACCTGAATTGGGTCCAGGCCCCCACTTCTTCCAGTAGCTCTGCATTTCTAGTTTCTGAAAGGACCAACTTCTCTCCTTATGACCAAGAAAAGACTGGCTGCACTGAATTAGAGCAGAGGTCTGCCTTGCTCAACACCCCCAAGATACCAACCAACAACAGACACCTTTGAAAGAACATAAAGACAAAGCAAGGATATTATGATAGGCCCCAGAGTACTCTGTCATCTTCCAGCTATTTGTGATTCAGGGATTTCCAGAACTCAAAGGAGTGCCTGTGTATTTAAAAAACCTTTCAAGAATTTGTCCCATCAATTTGGTGCCTATGCAAATTTTAGCAACAACATCCTAGGGCAAAGATTTCACAGCTTAGATAAACTCCATGACAAAAAGACCTTATTTGTTCAGAGCTTCCTATCTTGCAATTTACTTCACTTTCTCCACCACAAAACCTCATCAGACCAACCCTTGAGAAAGAAAGACGATCTGAGCTTTTTCAGTTATGAGTTGAAACAAATAACCTTGCTTACAAGATGAGAGACCCAATGGTCCAAAGAAATTGCTCTGATGGACGACCCCTTTTCCCTCCTAGAAATAATACAGAACAAGAGGTTCCCAGAGACTGAAGTGGAAAAGGAGGAAGCAGGGACTCAAGCTTGTCTGAGGCATCCTCATACATGTCAAACTAGATAGAGGACTAGCTATGCCTGAGGTGGTAGGTGCAAGATACCTTCCTCCTCTCCCTCTGTTTCAGGTTTCAGTGAGGGTGGTAGCCTGAATCTGAAGAGGCTGTTGAAATACTTCCTTGTGCAGTCTGAAGATCTCCAGCACCATCCAACTGAAGCCAAGACACTTGGCTACAGATACTGTGAACGCAATTCTTTCCAGGACTTCTGTCCTACAGTTGAAAAAATAACCTCCTTCAGAAAGCACGTCCAAGGCCATCTTGGAGAGATCTGAATTTTGGAACCAGAAGTGTTTCCTAGAGATCCTGCTATGTTCAAAGCCTGAGCAGCTGCACCTGACAAACCATAGCCAGCTTGAGAGCACTTCTCAGTCTTCCCCACTGTACTAAAAAACCCTTTGTATTTTCTTCCTCAGGAAAACAGCAGACCATATTTTTCATTCACAGTTTTAGAAGAAAAAAAAAAAAGAGAAGTGATCCTTCTTTGAAGCAGAGAAACTCTCACTGTACTTGGGATCCTCTTTGAAGCTTCACCTTTCGTGCCTGTTAAAACCAAGTATTTTGATATGAAGGACTGCGGTGCCAGCCTCTTCCTTTCTTCCTTTATCCCTAAGTAATACTCATGGATTTCCTCCCTACACATTTTTATTTTCCTTTTGCCGCTTCCATTTTATAAAGCTGAGAGAAGGTTTTGGACACAGAAAGGAAAGAAAACAAACGAAAACAAAATAAAACAACAATAGGAGAGCTAGAGGAAATGCCAAAATGGAAAAATCAGACTTGGGAATTTTGTTTTATGAAATGTGAAACCTTTTCATCTCCAGCCCAACCAAACTTCCATTTTTTTTTCCTCCTAATGGACACACGAGGTGTGTTGTTTCTGACCTGAGATGCATCGACGCCAGCTACCCTGGTAGGCTTGCAAACTGCAGTTCACGGATTTGGACCAGAGAGAACATTATCATAATCTAATTTGCCCTCATCTTTACTGCAGGCCGTAGCACTTCCTCTCATAATTCTTACAGCACGTGCATGCTTTCTGTCTGGACTAAAGTGTGTTTTCAAAAAGCATCTATCGTGATTTAAAGGCCTTAAGTGGTGGCAAATCTAGCACGCACTTAGCCTCGCAGCCTGCGCGTTACCTAGAAGATAACCTTCACGTAAAACCCATTCAGCAGCCTGGACTCCCCTGTCCTCAGGAGCAGAGGATGAACTCTCCTTGAAGCTGAGACCCAAACTGAGCTTGCCACTGGATTCTCAAAGATTGACTAAAACTCACCCCCAGGAACCTGGTACCTTGATCTTGATTATTCAAGGCAGGGTGACTTGTGCTCCCCTCTCTCTCCTCTCTAGACACTAAAGGTTCTCATGCTTTCCTGGACAGGCAGGAGGAAAGAGGAAAGACTTTCCTCTCACCAGATCCTAGAAAATTGTGAGGCTGCTCAGAAGAAGAAAGAACACAGACAAAGCCACTTCCTCAGAGGGTAAGTCCTTAAAATTTCCTTTTCAGTCCAATTCCAGAAGAAGTACTGGTCCAAAAGACTTGGAAAACATTTTTTCAGAGAAGCTTTCCAAGATGAGGATAACACAACTGAATCTTCACCACCTTTCACTTAAAGATGCTGTAAATTGAGGAGATGGAAGAATACAGAGTCAGGTGCCAAAAGGCCCTCTAAAGAAAGGATCCTAGGATCCCTCTGAGAGATAGGAGGCCCCAGACCATCATAAACAAACACCAAAAGAGCCTGTGTACCAAAATCATGTTTGCCATGAGTCACACCTGAAATCGAAGGCAAACAGCCTTTTCTTAGCCTTAGAAACCACAGAAACATTCAGAGCTCAGAACCCCAGAGCTGACGGCGATGGCCATGGCAGTTTTCCTCCACACTTTTGCACTAATTCTGCACATCAGCCACACAGAACTACCAACTGAGAATTTCTCAGGAAAGAGTTCTCCTGGCCTTCAGTCAATTATTTGATGCTTAGCCTGTAGGATGGTTACAGACGAGAAGAGATGCTCTGAGGAACTCTCCTCAGCTGAAATAGCCAGATGAGCCAGAAAACTGCCCCAAAAATGAAGACTCAATCTGACCAACCCTGAACTCTCCCCACAGAAACTCCCCCAAGCCAAGCAGCCAGCTGCATCGGCCCCACATGGAACTGGAGTGCCGGATGTTGTCCAGGATGCTGGTTCTTCAGAAATGAATCGCACCAAGCTATGCAGAACTCTCCCTCCTGCCCAGTCCCAAGAAAACAATCCGACACAACCAGTTCTTGCCAGTCTCCTGACGTCAGGACACCTTCCAGCATATGACCATTAAACAGAAGGAACATAACAGCATAACACCCCAAAAGAACTGGAAAGTGCTCCTCAAACTAGAGAAACAGTAGCTGCTTGTAAACAAGGTGCTACATGACAGGCTTCTGCTTCAAATTATCAGAGGTACAGTTAAAGTTAAAGGGGATCACGCCCAAGACATTTTGTTCTCCTATCAAACGCATCCACCAACAGCACAGAAGCACATGCAAGACAAACAACCTTCAGACTACACAGACACGTGGACACCACCACCTTTAGTGGTGACACCACGTAAAAGCTCTTGGGGACTCAACAGAGTTTGCTTATTTCTAGTAGAAAACAAACCCACGCAGAGCTAACGACTGGCAAACATGGGGACATCTGACCACTCCTACTATTGCCACTTTCTCTTAGGACTGAAAAGAAATACAAAGGAGTCCCACTTTGCAGTCATGACAGCATCCCAGGACATGCAGATTTGGCTTTAGAAGCTGAACAAAGGTACTGAGCAAACACTTGTTCCAAACTTTCTGCCCCAAAGTTCCCATGATATGGCAAAACCGGTTACAAAACACCCCTTCCTTTCACCAATTAATGTGCCTTAACATAGATCCTGCAAAAGGGTGATGTTTTCAGAAGAAAATTAATACCAAAGCGTTCATCCCACTTTCATCCCTCATGCTGTGGTACTTCCTTCCACATCCGTGATGCTATCACCAATGCCAGATTACCGCTCAGCGAACCACATTCTGCCCCCGCAGATGGGCAAGAAGCTTGCAACAGCTACAGAATCCAACGCTTCTTGCCCCAAACAGAAAACCCATGCCCAACACCACCAAACAACAGTGAAACAGCCACAGTGACCTGCCCCGGGGGTGACCACATTCAGCATTTGGGTATGATGATCCCCTTCAGTTCCTAATCCCATTAAAAAGCTTGAGATCCTTCAGTCTAATACTACTGAGATTGCTCCTGGGGATGCTGACAGCCCTGACAGGGAACTGGAGGGCCAAGACCGAGCCCCCTTGCATTCTCTGATTCAGTCCTGACTCACAGTTTGCACTTCTGGCTGTCATACACAGCACAAGTGACTTCCATCCACAGAAGCCCACCCTTCCCCGAGCCACCAGCTGGCACAGAAGAGCCAGACCACCACAGGGGACAGCCATACTGTCAAATTTTCTTCAGACATCCAGAACTAACACCACCACTTGTCCAAGACTCGGCATGAGAAGTTTTAGGACCAAAAGGCTTATTTTTAATAAAGGATTACTAAAGTATCAATCACAAGGCTTCAAGTTAGGAATGGGACAAATTGACAGGTTTGATGCTGCAGCCACTGATAGGGGTGCCTACAACCCCTCCTCCAGTGTTCAAACAAACTGCCGATCTGTGGGCCACAAAAAGCCTCTGGAGAGGGAAAAACTGGAAAACCATTTCCTTTAGCTCAGATCCTGCTGACTACAGCAACAAGCACAAACTCTTTGCTTCAAATCATCACAGGGCAGGAGTCAATGGCTGTAGCCCCTGTGAAGCCATTACAGCCACCAAGCGCCTGTAACTGACCTTCAGTCTACTTAACCCCGTGCAAAAGACTCACAAGCTCCTAATCCCGCCTCCACGGAAGTTCCAAAAACTCCTTTTTGCCCCAGAAGCAACAGCTTTGATCCAGCACCACTCGAGAGACTTACCTTCCCAAACTGCTCAAAATACTGTTTCACATCCTCCACAGTAGTGTTCACAGACAGACCACCCACAAATATCTTCTTCGTTCGGGTCACCATCTGGAAAAGGGAAGGACAGGAATTCACCAAATAAACCCAGAGCCAGCACAGAACGAGACTCAAAAGGCCACTAACTGCCCTCCACTGCCGGGAAGCGCCTGCCCCTTCGCTGCAGCTGAGCTTTCCAGCTTCTCGAGGCCCCCTGGCCAAAAACGGCAGCAGGTCTGTCCTACACTGGACGCTCTCACCCTCCCACTGCCTCATTGTGCTAGCCAGCGGCCAGCCACCACCACCTTCTCCTCAGACAGCACGTCTCTCCCCTCGCCAACCTGCTGCCGCTCTCTTGGCACCTTCACACCGCCATGAAGACGTAGGACGTGACTGTGTCCCCCCCCCCAGCCCTCCAGCTCTTCCTGCAGCACTGGCACTTTGCACAGCCAGCCTCCTCCAGGCTCCCCCAGAGCAGGACGACAGGCAGGAGGCTCCAGCACAGGTAGGCTGCCCAGGCTTCAGTCCCAGCATCCAGTGGTGCATGGAATAAGCCTCATTTCACACCCATTCCCCAGTCACTTAACTGGAGCCCAGTCAACTCCCAGTTAAATCTCTTTCACCTTTGCAAGAAGGCAAAGGGAAGACCCCTCTGCCACTTGTCACTCATGCAGCTGGGACAAGGAAGAAAACTAGCTACCCTGAGAGGGGCCATTGCTGCCGGGCTGAGGCACATCGGCATCATTTGAACCAGCTCTCCAGCTGCATCCTCCCCTTAGCTGCCTGGCTACACCCCTGCTCTCAGAGGAACACATGGTCCTAATTACCCCAAGGAGCATAGGGCTAATCCGCAGCAATTCCCTGGCTTGGAGAGCAGCCCGTTCTAACACTAAAGCACCTTCTGTCACCAAACTGCTTAATGGAATTAACCCAATTCCTACCATGTGCTTCCTGGCTCCAGTTACTCGGGATACCTGCTCACCAATTGTTCTCAGCGCCTGATCCCCCTTACTTCCCTCCCGGCACCAGTCTCCTCTTCCCTCTCTGCTTCTCCCCAGCTCTTTCTCCCATGACCACACTTGGAATAGAGAATCTAAACTTTAAAACTCCCATTCACGAGCAAAGTTAAAGGGAGACCCAAAGTCTAAAGGCAGTCTCCAGCCGGCTGCTGGCTCATCAGTTACAAGTTTCTAACTGCACACTTAGAAAAAGTTCCTGCAACTGCATATTTCAATGGCAGAGACTCTTGTAGATAAGGTCCAACACCAAACTCCTGCCACTTCCAGTGCTGAAGCACACAAGGGCATTTTACAAACTGAACACCTTCTCCCCCTCCCTGCCATATACCTATGCACACACACGAGCCTCATCTCCACCTGTACCACACTGCGACACAGAGCTGTTCTCTGCCTCCTAAGGCCTGAAACTTCCAGGCACTAGCTGCACCCTTGGAAGGACTAAGTTCACCCTGGGCATCTATTTCACCAGCTTTAACTACTGCATCCTAAAGGACAACCAAGGGGCCTCCTGGTTCCTCCAGTGCTATGCACAACCCCAGTGCTGAGCCCGACAGGAGCACACTGCAGCGTGGCACATCACGCTGGCCACAGGGCACAGCAGGTCCCGCTCCGGGTGAGCAAGCCCCAGGGAGCAACTCAGTTGTGTGCACCAACAACCTCGCACAGACAGACAAGATTCACCACCACAAATTTCACCCTTTGGAGTGGCGAAGGCCACCTGCAGTACTTACCTTGGGCTGTGCTCGGCGGGGGAATGCTACCTTTGGGTCAATCTGAAAGAGACGTGGGGAAGAGCAGGTGAACACGCTTTTACCGTCTATTTACAGAAGCAAGGTCTCCTCCATGCGCACGGCTGTCTCTGCCCACGTGGCACCTTGCTAAAAACCCAAAGAATCTACCTGAGGTATGTAAAACGAAGCTGGCTGCAGACATCTTTCCCACTTGGTAAGGTGTAATCCAGAGAGACTACAAGTCCCAGCATGCAGCGGTCTGTCACTGGCTGAGCGCTGGCCAGACGTACCCGGGAGCTCATCACATGCTGGGATTAACAGGCTGGGCTGCACCCTCCCGCTCAGCCTGCCCTTGGGTGCCCAGCGTCACTGGCCTCACATTAAAAGTGCTTTCCTTTGCCTTTTTGCTTTCCCCTTCCGCTCTACCTGCAAGCACAGGGCTCAGCCGGCTACTAAAACAGGACAGAAAAGAGGCAGCCCAGAGAAAGCCAAACATTTAATCCCGCAAAGCACAGGGTGAAGAAATAAAGGAGCAGAGAGGAGTACAGCATGAATTAAAGCGAGGAGCCCAAAGACCCCCCCAGGGCTGCGGGGGCTGTGGCTGCAGGGTAGCGTGCGGCCCCTCTCCCCAGGCTGCACCGCTCACAATGACGCGAGGCCTCCCCTCAGCGGGCTGAGCCCTCCATTATGCCTGTTCAGCTCCTCTATAAACCTGCCGCCAGCCGGAGCGGCCGTCCCCGCGCCGCCATCCAGGTGCCGCGCGTTCTGCTGGGCTCAGCACGGATGAGCACGGGCCCTGCGTTGGCCTCACACCACCACAAAAGCCGGGACAAGACTAACGCCGCTGCCAGCCAAACGCCTACGAAGCCTCCGCTCCTCCTTAGCCACCACCTCTTTCTTTATAGCCTATTTTTACAGCAACTCCTGTAAAGTTACATCACACCGGGGATGATCCAGACCTACAAATCAGCTTATAAAAGACCTGTGGTAAAGGCAGGTTTGGCTCATCCCCGCATTTGGACAGGCTGCAGCTGGGAGGGCAGCCTAGAGCGTCGTCCCATCAGCCCAGTAGCTCCAACAGCCCAAAAGGAAGCTGTGTTTTCTCCAGCTCCTCTCGCTGCTTTGTTTCCAGTCTGGCCGCCCTCCCGTCCCACGTCCTTTCACTTGTCACACAGCCCCCCGGAGCTCAGCCTCCCCGTGCCCTTCCACCAGCTTCTCTCCCTGCCTTCCCCACCTCCACCCTGACTCACAGTCTACAACATAAATAAACTCAGCACGCAAGTAAACAGAGGCAGAAGTGAAGAGCACAAATAAACTCAAAAATAAACCTCCCTCCCCGAGCTACAAGCACCAGCAGATTAGCATACCCTCTGGTGCCTCCCCAGGGCATCTGAACCCTCCCTCCCCTCCCGGCAAACACACACACACAGCTTCCTGGCTAGTGCAGACACCCACAGCAAATTCTGAGGACAGTGGACGGCAGGAGACCAGGAGGTTGATGGCAGATAATAAGCAAAAACAATAATCTACTGTCTTTTACTTCTCAGCCAGTGTCATTCAGCTCCTGCCAAGAAGATGCTTTCATACTCAGCAATGCTAAGCTCGGCCTCATTTTCTCATTACCCTGAGTGTGATCAACTGGGCAGAGATAACGCGTCGTCCTGGCTGGAGGGAGCAGGCAGTCATTTCACAAATTCTTCTGCACAACCAGCTATTGTTGCAGGTAGAGGGAGGCCGGGGTGGCTGACTGCAGGGGCAGCCCTGGGAACACGCGGAGGGGAGTGAGTTCAGCGCCGGACTCAAGTTACTTGAACTGGACTGCTCCTCGGTGGCTGGAGTCTTACTAATTAAAGCAAAAGCACTGGTGCCTTATTCCCTCATTTCTGGTGTTAAAACAAATAGCCCTGGAGGAGTTGTGTTTCAGTGTCACCCACTGACGTAATGGATCCTTTCTACAAGCCCAGATAGAAATCTGCTACGAGTGAGAGCATTCAGGACTGCTCAGATTGTATCCAAAAAAACAAAACCGTGGGATCAGGCTGCGGTGAATGGAAGTCACTTGAAACACAAACTGCTTCCACTTCACCCCACAAGGCTTTGGGGACAAGGAATCCCACTGATGTCGCAGGTGCACCATGCGGGCCAGCCGGGCTCCTCGGTAACGCTCTTCAGGCCACCCATGGCACCATTTAACAGCTCGAGTCATGTAACTCCTGCCTTCACCCAGCTGGTGTCGGTGCCCCAAAGCAGGCAGAGGACGGGGAAGGACCCACAAGACCTCAGGACTGGATTTGTTCGTCCATTGCACCTTCGCTCCATCACGCTCCACTGCCCCAAGAGCCGCAGATCGCTCGCTCCCTCCACCACAAAAGACAAACCCAGCAAAAACTCCATAACAGCAACAAAGAAATGACAGGGCAACCCAGCACCACCAAAGCCCACTCTTCAAAGCACCAGCCGGCTGCAGCTTTACGAAGTCACGCAAATCTTTTACCTTGAGACTGCAAAGCCAATTCTCATATCAAGCATTTCCATAAATAACCCCGTAGGCTGCTGCTATCTAGCTTACAAACAAAGAGGAGTCTGAAAAGCAAAAGGTTTCCCCGGAGAATTGGGCCAACGGCACTCGTTAGGGTAGGAAGAATCAGAAAACAATGAAGCAACAAGTTGGGCAGACACTGTCTATCAAGTGCTGCTTGCCAGGAGACACCAAGCCTCGAGAGAAGGCTGCCCTTCCAAGACACCGGGCCTTTTCCTGCAAAGTTTCATAAAACCCTAAATTAGGATTCAGATGAGTTTGTGTCATTTAACCCATGACTCACAGCAGAGCCTTTCAGTTCAGCAGGGAAAAGCCATGTAGAGGCTCCACACGATACCACAAGACCAACCTCTCACCAGGCCAAACAGCCCAAAACATCAGACCTAGGTGAAAAACACACCTCATCACAAACAAAAAAAAAAA
>VZRU01011521.1:62294-101465 GCA_013398155.1 Pedionomus torquatus
AACTTTCCCACCTGCCTCATGCCCATGCAGTTCCATGAGCTGAAGTAAACTGAGTCACTGACCCTTTTCCCACCAGGAGCAAGAAATGATTCACAAACTGTGCTCCTCAGAGCTCCCAGCTGGCGGATAGCCAAGCCGCCGCAACAGCTAAGGACCAGCTGCCTCCAAAATAGCTGTCAACGATGCTCTTCAGCACAAAGCTGGGACGCAAGCAGCGTGGAGACCCTCTGTCAAAAGCCGAGGGGTGCAAAGGAGCAGCCAGAAACCTCCCTCACAACAGAGGTGCACAATATACATTGGAACCATCCCTTTACTAAGAGTAGGAACAAAACAGTAACATCTACAATTCAAAGTTTGTTGGATACATGTGTCAAAAGGGGGGGCATTAATGTTGAAAAAAATCCTTTAACACTTCTACAAAAATTTATTCTAATTAAATGTTTTGAAGATTTTAGTTCCATCTATCTGCCACATTCCTGGAGAAGGCTGAGACGAGATCTGATCAACACCCATAAATACTTAAAGGATGGGGCCAGTCTTCTTTCCGTGGTGCCCAGTGAGAGGACAAGAGGCAATGGGCACAAACGTGAATGTAAGAAGTTCTATCTAAACACGAGGAGGAATTTCTTCACTTTGAGGGTGGCAGAGCCCCGGAACAGCCTGCCCAGAGAGATGGCGGCATCTCCATCTCTGGAGACATTCAAACCCTGCCTGGACATGTTCCTGTGCAACCTCCTCCAGGTGGACCTGCTTTGGTGGGGGAGTTGGACTAGATTATCTCCAAAGGTCCCTTCCAACCCCATAGCATTCTGTGATTCTCGATTAATCAATGAGCCGCGTCTGCTCTCCTGCTTGCAGGAATGACCAGTGCAGCTCAGGAGACATCAAAACAGAGGACTCTCATGATTTACACTGGAAATAGCGGGATCATACTCAGGCTTGCAATATCCTGACTCACTGGATTTGTAATCTGATTATATGGGTGTTTTTGGAAGCCCTGTTTAGTATGTCCTGCCCTGCTCCAGCATTTCCCCTCTGGGGATCACAGAGTTCGCTGCTGCACAGACACCCTTGGGGTTTGGAAACTGCTCACTTGTGACGGATGGAAACAGTGAGGCGTCTTCCAAAACTTCCCATTGATTTTGAGCATTTGAGTCAAAAAGCTGGAGACGCAGCAAACCTTCCTCTTTCCAAATAAAGCCTGGGGAAGCTCTGGGCACATGGTGTTTTCTGCTAAACAAGCATGGGGTGTCTCAAGGTGTGCACCCCAAGACCTGGGTTTCTTTATAGACAGCGACTAGGTCAAAAGCATAATATCCAGTTAACCTATACCATCTTTATGTTTTTAGCCACAAATAGCACCCTGTCCTTTGTTTACTGGGACTTTGCTAGACACCAGTAAAGCTAGTACAAGTATTTTTCTAGCTCAAAAGTTAACATGTTCCCATGACATAAAGTATATTTAAAACAAGTCACATTTTAGAGGATGAATTTAAAAGAGCCTCTCTGGTGTTTGAAAAAAAGCTGGGGACAGAATAGACATTTGCTGGGAGAGCAGCTCTGGAGCCAAGCAAGTTTTTGAATTAGGAAAGCTCCTCTTACACACTCCTGCCTGTCAGACAAAATGTGCTCAAGTTCGTTGGTCATTCTGGAGCCTTGAAAGCAATGCAGCGTCTGGTAAATTCATTCCCAGATGCTGGTGAACAAGGGATTGTGGGAGACTGTGTAAGACGGGGAGGGATTTACTGCAGAACAGAGAAAAACCAAATCAATTAAAGTTTGTTCAGCCTTACTTCCCTTTTGCTTTATTTTGGGTTTTTTTCAGTGAGGCTGCAGTAAGAGAAATTTTTGGATTTTATGTTTGTGTTGCTTTAAGGACAGGAATGCTGGAAAAGGAGGTATTTGATACCTTTGCTGCTAATTACAGTGCAAGCTCCCAGTGTCCTGACAATGCCCTTGTCCCTGACCTGGAGGGGCCTCACTGTCTCAGGGTCAGCTGTAATTTAGTTTTAGGTCAGACCTGGGACTCTCCTGCCAAACTAACTGCACTTTGTTTTGAAGTAGAAACCATTTACTAGCAAGTCTGAGACCATCAAACTCATTTCACTAACGAGAAACAGGAACGAAGTGCAGAGCCCCAGAGACGAAGGTCAGTGTTGGACACAAGGAGAGCTCAGCTGCGGCACAGGAAGGGGCTGCCCACTGAGGCACACAACCGCGTGCAGGAGCCCAGGTCTCCTGCTCCCATGTTTATAACAAAAACACTCAGGGACCAAGGAAACCGTGCCAGTCCCCGAGCAGGCACAACGGCGCTGTCGGCCCCCCACCTTATAGAGCTTACACCGCAGTTGCTGCATTGCACAGGAGGCTCAAGAAAGAGGACTGAGCGCTTCAGTAAAGCTCATGAGTTGTCGGTGCTGCTCCCACTTCTCACAGATCGGCTGGGTGATTTGGGCCAAGAAAACTCTCTTTTTTTCTACTCGAAAACTGAGATTTTTCTTCCCTACCTCAAAATAAAAAAAATTCAAAACGCTTTGAGATCTTCAGAGAGAACACACTGCACAAAATAACCCAAAAGCCATAAAGGGAAATACAATCAGCGCTCTAGCTCACAGGGAATAAAGTATTTTTTCCAACCAACAGATTTTGATCTGATCTTCTTCCCTTTCACAGTATTCCTGGACAGAGATTATACTGTCATGGTGCCACACAGCGTTACCTGTGTAATGCTAATTTATTTGTTACTAAATTAATTTATCACTGCAAGAACCATTCTTTACAAATTGTGGGTTGTTCTGAGAGCCCAGCACATTTTCCATATTTTCAGAGTGCCTGCTCTTTTGCATTTCTGTGGACATAGGAGTGGGTTTGCTAAGGAAAAACCTATCCAGAGCACAACTGGTTTTTGCAGCTCTGCACATCACTGCAACAAGAGGCACAGGAAAAAAGCTGGATGAAAAATTTGTGCCAATTTAGTAAACTGGAAAGTTCTCTTCACAGCAAAGGAGGGTTTTGTGTCCAAATCTGTGAACATATGAATCAGACAAACAAGTACAGGCCCAAACACGCTCTTTGGAAACACTAAAACATCCTCAGCTCTAGGTGCTGGCCGTAGTTGGGATTTGTGATCAGATGCGAGAGACCACAGCTGTAGTGAGAACAGGTCTGCTAAGGGATGTTCAAATCTTTCTTTCGTGAAAGTTGACTAGAAGACTGCAACGCACCTTGCTGCGTGTTAACACTAGGTCATGGCCTGCGATTAGGCTCTGGGGAGACCTAATCGCAGCCTTTCAGTACCTAAAGGGGGCCTACAGGAAGGCTCTGTTCACAAACACCTGCTGCAATAGGACAAGGGGCAATGGACTTAAGTTGGAGAAGAGTAGATTCAAGCTGAATATTAGAAAAAATTACTCTAAGGATGGTGGAACACTGAAACAGGTTGCCCAGGGAGGTGGTTGAGGTCCCTTCCCTGGAGATATTCAAGGTGAGGCTCGACAAGGCCCTGGGCAACCTGGTCTAGTTGGGGGTGTCCCTGCGACTGCGGGGAGGTTGGACTAGATGACCTTTGGAGGTCCCTTCCAGCCTGGATGATTCTATGATTCTACGACAGCTGCAAGGCAGTGTGGTAGAAAGAATTACCAGCCCTACATATTTTCAGATGAGTTAAAAATGCAATACGTCCGTTGTCAGGCACTACAGGTCCCTAACTATACCTAAACCCAAACCGCTCCTCTCACCATTGGTACCTCTGCAAATATCAAACCCGCTTCCAAGAGCTCATCTTAATTGCCAGAGCTCTTTTTGGGACAGGACCCAGCTACCCAAGAGCTGGGTACCTCCTTCGCGACTCCGAGAAAACCACGTGTTTTGGGAGCAATGCGACTGCCATGTACCAGAACAAGGCTCTGGAGCAGAGCAGATAGCTTCCTTGGCAGCCAGCCTGCAGTGCTGGAGCTGGCTCCCAGGAGAGATTAGAGAGAGTAAAAACCTCATCGCCATCAGAGCAGCACACTCAACCTGCTTCTACCACAGATTTCTCACAAGCAAAAAAAAAAAAAAATCCAAAAGTGTCTCTACAAATAGGAGGCTGTGGGAACAGAGCAGAAGATAACCCAGTTAATGTCATGCAGACAGCTCTGCTCACAGCTCAGGTAACACCAATCAGTAAAGGACAGACAGAAGCTCTCAGCAGAGCCTGTTTTACACTGGGAAGATTACCTAACATCTGGACAGAGAATTACCTCCCTGCCTCAAGTCACCCAAACCCCAGATCTGCAGCTACAAACGTTTCAAGAGAGGTTTTTAAATTTGGAAGTTGAATAGCATGAAACATATTCTGTCTCCCAGATGACCTTATCCAAGCCGTGTGGGTTTTTATTATTTCAAGGCACGGTAGAGGACAGAAGCTACCCTCAGGTTCCCAGGTAGCACAGTTTATACCCTGAGGCAGATGAAAGTACAAACTCCAACTCACTTAGATTTTGTGTGCTTCTGGACTCCCCTGCTACTTCGGGTGTCATAACATTTGTGTAACCCCTAGAGCATAGAGGAGAGAGGGTTTTCACTGGTTTTGAGGAAGGCTGAGCTCTGCCCTTAGACAAGGTAATCTTCTGTCTACATAGAGGACTTGCATAGATGAGCTGTTTCCCAAGGGCACAGCAGAGCCTCTTCAGAGACAGCTCCCAAGGCTGGAGCTCCCATGCAGCAGGGCATGATGCAGGCTCACCCCTTGGCCCAGCAGGCTCCTGGGGACAGAGCCATGATAGCCATGGACTGCCCGATTAACTGTTCAGAGGTCATCTGCTGTCTCCTCCAGCGCCACCGAGGTAGAGCTCTGCAAAGGTGAAGCATGGAGCTCTGGGCAGGGCTGTGCGGGCAGCAGCCCAGCCTGGGAACTCAGGAGCAGCAAGGAAGGAGAGGATGCTGGAGTGGAAGTGATTTGAATTAGAACAAACTGGCTGCTGAATAGAAGCTTTTATTCTAGCATGGAGAAGGCTTTGTTAGTCAAGCACATGTGATGCACAAAAGCCTCCACTTGAATTCATTGAGTTTTAATTGGTTCTCAGGTGGGGGAGGAGATGGGTGTTAGGAATTAGGGATTCCTTAAAGAGGCAATATCATTAAATCTTAACGCCTCTTCCATCTCACCCTCAGCTTCGGCTTAGGAGTCTGGCCTCATTCAATTGTCTTATGTTAGAGAATCAGAAAAACTGAGGGAGAGAAAGGGTGGGAGGGGGAGTCGCTAATAAAGCCTAAAGGGAGATCAATGAATGAGGAGGGTGAGGGGCAGGAGGAAGGCTGAAAAAAAGAAAGAGACTGGTTGAGAGAGGAGGGAGGTCACACACACAGGCAGGGAAGGCAGGAGAACCTCAAAAGGATGAGGGAGAGAGAATGATGCCATTCGAATCAGGGCTTTCTTTTCTCCCTGCATTCCTTCTTTTATTGAACACTTAAAACTTCCCTGGAGATCCTCTGTGAGCCTGTGCTCCAAAATAACAGAGTCAATCTCCACAAGGAAGGAAGCAAATCCTGGGATGGGCATGGGGTGCGCGGGCTTGGGAAACAACAGCAGCAACAGAAACCTGCTTGGAAGGACCTTGCAAGAGCTGCTGCGTGTTTTGCCAGACACAGCACGTTTCAGACAGAAGTTTTGTTACTAAGAGCCTGCTGCAGACGTAGCTGAATCAAGGTCCTTGTGAGTGAAAGAGAAAGGGAGTAATCGGGAGCTAAGGAGATTTCACAGTTTGGCGTTGCAGGAGCCCAGCACGCTGCCCAAAGGGACCTGGGTACCTGCAAGGCAGACCCTGACAGATTGCTGCTACACGGGGATGGGAGGACACGCACCTCACAAATGGATAATGGTTTCCATCAGTCCAATACATCGTAGGAAAATGAATTAATGTTGTTTTGCCTACTACATTTGGAATTTAGGTAGGTAAGTGAATGACATACCGAACACGCTGCCAGCAAACACCAACTCAAATGCATTTTCTTGTAGAGTTCCCAACAGAAGAACACTGCTTCTATAATTAAGGCAGGCAGTTTATCCTGTATAAAGTTATACACAGCAGACATTTTTTTCAGGAAGCACTGCTTACTGTTTTACTATAATTCTTCATTACAAAAGATCAGACTGCACAATCTCTGTGTGTAGACACCACAGCACTAATCTCACCCAAAACAGGGCACTGCAACCAATTACTATACGGATGCAAACGGGAGGTCTCCAACTTCTGCTGGAGGACAGTGGGGGATGCTGAAAGCAGCATTCCTGAGGCGGGTCGGACAGTCTCTTAGAGGAAAGCTGAGTTCCTTACTGTGATACGGAATCTGAAGGAAACACAAGATCCTCCGCTGACATAGCTGTGGTACGGGGTAGCTCTCATACATGTGGCTTATTCACTTTTTTCAGGGCACAGGAAAAAAAAAAAAGGAAAAAAAAAAAAAAAACAACAAAAAAAACCAGCTATCAGTGAATTCACCCATTGAAAGTATCACAGTATCCAGTTTTCCAAGCCCTCTCCCTGAAATAGGAGCCTAAGTATCATTTAGAAGTGACACAGTGACTGAAGTCTCATTTGGTCCTTAACTCCAACTAAAAGCAGACGTGGTCTCCACCTGGCAAAGGCATTTGTGAGCAGTGGGCTGCGACAGTGCCTGGCACTGCCTACACAGAAAGCGTTTAACCACACATGGAGAAGAGCTTACACTACTTGCCTTGATTTTTAATACTGCAAAATCTGTACTGTGACTCTGCCAAGCTGCCTACTGTCACCACTTGACCAGTGACAACCCAAGAGAGCCCTGCTCTAAAGGAGCAGCAGGGCTTTCCTCCAATGAGGCAGACTCTCCTGGACGGTTCACACAGGAAAACACAAACAAAAAGCCCCACAAATCACAGTAGAGATACGTTACTCACCCACCCACCCCATTTCTAAGCAATATTTCTTGCATGCTTCAGTTTGCCTCTTCACACAGCACACCCACATTACAGGTAGCATACAAGTTACAGACAGGTTTATTTCATTTTCTGTCTTACAAGTTTTAATTAATCCACAGGCATACTTTTCAAATGAGATCTGACTCGCTTCAAGCAACCAGCTACTCTTTATCACCAATGGTAACATTTGTGAGTCCATCTCCTCATGCGCAGTCCTAAACGTGACCCCTGCCTCCTCAGAAAGCCGCATCGCTCCGCAGAGGACTAAGCAATTGCACTGCTTCCTGCAACCCTGCATTCAGTGCTAGAGACAGAGCAACTCCTGTGACCATCTTCCCCAGAGCAAAATGTAGGAAAGCGCTGCTGTGGTAAGGATGGGCAAAATCATGCCTCCAAGATTGCTCACTGTATTTATCCTGGACTCGTTGCCCTGGATGTGTTTGCCGTCCTCCCAGCAGTTTTCTAGTAACAGCCTTTCCTGTAATTGTTTCCTTCTCTTTCAGATACGTTCAGTTTATCTTTATACTTCAGTGCGGGAGTATTGGTTTTCCTGACACTACCTTGTTTCTCAACAGTTCCCTATTTTGTAGCTCCAATAGGATCAGAGCAAATGCCATTTGTGCCTTTGGAAAGAAAAATAAAAAATAATTAAAACCACCCCTCCCATTGTGCTCAAAAAATCTTGCTGCCCTCCTATGGCTTTCTGTAGGTGCCTTTGGCAGTTGGGATCCTCTTGCAACATTTTTCCTAGCAAGTACCATTTCCACAGCCTTTTGGTATGCGACAGCAGGCTCTTCTGAACTGCTTCACTACACAAGCCACAGATTTGTCTGTCACAAACAGTGTCAGTTATCACAGCATCACATTTGCTGTGTGCAGCAGGTCTCTTTAAGACTGCCATGAATTGAAAATTGTTTTCCTACCTCTTCTCAATGCCTGATGGAACAGGTATCTCAGCAATCAGCAGTGGCTTTGGGGCAAAGTGTGACTGACACATCTGTATCAGCTATTCGGTTAATTTTATTCTCAGCCTGCTTCATTACATTAAACCTCCAGATGCTCAACATATTTCCTCCTTCCCAAGCAGAATCATAGAGTGGTTTGGGTTGGAAGGAACCTTAAAAATCATCTCATTCCAGCCTCCCGCTAGACAAGGTTGCTCAAGACCTCGTCTTGAATACCTCCAGGGATGGGTCATCCACAACTTCTCTGGGCAACCTGGGCCAGTGTCTCACCACACTCATAGAAAAGAACTTCTTCCTAATATCTAGTCTAAATCCAATGCCCTCTTTCAGTTTAAAAAAGTTACCCCTCATCTTGTTCCATTCCCTGCCTACAGCCAAGAGTCCCTCACCATCTTTCCTGTAGCCCCCTTTAAGTACTGGAACAGGCTCTAAGGTCTCCCTGGACCCTTCTCTGGGATGAAGAGACGGCAAAATCATGCTTTCAGCTCCAGAAGAAATTTAGCTCCAGCTGCTCTACCAATTCGACTGGCCTCACCTCACAGGTCCTCCTTTAACCAGGAGATTGCCTCTTTCTTTGTGAGTAATACCATCACACAAAGACAAAGCAACCCTACGCAAAATTCAGCCCAAACAAGGTATTGCTGCCAATTTCAACAGGACCACAACGGATGTGTCCTGTGCCAAGGTTCTGGTCAGGCACAAGCTCTTACTTTCTGTTATTCTCTGTGAAGGGGCAGATTTATGTGGCTGCTGACAGTTTCAAGAGTTATAATATGAGGACCACCAATAGCACAGGTCTTCACAAAGCTGGGCAGGATGCTAGTGTAGAAATACGCTCTGCTCTCCTTGGAAATCACCTATTTCTGCTCCAGTGGACAAGCCCTTGCAAGGACTTTGGGAGCACCCATCCTTCCCTCTGTCAATGGCCACATCACCATCCTGTGCATAGCCCAAGGGCTTCCTGTGACTTGCCTGGCAGCAAGACAGCTTGCCACCTACAGTGCTGCTTCATCTGAGGCTGCACCCCCAGCAGGCTCCACATGCAGCCTCCTGTCCCAGCCCACACCAGGGGACCAGCACCTGCAGGACCAGGCATCAGAGCATTCATAGCTTCTCTGGGCCCAAAGGCCATGTCCAAGTTTGTGCGGGAGGAGAACAGAGCTCCACGAGAGCTGGGCACTATGTATTACAGACAGAATGAGGCTAGGATGACTAATGAGAGACGCCAGCGCTGCAGAAGCTTTCCAGCACAGTGCCCTCACAGGTTTCCATGCGAGATGGTAATGCTTTGCACATTTATTGGTGCAATATTGCACACTTCAATTTGCACAAACCCACACCTCCACAGCCCCACTGGCCAGTGGGCATTGCTTGGAAAGATCTTTAAAAATGCACGCCACTACTGATAAACAACACATTACCCCTGTGAACTTCAGGGCAATGCTCTGCTACTCCAGTATATTTGTACCTAAACATGTTATTTCTCTGAATGGTATCAGTGCTCCCTCTCCCGTGTTTTGACAGGTAAGTAGACGAGGGGCACTGTGGCTTTAAGAAGGTCATTTCCACTGTCCTGCCGGTGTAATTAGCCTGCTAAAGAAAGGGCAGAGGCTGGAAATTGGATTGAGCAAACCAGGCTTTAGCCGCAGGATGAAGGCAGAGCCCCAGGATTGTTATGTTAATCACCTGAGCTCAGCAGTCCCTGCCCTTCAAACCAGTACAAACCCAGTACAAACCCAGGACCCCTCTGCGGAGCTAACCCAGGCTCCAGCTGCCCCAGCACATCTCTTTCTGCCTCCCAGGATGCAGGACAGACCTGGGGCCACTTGTCACCAGGAGGGGATCCTCTGCCTGGCCACAGCCACAGCCTGTGGTCACACAGCTCCTCTGATCCAGAGAGCTGGGCCACAGCTGCCAGCGGGGTGAAGCCTAAATGGGGGTCACGGGTGACACTGAGAGCTGATGGGCCAGGGCTGCTTTACACCAGCTGAGGATCCAGCCCCGGCTGTGCTGAGTCAATAAGCATGTCTGAAAGCACAGATTGCTTACTGCTCTTTCACCGATGAAAAATAGCATTAAGAACAATAGGCCAGATTCGTATCTGGCATAATAATGGCCGTAGGCAGCAGAGCTGCAGGCGGGTTTGGTTGGGTGTCAGCCCCTCTGCAGTGACAGTACAAGCCCCCCAGGTCCACAAGCAGCCAGCTCATGCTCAAGTCCAGTGTCTTGAGCACCAGAGCTACCCCAAATTAACCCCAGGGACAAGTCCTGGAGATACAGCCTCCCCAGGAGCGCAGCCATGCTCTGCACCAGAGCTGTCACCTACACCAGGCACTGGTGTCACCTCCAGCACCAGCTGGTGCAATGCCACCAAAACAAGAGGCACTGCACAAGCCAGTGGCAGTGGCGAGCTTGGCCCAAGGTGCCCTGTTTGCTGAAGGGATGCGTTTGTGGCACAGCCAGCAAGAGCTGGCCACGAATTGCTCCCAGTCACAGCCGGCTGCCTGCTGCCTCCTGTTTTGTCCTCACCGCCTCTCCCTTCCAGGGGAAACAAGGCTGGGGTTTACCTCACTGAGCTTTACTAGCTTGTGTCCCCTGGAAACCTGCCTTTTTGTCTCCTCTCTGCTCAGAAACTTTGGGCTAGCAACCCTTGCCACTGCCACCCACCTTCTTTTTAAGACAGCAACCCAGTCTGGCCATTGTCCCCTCCTTGTTGCCCTTATTTTCACGCCTCTCCCCCGCGTCGGGCCAGCTGGGGCTCTGCATTACCTCCCCTTGTTCTTTGGTGCATTTTTTCACTGCACCCCTGCGCTGCCGGGGAGGGGGGAGGGAGAGGAGGAGGATGGGAGGGCAGCGTCTGGCCCCACATCCAGCGCGCCGGATGGCATGGTTTTGGAGAGGCCTGGCTTAGTGAAGTTATTCAAGCCAACGGCAGCCTGGCAACCGGGCGGCCACAATGGGAGCGCAGGAGGAGGAATGTTTCCACATGCCTGATCAATGGGAGCAAGGGAGACAGCAAAGCAAACAGAAGCTGGGAAAGAGACACAAAGAGAAAGCAGCCTTTTCTCTGCTCAGTTCCTTTCATTTGTCACAGCTCTTTGTGCAGCTGATGACAACGGAGGCCCTTCGGAGGCTAGTTTTAGGGAGTTTGGTTTTTCTAATTAAATAAAATGCCGTGTCCTTTTTCTTCACTTGTCACCCTCTCGCTCGCCAAAAAAAAAAAACAAAACCTAAGAGCAGCCCCATCTGCGCTTGAGCCTCCCGCTCCGCGCTCCTCCCAGCAGCCCCAAGCACCTCTTTCTCCCTGGGAAGGTAGAAAAAGGCACAACCACCCCCTCACTTGCTCAGAAGCAGCTCCCAGGCTGGACCCAGTGCCCTGCCCAGGGGGGCCAGCAGCACCGAGCAGCACATGCCACCCGCAACCCCCCCGGCTGCTCATTACGGGAATAAAGAGCCCAGCGAAGGAGGACTTCTCTGGAGGTGGCGTGCTCCCCGGCAGCAGCTGCTGACGAGACTAACGGGCAACTTTCTATGGGAAGGCGGCAGCATTCAAAATAGGGTTAGAGGAGAGTTGCCTTGGAAACTTGGACCATTTATGCTGAGGGGCTGCGATTTCCCTCAGTAGATCCCTGAGAAGATTTACCTGGGAGCTGACTGTGGGACAGAAACTCCTACAATCTGCAAAGCGGCAAAGAGAGGGGGATGGAGGCGAAGGAGGGGTTTCTGGAGAGAAGCACCAGGTTGCTGGTGCTGGGCTGCACAGTGACAAACAGTGGCTGAATCCAGCCCTGTTGCGTAACCAGTGGTGGGAGCCCAAAGTTGTTTCCTTAATTACTATGCAAGAGTTCACACTAACAGGCCTCCTCTGTGCCCCAGCCTATAGCAAAGGCCCTCCCCGGTTCTGAGGCAACACCAAGCAAACCAACAGGAGAGAAAGTTTAGGGATGTGTTTTCCTGCACTGAGGCACAAGCAGACACTATTCTGTCTCTTTAAAACAAAAGAGTCTACCTAGACATATAAAGCCCTGAAGAACAGAAAAACCTGGATGCTGAGGAGTAGGAGAGAGGACACCTGCCTCCTCCACACCTCCACCAAAATGCAGGCCAGCTCCAGCCCCCTGAATTCACGTGTGCAGGAAGAGAATTAGTAATTCAACCTGTCCCTTAAGAGGAAGGAACTTTAGTTACGTTTAAGATCTCATCAGCCTTTTGCTCACAGTTAGATTCAGGATGTGACCAAACCGCGCAAGGGAGCTCCAACAACAAGAGTTCAGTGAATGGCAGCGTGAGCTCGAGGAAACAGAATGGAACTCGGTCCTAATGAGGGACGCAGCACTGGCTCAGCAGCACAGGAAAAGTCCTGCCCACTTCTAACAGTCAAAGACACAAATGGCTAAACACAGGCTTCTCAGTCCCCATGGCCAGATGTTCAGAGGTGAAGGTTTACTGGCTGTCAGGATTTCCAGGCTGACAGCGGGTTCTTCTGCCAATACCTGTTTCTATTCCAATGATTGCTGCTGAAGTCTGGGATAAACCTCTTGGCTCCTCAGCAGCCCTGCTTCTCAGTCAAGCAGTGGGGCTAATATTGGACCAGACATCCTGGTAGTCAGGCTCTGAAGTGATAAGGACATGTAGTCTTACCAGCTCTGATGCTGACGTCACCCCATCTGACTAGCATTTCACACCCTGCATCTCCACCCAGCCCTCTCCTCTGAGGGTTCAGGCACACCCCTGTTGCCTGGTCATGTTAGAAAGGATCCCACAAGCCATTTTACATGAGAACCAAATTCCAGCAGCACGGGGGGTTCCTCTGCTTCACTCTGGAGGCATCAAGGAGGTGACATGCTGCCTCAGTTTCACTGTTCCCCCCGCTTCCTAAGAGCATCACGTGTGACATTTTTCCAGATAATGATGTTTGTGAGATGTTTATTTAACAACGTAAGTGCCTCTAAATTATAATTACTATTAATAATAATAAATTACTAAAGAATAAGATTCTACCCTGCCCCAAGTCTCCTTAACACCAAGTTGTTTGCTACCATATAATCAGCAAACTTGCTTTTGGGAAGCGTCTCTATTTCCATATTGAGTATGTCACTGCCATCCCACAGTCCTACCTGGCTCCTCCACTGCCCCCAGACATGTGCTAAGTGCCAGTCTGCAGCCGAATGAAGATCAGGAACCTCCCCTCCCCAACTTCAGAGTGAAAACTCACTCCACAGGCATTACCTAGTGCTCCAGAATTATTCCAGCACTCCTTGAGACTTCTTGTAAGGAAGGAGAAATCCACCCTCACTCCCACTCAAAGGATTGCTTTCATTAGGGCCTCTATAGATTTGTGATGGCAAGTATTTGACCTGCTTCAAAAATATTCATGAGACTCTCACGTGCATTCAGTAAGGGCAGACAAGCAAAATCCTCAGCTCATGTTCTCCTGGGGTCTCAGGGTGCTGATGGCAATATACATCCTAATTACAATATATACTATATTGAGAATGAGACCTTTTCAGCTCTGGCAACGCTTTCCTTGAGTCAAAGAAACAATCTGGAAGCGAATGTGATTTCTCAGTAGATCAGGAAAAAGTCTAACCACATGTGAGTATTTTTAAGTCACTACCCTTTTACCTGGCTTCAGTGAGAAGATTCCAAGACAGGATATGGGGAACATTTGAACTGTACAAGACTCTTTAGACCCTCCTGGAGCCCGGGTTGTATAGAACAGCAATGTGTGCTGCTCCTATATAAGGGGGGTGGGGAAGTCCCAGGTACAAAAACTGCCAAGACAGTGCATTACAGAATTCACTGTGCTCCATAACAAAAAGATTGCTCTTCTTTACAAACAGTGCATTTGAAGTGTCACAGCGTAACATGCACAGGACAAAACAAGCAGGAAAAGCAGCATTTACTCACCACAAACAAGCACTACAGAATGCTAACCAGTTACTGCAGACTTCAAGAAATGTGGACACGTTGCAGAGGAGCGTAAAATGCAACCCAAGTGGTCCCTTACAAGAAAGAAAAAGCAAAGTGCACTCCCTTTTAACACAATCACTGCAAGGAAAAGCAGTTCTCACATAGCTAGTGCTCCTCTTTCACTCCTGCACCTGCTGTGAAGACACCGTCCTGATAAGCAGCAGCACTCTATAGCTCCCCAGTCTGCCTCTCTCAACAAGACCCTTCTGTGCTGCCTATGGATTCATCTCAAGATAACATTCTTCGGTAGAAGGACAACCTGCTGATGGACACATGCAATTAGTAGCCTGCTGACAGGCACCCTTTCAGCCTCTCTGTGGCCCCTTTTACTCAGGTAAAGCTGGCACAGTGATCCAGCCACCCATCCTTTGTTACAGCTCTATAAAGTAGAGGAAATAGTTCAAAAAGTCTTAAAGAGAACCTCAGAGTGGGGAGAGAAAATGTGGCAGGTATTTCGTAACTGATGGAGAAGCAGGGTTTTATCACTGTTTAAATGGCTCCCACTACTGAATCAGTAAGTGCTTGAGCTTTTTATGATTCTCCTTAGCACAGGCAATACCACAACAAGGCAAAGAGCTACCACCTGCAAATATATAAACAAGTAAATCTCAGAGGGGAGAAGGGGTGGGGTGGTTGGAAATAGAGTGTTTCTTCATGGAACTACTGCATTAATCCCAACTGGAAGGGGAACACTTCCTCTAATATCCTTCCTTTCAGTCTCCTGACAACGCCACCCTGATGCAGACAGCACATACAAGGCAACTGGGATGGTGGCACTGCCTCCCCACCTTCTGGGGTCCTGCAAGGTATAAAGCACACACCATAACCAGTGACCAGATCTCCAAGCAGCCTAATTACATGACCTTGCCACAAGGGTCAAAGCCCAGGGTGGGAGAAGAGGAAATCCTTTCAGGCACATCACGTCAGAGCTTCTTGAGATCCTTCCCACTTACTCATGTCTCAGTCCCACTAGGACACGTGGACCACAGCCTTGTATATTTTTTTTTTTCCTGAACAAAACTAGATGCAAAGTTATCCCAACTCATTTGGGTATGGATCAAGCAAAAGAACTTCATGTGGTTACAGGAGACAGGCTGCAAATACTTCTTACAACACACTCTCCCACCCACAGGCACGGGTCCCTGGTGTAAATTAGAGAAACCCATCCCCTTGGGTACAGTCTGTTCAAGGTACAGCACATGTGGGTGCCAGAGACAACACCCAGGACAGATCCAACCTCATTTTCTTCACCACTCAAGATCCTGACCTTGACCAACCACTTGACAGAGGTTGTATATGGTGTTCAGAGATTGCTCCCCCCAGCGTTCAGGCTTTTCCCTTTGCTCATAGAGAAGTTACACAAAACAGCTCAAACTTACCACAGGTAGTATGCAATTGTGAAAAATAGCCATCTTTTCTGTACAACCCCACCAGCCTCCCCTTAGCCTACCACAGCCTGCACAAACATTCCTGGGAAAGTAGCTTTTAACCTTTTCTTATTTGCAGACCCTTACAGGTTTCTCGCTATAAATACAGACTTACATATAGTGAACTTCAAACTGCTGAAAACACACCACATTTTTCTTGTCAAAGCACATAGTAAGAATCTTTACAAGCTAGATAAGCAGAAGTTAAGCTGGGTCAACCAGGATAACAAGAAAATATTACTATTCATTGTCTTTACCTAGGTAAGAAATGTTCCTCTGCTCCAGTGAAAAAGCTGTGACTTCCAGAGAACTCAGCCACTCTGATTTCTGCAGCCCACCCTTCATTTTGCAGTGATCAGCCAGGCTGTGAAAGGGAGAAATCTCTTCTGGCTTGCTATCTGACTTAGTGTAGGGGAACCAAAGAGCAGACATGTGAGTGCTACCCATAACCTCCACTGGAATTAAAAAGTCAAATTAAAAAGCCATTCATACAAAGCTATCAGTAACCTCCTGTACCCTGCCAAGGTCTATGATCAGGCAGAGAAGTGCCCTTTTGATAGCTCTGCAAATTCTCTTTCAGAATAGCTGTGACAGCTGATCTCTGTTACACCACTTAGCACCTGATGAGCAGCAACTGGGAAGGGGATGTTTACAGGTGGCCAGAGAGATGCCCTTCCCAGCACTGGGGGCCTGTCAGTGGCAGAGTCCTGCACAGATCTGTCAGAAAATGGATTTCATCATCCTGAAATTCTGCCACTACAGCAGGTCAGCCCTCTTCTGCATCATCACTCTGTCCTGCTGGTTGCAGACAGTTGGCTCTAACTCCAGGAGCTGCAAAAGCTACTGTCTCATTTCCTCTGTCATCTGCATTGTCTGAGCACTAAAAGCCATATGAATCCACAGAGTTAAATCCACCCACTGCTGCGCTTCCAGAAGTGTATGCATCCTTCCATCATGTTCAAACTGCCAAGGTAATGGTGCCCAGCAGCAAGTCCCTCATCCTGCCTGTTGGCCATTACAGCTCTTTGTGGTTCTCTGTCATGCTAGAAGAGTTTATCAGCTTGTCTCACACCCAGCTCTGGGGATACTGGTGTATCCAAAAGGCATCTCACAACACTCGTCATAGAAACAAACAAAGGACTGAGCACCGAAACTGGCCATGGATGTCTGCCCAGAGCTCCAAGAAGCTAATTTGAACCAGGCCGAGCTATGGACTCAATAATTAACAAAGAATGTACCCGAAGCCTGTATATTAAGGGGTGAGAATGCATTTCAGTACTAGAGAATTAAACCATTGTAATCAGAGAAGGAAAAAAAAAATCTGAAGTAAAATCCTTGCATAGACCTTGACTATTCCCTTAGCAGGACAAACCTGATGACTAGTTGTTGTTTACAACGATAAGGTCAGAGGAAAGGCCATTTCCTCTCAACAATTGTCAGAAGGGATTAAAACCTGCATTCAGGCTCGCTTTGAACTAGCAGGTACTCCATTCCCCGATGGTATCAGGATCCATTCAGCGAGGTCTCAAGCAGCCTCCAGGGCATGTCTCCATAATGCCCCTATTGTGGAAATATGCAGGACTGCTTCCTGCATTCACTCTATCTTTATGAAGCTTCACCCTTGTGGTCTGATACCCAGGTCAGGAAGCAATCCTGCAATCACTGTTTAATTAGTCATTTCCCAAGTCTGCCTCAGATGAGAGTTGCTGCTGCTTGTCAGCTTCCAAGGAGGGAGGCTGGGAATCAGAAACATCACTACCAGACTGAGAAAGCAAAGAAGTTGCTCGTGGAGTTTGAGGTGCGTATGTACCAACTCGACACGCCGCATTCTCCATTTCCACTTTTTTTTTTTTTCTAAGTAGAAGGATTTGAGCGGATGAAGGGGCCGTTGCACCTTCTGCAAGTCAAGACAAAAGCTGATTTATAACAAAAGTGGGTTTATTTTTGTTGATTTGTTGTTACAGGCTGAGCTTTGGTTGGCTTGGGTTTTGTTTTGGTTTTTTGTTGTTCTTGTTTTTTTTTTTCCTTGAGAAATAGTGTCTTTGATACACAGCACATACTTCAAGAGAGGTCTGTTCCAGGAATTCCAGTTGCATACTTTCCTTTGTGGAAGTCAGTACTGAGCCTGAGAGGTTGGATACATGCAGCTTCGGCTTTTCCAAATGAGCTCACTGGAAGAGGTACTTCTTACCATACAGGCACCAATTTGAAAAGAATGGGAGTTACGTAGTATTAAAATATTTGTCTAGATAATGAGTGCTTGTGCGTGGAGGAATGCTAAAGGAAAAAATACATTTGTTCAAACCCAAGTGTTTGGAAAAACATGGTAATTTTTCTGTTCCAAAACATAAAATGAGGTATTTCAATAATGTCAAAAAGGCCTATTTTGGCATTTTCAGTGTATTGGATGGACATTGTTGAGAAAATATTTTCAAGACAACAACAACAACAAAAATAGTTGTACAAAAAGTTACATAAACTTATCTAAAATAACTTTTTTCAGTTTAAAGACACTGAAATCAGAGGATCCACTCTAATCCAAACAAAACAAAGTTTTCAGAGTTTCATTTTGTAAGAAAGTTTGATTTAAAATGTGATTCATTCTGGAATGGAAAAGGTTTTGAAATCTCAACATTTCCCAGGAAAATGAGAACTTCTTTCTCTAGTTCCAGTTTCCTTTGCCATAATGAAATAATTGGAAAAGTGGTGTATGTGATAATTTCCTTGTGACAGTGGGACAACCCTACTTTTAATAAACGTGTGGGGAGCAGAAAAAAAATAAATTAGAAGAACTGCCCTAACAGATCAGTAATCCCAGTGTCTAATTTACCTAAATGTCAAGAAGCAATACTGGAATTCACAGAAGTCTGATATGAGGGAAACTGACTCCACTGAGGAGTAGAAAAGATGAGGGAATTATAACATGAATTATTCTATCTATCACATGAGAAGCTCCTGCTCTCTCCGTGAATCTAGTGTGTAACTTCTTACAGCCTTGTTCAAATCATGTCTTGTAACACGCTGGATCAGTGGGCCAATATTGACCGACACAATCATACTGGGCCAATGCACATTCCTCCCAGCAGCTCGGAGTGTGGACTACAAAAAAAATTGTGCAAGTATATCCTCAGAAGGGTTTTTTTTCCTCCTCTTTCTCCCATAAGGCTATACTAACCCTGGAAACAGCCAAATCCAGAAAATGCAGGGATGAAGTAACATCAGATGAGCATCCTTCCTCTTCAGCCACTCCTTTGTCACTCAAGAGACAAGTGGCATTTTCTCCATGCTCCCTTCCTCTGATTTCCTGACAGTTCCCCTTTCCACAGCAATGTATCTGGGATTACCCTCTGCAGTCTTCTGTTTTGTCATCTTCCTCTTAAACTGAGGTTTCTTGCAAAGCACCGAAACACATTGAAAAACATTATTTTTAAGACCCACGCTGATGAGAGAGGGATGCACAGAGAGCTGTGAAGAGAGAGCTCAAGAACACCTGTGAGGTTACCATCTCCATCCCCTCACCTGGATGAACAAAAGCTCAGCATCCAGCATTACCATAGCACCAATAGCCATCAATAAATTGCTCTGGTAAGAAAAGAACAGATGTGACAAAGATTGTTCCAGGGTCTATAGCAGACCACAGCCAAAGCAGAAGAGTCTAAATGCGCTGGGCTGGGATGGCAAGGGAAGTCACAACTGGGTTCCATCTAAGGGGAATTATTCTTACACTCAATTCATCAATTTATGGGCAAGCTATTCCACAGGCAACGTTGACTTGATTAAACAGAGCCATAATGAGAGTGAGTGTAGGGAAGCATCCAGCCAAGTATGCAAACTAGCCTTCTCAGCCTAGAATAAAAGCTTCCTAACCAATAATTTCATGCTTTTATCTATACGATCATTAATACAGATACCAAACAATGCCAGCTCGACGTGGTGTCAAAGGCTCTGACAACCTCTAATTGATAATAAATAATTCAATTTCTGTCCCAATCCAAAACTGCTGAATCTTGGGACATGTTCCAAATAAATGATTAAAAAGAACTTTGAATGTAATTATATCTAACACAATTGGGGATATTGCCCAGATGAAATTTACAGCAACTATTCAGAGCTACAAAATTTCAATGACACTGGCAACTCTTATGCCTACTAGAAAACGAAATGTTCTTTACTCAGGCGATGGCACAGGCTGCATTTTTTGTCGGCAGCTGTAAGCCAGCAACTCACCCAGGCCAACCGTGCTTCCCACAGAGGTGTAGCGTTTCCCAAAAGCACTCGAGAAAATTTGGGAACAGGCTTTTGCCACAGCCAGATCTTTATTGTTCTGTACATGCAGAACAGCGTCTTCTTTCTGATACAGGTGATGCTTCCCTTACCCCAAAACTGCTTGCATTACAATTAACAAAAGTTTCTTAAGAAATTAACACCCGTAGTTCCTGGAATGAAATTAGGGTGATGCATTTCAGCAAGGAAAGTGATTACCAGCATTATCCAGAAGTGATGAATGCAGCATCTCAGAGACACGCTGTTCTCAGTAATTCCCAAATTCCAAAGCCAGAAGGAACTCTGAACACGTATTAGTGAAAACACAGGACACATTTACAAGACCACCCTTATACAAGATTTTACTTCTATTTTTCTCTCCTGATGAAAAATTGGTGAGGTTGATGCTATTTTTATGGAAATGGATGATGGAATAGTGGAATGCAGGTACAAGAATGTCAGAAAATCACTCTGGAAGTTGATGGGAGAACTGGATTGATTGTCACATTTTCACCACTAGATCACAGTATAGAGTGTTTGTTTACAAAGAAACTTAACAATCATTAATAGTTTGCAGCTGAACCACAAATCTATAGAAAACATTTTCCACTTTGTTACGCAAAGTTCATTAAACAGGAGTTTACAGCAGCTCATTCAGAACTTCCTCATGGCAGAGCCCTTTGAGAAAGGGAAGCAGCCAGCAGCAATAACAGAAGATCCAAGTTAATATCCTGCTTTCTGACCACATGCCCACAGGTTGGAAAGGGCAGAGGATGCTAGAACAGCTGTATGCTTCACCTCTAGAAAACCAGGCAACACAACCCTGCTAGCAGCAATTCTGCTGAACGGAAGGGGTGGCACTGGAAGAATTCAGTTCATCTGCTGTGTTAGAAAGAGTTTCTCTGCTAAAAGGCCCATAAAAACAAAACAAGAAGAAAAAGCATCTCAGAGCTCCAAGAAGGGTCAGAAATGGCATAGAAGTAGAAATTTAGAAGACATATTTAATAAAATGTCATCACCTCTTTAATATATTTTGTCTTGTCAGCTGTAAACATCCATAGTTGCTCCATTTGGTGCAGAAGATGGGAAAAGGCTGAGCTTGTAGCACCAGCCATACTCCGAGGGCTGGGTACCTGCCTCCAGCTTTCCAGAAGAGACACAGGGTGAGTGCTGCTGAGGTGAACCTGGTTTAATAGGTTGCTACTTACAGGCTTAGACTGATTTACGGGTGTTTGCCCTGAAATATGACCATCCATGTCATCACTGCTAATCCTCTCCCATCTCTGAAATCCTCCCACTTCAACAGACAGCTATTTTTGGAGGAGAAAAACCACATACATACCAAAAAGCAACAGCTCCCTCTAAATCTCCTCCTACGGGAAGGGCAGCCTGACTATCACACACCCGACAAGTTGTCTAGTGCAGCACAACACCAAACCCTCGGTTGCCTCTGTCACGGCAGGTGTCAGCCATCTGCATGTGACAGTAATAACAGGGATGTCACAGGGAGAGTACACACAGACCCCACATCCTCCTCCCTTGCAGCCCAGTAGAAAACCTTCTGTTGGCAATGCAAAGCCCAGGAAGCATAGCTGGGCTGCATCCTGGGGAGCAGTAATTTCCATCTTTCTCTGCTGAGGACATCTCTTTCGCTTGCTCTTTCAAGTTTGTGACCTCTTTTCTGCAACTGAGCTTCCATCCAGCTTGCAACCCAGTTTTGGATCCTGATACGCTGCTGGAGACCCAGCCTGATGGATCCGACAGCCACGGCACTGTGATGCTCTGTACCTGGTGAATCAGTTTCTATTCCCTGCACATACTGCTCCAGCACCATGGTAATGATTTGCAGACATACGTGAGAACAAGGTCCACAGTATAGGTAATCTAAACAAAAAAATTATCTTGGGATTGAAAGTAAATTTACAAAACTAGATAACCTTTTTTTCCTTAAGTAATGTATCATATAGGTAGAGTGCATTGCATTCATCTGTCTCTTAGCTTAAAGACTGCTGAGTACAGCTTCTAGAATCTACCACTCACAGCAAAATACAGCTTCTAGGAGCTCAAGGCCATGCCAAGCCTTAGATACGGAGCATGAGACCCAGTATTGTGGCTGCTCTGCTTTGCTCCATACCCACAGAACCCACATTTTAACTATCTTGAAGCATAGCATCCCTCCCTCTCACTTTGGGATTTTCAGCGTGGCGGATATGTTGACTTGGCAGGTCATGGTGAGTTTCATACCTTTGCCCAGGCACACTGTGGGAGAGGGTGTTTTATCTATGAACAACAACCCAGAGAACCACTGCTAGAAGCATTAGCCTAGTGTTGGGGGCCCTTTCCCACCACATCTACCTGTTGGGAGACACAAACCTATTGCAGAGCCCAAATGATGACCTTGGACATCAGGATCTCAGACAACTCAGTGTATTCTGTAACTTAGAGAACTGGCAGCATAGGCACAGGTCTCCCATTTTTTAACCCTGAACAAAAGCCCAGAAAGCTTCTAGAAATTTTCACAGACTTTCCAAGCAGCCAAGCAAAAACCAAACACGAAGCCAAACTACACAAGTTAGAGACAGAGATAAAACTGGATGAAAGTCCACAGGGATTGTGAGCTTTGTATGCAAAATGGCACAGAAAATTCATCTCTGCACTGCTGTAAATAAGACACATTGGAGCTCACAATACTGCAGGAACAATCCTATCCAGGACTCCCCACTTCCTTTCAGTGCTGCAGAACCAATACCTCCAGTAAACGCTGACAGTGCTTCTAAGTGCTGACGGTGCAGGGATCCCATTCCCTGCAGCACACAGTACGAGGGACTCCTCACACGCTTCACATTTCATCTCCACCTCTCCTATTCTGGGCCTTTAAAAAAAAACCCAACGATATTTTGAGGTATTCTGGGTGCACGCCAACGCACTGCAGCCCTCTTTCTGTGGATGCTACAACTCTCCAAAAGCCTTCCTTGCGATAGACAGCTGCACATTTGTGTTTTTACCCTGTTTGGTTTTCCCAAGGGCTTCCTCTTTCTATCCCCTCCTGGCTTTTTCTGATACATCCTGCTTCTGTTGCTCCCCTGCTATCTGTGCAGTTCTCTGTCTATTCTTGCTTCTTTTTGCTCCAGCTCTGCACAGCAGTTACTTGTTAGTTACTCAGAATCCCAATAATTTAGGTCAAAAAGCTCAGTGAATCTGATGTGGTTTGTTTCACATAAAAAGAGTGAAATTGAAAACCACCTTATTCTTCTCAACTGAAATGCTGCATCCCTATTAATTCAGGTGTATAAATAACACTCTCTAATGCTGCTTCAAGGGCTCTGCTGTGTGATTAAACCTGCCTCCCTGACCTGTAATTAGAAACTTTGCCTCTGAAAGGCAGCTTGGAGAGAGAAAAGGAGAAAGAGAGAGAAGGAACCAGCTCTCAGACCCAACAATTTTGTTCTTAATAAATTATTCAGAGTTTTTGAAAGTTGAGCTGGATTTCCATCTGGTAGCATTAAAGACCCAAAGGGAAGAAGAATTGAAGGATTCTCACAGCAGAACACAACAGTACAGAGCGTGGGGCTGGAAACAAAAAGCCAGACCAAGTTCACTGTGCCCTCTGCTCGTCCCTGTTCAGCTGCTGCTGATGTCTGACAGGTCTTGGGACAATGCAGAGCGACCCTCCACCAGAATCCCACTTAGATGGAGTCCCACATGTTTGAGACGTAACATTAGAAGAAAACATCAAAAATTTGGTGAATGGTTTACAACCTCAGCAGAACCAGACAAAGCTCATGCCAAATAGATGGTGATGGTCATGAGCATAGAAACAACGTAGAGACCAGGTTGCAAGGACCCACACCAGTACCATAGAACCTTTTCAAGACAAGTAATTCAGGGATGGATTCCTTAATGATTAAACTGATCTTTTGTTCCAGGAGCAGTTAGACAGTACAGACCACTGTACTACAATGATTGTCACTTAGTTGCAACCCCAAGGGCACACCTGATGTTATAAAGTAGTGTGGAGATAGTAAATGGCTCTTTCTCCTGGAGTAAGAGTCAAAAAAAAACCCAAAAAAAACTACTCTAGCCAAGTGTAGATTCTTTAAAAAAAAAAAAAANAAAAAAAAAAAAAAAAAGGCAAATAAACCAATCCAACTTCTACAATGGATGTCAGTAATCTTTACTCTTTCCATAAATTGAGGATATAACACGTTTTAGAGCACCAGCTAACACAAGACCTGGCCCCAAGATGAGAGGTCTCTGGCCTTGGGTATTTGGCAGCTGTTTCCTGAGTTCTGCTTGATTTCAGATCAGAGAGATTTTGTGATGAATTCCTCCTCTGGTTACACCTATAATCTGTGCTGAGGGTGTGACTGACATCATAGTTTCAGTCTTTTATGTTTTCAGGCTCAAGTTTGCAAAGACTCCCACCAGGGGAATCAAGAGTCTGATAATTTTCTATATAACTGTCTTTTTCTAAGAACTTCACAAGGTTGATCCAGGGTTTCAGGAAAGCCTTATAAACTGAGACATCAGGTTTAAGGGGACTTATGTGAGAGAGGAGAAACCTCATGTCTACATCTGAAGGACCTTTTGGTCAAAATACCAGACCTCACTGAGTTCTCCAATGCTTTACAACTTCTTCTGTGTCTTGGGGTTTTTGTTTTTGCTTGTTTTTCTTTGATATGTGCAATTTTAACATAAAGAACAGGCTAAATCTACCAAAATAGTAAATTGTCACCGGTGGAAATGTCTTCATTCCAGGCTGCTTAAGTTTGTAAATGTATGAGGTGCAGAGTCATTGGAGACCACAGCCCTGGTAGGGGGGCGCAGGACTCCATGAAACAAAAGAGTCCTTCAAATTCAATAACAACAACTTTAAGTAATCTTTTGTGTTTGTAATGTGGTAGAGTCCAAGTTTATCACAGAGCTGCCAGAACATAAATCTGATACAAACTACTTTGGATTAGATAGCGCTGCAGAAAGAGCTTTACTGGGGTACTGTGACAAGTTTTATGAACTTCTTAAAGAAACAGCACTTGGAAATACTAGCAGTGTTGTTATTGCCTTGTGGGCTTGAACACTCAGCACTAAGAGAAGGAAAAAAAAAAAGCTAACAAATTCAGAAAATAGAGCAGTACTTGAAACTTGTATTAAGACACATTCACTCCAAATTTTAAATTAGTTGTAATTAAAGCTAAGCTAAATGAATCCGGCATGCCCTACCTGCCTCAAATGCAACTCTGGGCTCCCATCCCCCTGTTTCTACAAATCCTCAGAGTCCAGTATCACTTCACTCCTTTTTCCTCTGAGGATCTCTCATCTTTTAACATTGGCATGCAAATGTTAAAAAAAAAAAAAGTACGTAAGCAAAAACAGGTAAAAAGAACTAGGAATTCACCATGTATCAGCTTCCAGAGTCTGCCTGCCTCTGCATGGTACTTTCACACCCAGGGACTGCCCAATAGCCCCTAAGATGCCCCACTTTGGCAGCAACACGGCAATGGGCAGGCAGGCAGTTTCAGCTGCTCTGCAGGGATGAAGCTCACAGTTAGCTGCTTGCCTGGCTCAGCTCAGAACTCTGTCCAGCCCTGGGCTCCATGCTAGCTAGCCTGCCAGAGTTACCAACCAGTTTCTCTGGTTTTCAGAGTCACACATCAGCCAGAACCAACCCACATGGCTTGAAACAACCCTTCCCATTTGCTGCCTTGGCTCCCTCACTCTCAGCAGCTCTCTCAGCAGAGCTGCTCAGTCCGAGATGGCTGGCCTGCCTTCTATTTCTCATTTCTTGAGGACTGTTCACTATCTATAGCCATTCCTTTGAAGATTTTGCTCTCATACAGGGATTTACTCCATAAGCCACATTCCTCCTCTGCACTAATGCCTCATATGCCACCTTTCCAAACCTCTCAGCTCCCCCTGCAATGCCTAGGGCACACTGTGCCTCCAAGCAGGCTGTGTATGCCTTGCTGTGATTCCAATGTTTCCCTCTTCAGGAATCCCTCATTCCCTCCTACAATAGCAACTTAATGTCCCATCTACCTCCTTTCCCTCAGTAAATGGGTCCTCTAAACGTCACTATGAGGCTTTGTGTGCACACCTACACTGTTGCTGTAGCAGGTACGCTCAACTTCCTCATACCTGGGTTGCTGCACATGGCCCGTCCTTTTTCCTTCTCACTTTGGATCTTCATTTTCCTCCAATTCTGCAGAGGTTGCACACAAGCCCTGTATTATTACTTATCTGGTGACAGATCTTTCAGTGTGCTCACATGATAACTTTTCTAGAGTGATAGGTAGAGATGAGATAAAGATATTGGTATGCGAGTACTATCACCCGGTTGCTTCATCTACAAATGTGGTGGTATCTAAATTACTGCTGCTCCTCTATTATTCCTGGTTTTATTTGCTAGTATTTTCACAAATTCGTAGTATTCCCTCTCTCCCAGAAATAATAGGAAGTCCCTGAAATTTTTGCAATTGATCAGCTGGAGCATTTAAAAGTTGTCTTGTTCACTGAAATCAGAAAGAAGTGATGTCCAGATGAGCATGCAGCCCGACAAGCTTAGTATTAAACATTATGAAAATCAAAGGGATCCTTTCATCATTCCAACCTTGAATTGAAGGAAACACAAGGGGATAACCTTCAGTTGGTACCTTGAGGTCTTAGGAGAAAGAGGGTTTATATGAGGTTTTCTTAGCGCCATCCCAAGTGACTCCAAATCAAAATAGAATGAAAGGTGGATCTAATGGTTTGCATTATTCTCAACCTCCAGACAGGAACACAGTACTACACTAAAAAAATGACTCTCAAAAAAAGAAGTTGTTTTGTATCTGTTATCCTCCAGTGACTCTGAGGAGCACCACCTCTGTTCCTCAGTACAAATATTTTCCTGGCTTTCAGAATGGAGAGAGGGTTCTGGGAATGGAGCTGGGTTTCTGTGCATCAACTGAGTCAGAAGGTGCCATTTCTGCATAGCAGCTTTACCAATATGATTAAAGCCTGAAGCACAATGCTGTGCTCCATGGGACATATCTGACCCACACGCTGTCTTTTCAACTCTCTGCTTTTTCTAAATCATGTACATTAATGAGTGAATAGGAAGAAAACGTGTAAACAAGAGCAGAAAAGATTGTTGCGAGTTCATTAATTCTGATCACTTAATAAGCTGTAAATTGAAGTGCATAAATTCCATTCTCCTGAACACCAGGATAAATTTGAAGAATCTCTATTGACTTAATTTACACTGATATGCATTAGAATAGTTTCTGGCACATGCGGAATCAAAATAATTATTACAGCAACATTCAAGATCAGAAGGTACCTAGTTCCCATTCAGATAACTAAATGAGGGGCAGACTCACAGAAGTAGAGAATTTACCAATAAATTATAATTTAAAAAAATCTTAATTCTTTTTTTAAAGGCAGTGCAGAGGCATGGCCATGGGGCCCAGGCTGCAGGATTGGCCTTCAGAAGCAGGGTGATACTTTGCACCCAACTAATGAGAATGCAGTGCTGTGCCAATGAGCAGCTACTGTCCTCTGGACCTACTTCTTACAGAAGAAAAAGATGAGCTGTACAAAGAGGCAAAACTATTTGAATAATTTTGTTAGGCCAATATTCAGAGGAGTATTGATACATTTCAGAGCTTCTTTGCTTGCAGGTGCCCTTGGAGGTCATGAGGAATCCAGAAGGATATCTTTCCATGCAAAGATAAGCATTGCTTTGGAATTCTTTACTCTGTGGTTAGGACGCTGTTCCTGAAATCTTACACTAACTCTGTTGGAAGATGAAGCACTTGGCCTCTTCCAGGCACCAAAAAGAATCCCTTAACATGATCAGGAACACTTTAAATTTCCGAAACAATGAGAAAGACACCAGGGTGGGAGAAGAAACATGAGATGTCTCAAAAAAACAAAAATCACTGGAGCTGCTCAGCTGCAATACCACGAAGTTACCTCTATCTTCTGCTGCTGCTGGTTTATCTGCAAGGAAGTCCCAAGAAAGTAGATCTGAAGTGATGCCCTTGAAACATGCGGCTACAACTACCCGAACACGATCCACCGAAATGTCTATAGGGCTCCTCCTGCCGGCTGTTTTCTTGGCAGTCCGAGCTCTTGCCAATTCACCCGATTTTCACTTTATCTTTTCAGGAAGTTGGAAATTAAGGGAGGCAACGCTAATGCCACTGCTTTCTTATTTGCCGTAGCAATAAACCAGCATGATCCCACAATGTCTCTCGTGTTGATGACGATTTACTGTCTGACTTCTCAGATAGATGGAGATGCTGTGTCTAAAAGGCTCCGGTCAATGCCAGGAGCAGGGCAGAGCAGGAGCTTGGGGAGCACATGGAGCAAAGGTGAGCCAGACTGACAGCAAGGCAGGCAGGGACAGGACCCCAGCGTAAAGGGGCAGAGTGCCACAGTGACCAAGCAAGAAGAGCAGAGCAGGCCCAGTGACTGCATTTGCTGGGAGTCCAGTAACTGTTGTACAAGTCCATAGAGATGAGTCAGGTCCAAGGACAAGTCAGAAAGCCAAGTCAGGAAGTCAGGGTCAGGATCAGCAAGTCCACAGCCAGACACAGACACCCCTACAGCCTACTCAAGGCAAGGGCGGAGCAAAAGGGCAGCTCTGTGCCACTGTTCCCAAGGGAAGTAGGGAGGCCCCAGCAGGCTTCTCTCAATTCTATGGCACACAGCTCTTTTCACAGCACCCTGATGCCAGGTTACACTCGGTGGTATCAGGGCAGACCTTGAACACAGGCAGCAAAACCTGTAGGACAGGGGAAAGAAGTTGCAGGATCAGCTGGTGCACCCAGAGCCCTGACAACATGCTGCCCAGCACAGTCAGTGAAGAACATAAGAATGACTGGCCAGAGCTGTACCGGTATCCTATTTCCTACCTCCTTACTGGTGACATTCACCTTAACCCCACATTGACTAGATCTTGCAGGTATGTGTGCCAGTCCAAACTTCCAACCCTGCCTGCATGAGGAGGTAAAACATCCTGAGGCGACAAAGCTGAAGTGGCAGGCGAGAACTACCTTCAAAAAAGGAGCTTGTTAAATCAACAGGGGAAAGACTAGCCCTTTGGAAAAGGGTGACCATGATTATCTTACTGAGTTACAACAGGAAAAATCAAAGGCAGACACAGAGGAGAAGGGAAACAACACAAGGTGAGCATCCCAATAATGTTCCCAGCTGGACTGACACTGATACACTGCTTAGATAAATCTGCCCGGCAAAGGCTGTATGGCTACACCAGAGAACAATGGTCTAGTGGAAAAAGAACAACTTTTATCAATATTAATTAAAAATAAATAATCCAGATTATATGAGCTATTTTGGAAAAAAGTCACATTTACAACAGGGATTCCTAATTTTGCTGAGATGGCCAGGGATATATTTTGTCTCTTTCTGTATAAAGCACTGAATGTACACAGGACTGTTACTAAATGTGGCTCCTCTGCCAAGCAATTGTATTCCTGTACTTTATATTTCCAGCGTGAAAACTCTAATGAAACATTTTAAACCAAAGCCGTTTCCTTGGAGCTGCCTCTGACCTTCTTTTCCTCCTCTCTCAGCCGAATCTCCCTGCCAGGATGAATTCAGACCTCATGTCTGCTCCTCCCACCAGGCTTTTGGATATGTGACAGTATCCTAGTCACTGGGAGCTGTGCCTGCTGGTGTCCATTGTTTTGTGTCCAGTTTGGGAGAGGGCTTTTAAGGAAAAGCCCAGAATGAAATTTATGAAGAGTCCAATGATTTACAGGAATGGCCAACCACATAGCTAGTTTCTGCATGCACCTATCAGCAACTTGGGAGCCCTCAGCAATTTCTTCAAAAGGCTCCAGCATGGGTACAAGGCTCAAGAAAAGGCTTTTGAAAGTTAAGAAACAAAAACAAACAAACAAAAAATCCCACCATCCCAGCATTTTGAAATGAGAGACTGATCTCAAAATACTACAATCCTGTGCATCATCTAGAACTGTGGATGGATACTGGGGGAAGTATAGGGAGTGACTGCCTACCAGAACCTGTTTTACTCCCAAGCTGAGTCCTGACATGCACAAAAAGGGGACACACACTGACCAGAAGGGAGCTGCTGGCTGTGCTCTGTGGAAAACATCTGAGCACGGTGTGGACGTGCAGTCTGATCGCAGGCGCTGCCAAGTACAACCAAGCAACTACACCATGACACAGAGGTCCCCATGCTGCGAGAGAACTTAAGGTCCAAGAAAGTCTCTACTTGTAGTGGAAATGCTGCTTAGGATGCATTTCCCAGGTGGAAGAGGAGTGGGTATTTAGACCATCACCCAGGTACAGTAAAGTCCTGCTGAAGCAAGGCCCTGGATAATCTAACAATGCTGCTCACAGTATGGTGGGGTACTAACAGAAGGAGAGCAAGCTAGATGCCTTATTTGTAATCAGTCACAATCAGTGGGGACATTATATGCCCATACCCAGCAGTGTCATCCGCTTTCTATGATGTCAACTATACTGCCTGCCCTACATAGTTTATGTATACAAACAAATATATGTCTTGGGAGAAAGTAAAATCACTTTCTCCGTTAACATCCGTAATCACACTGCAAACAGGGTGCAAAAATCTTTGGTGATATCTACCCAATTCCCACGTTAAATCAGTATTTTGCTTGATAAATGCTTCCATTTAAAGACCAACTACCTGCTAGGAATTCACAACTAGGCTTGACCCTTTGTCTACAAACTCTTAACTTTTCTCTTCTGCCCCCTGTCCCCCCTTCCATCACTGTTCTGCAATTTTCCAGCCTCCTTTATATCTCAGTTATGTCTTCACAATGCGAGTCAGGCAGACCCATGTGCCCACAAACAGAAAAGCTCCTCCAGCTCACAATAACTCAGCAGGCTTCCCTGATTTTTAGAGACTGCATTACTGTGTGCCCATGTCTGCTGTCAAATTACTGCCTGGACACTGGCTCCATGGCTAACCTCAGCCTTACCCCAAACACGAAACTGTCCCCGAGCCCTTAGAAACATTCATCTTCTCTTGCAGCCCTTCTTACAAAGTGGTGTAAACCTGCCTGGTGCTTCTAGGAAATAAGGAACACGTTTACCCCTCTGAAGACACATTAGGATTTTACATCCTCTTTCTGTAACCTACTGAGAGTGGCTGTGCTCCCTATCATGCATTTAAAACACATCAAGACAGATTTGAAGGGTGGACCATATTCCTGAGGCTTCTAAAAGAAAACTGAGGTAAAAGCCATTACAAAATCCCAATCCTTCACATGTAGCAGAAGTTGAAAAATAAAATCTAGACCCAAATTCATTTTCCTCTTCAGTGAAAGTTCTGGCAGTCCCAGGACTGTTCTAACTTCTCGCTGCTTATCACAGCAGTGAGGAAAAACTCTGATGAGCACAGTTACTCCAGCCTTAGCTGCCTTCCCCTTCAAGCCCCCTACCCTGCCCTACTCGTATCTGAGGCTGTGAAAAGACAGTAATAACAGGAAGCTGTTCCTTGTGCTCCTACAAGGGAAACAGTAATTTCCGTGCCCTGCCTTATTTTAAATACCTGTACATTGGAAAGATGGTGCGCACAGATCACACACAAACCTGTAGGAGAGGCAGGACTTCCCCGAGTCATAGATGTTACTGCCTGTAATTGCTGTTGTCTCTTTCGACCTTCTCCTCGAGGTGTCTCCATCTCCCATTACAATGTCACAGCAAAAGAAGTTTCCCGGTGGTCTACAAGGAAGCAAAAGAGCAAATGGCAAAACAGAACTGACATTGTTTATATAAATTAAATTAATTATAAAAATCACAGTTCAGAGGAAGTAACACTGTTGCATAGAAAGTAGACAAAAAGTTGTTTCATTGACAGATGGTGCTACTAATAGCACCACTTGACATACAAAAAACACACCCTACCCCAAATCTTCAAAATGTTTCAGAAAAAGGAATACACGAAGTATTCTTCAGTGCTTTAGACAAAAAAAGTGAGGCATAAGGCTCTGTCAAAGTAACTGATAATTTACTGCCAGAATGAAGGCTAGAATCCAAGCTCTTTAATCCCCGTTACTCAGTTCTGTGCACTATTTTAAAGCAGCCCTCGGATTTACTCATTTTAGCATAGATTGGGTAAAAAGGAGCACCAAAGCAGGAAGAAACATGTGTTCTACATCTTAAAGTAAGATTTTCCTCATGGAATGGCAATAAGGATACCCTGCAGCCTTAGGTTTTCTATGCAGCCATAAAGCCTTCATCCCCTTGACTGTGCTGGCAGTCAGCGTAACCCCCAATCCATATTCCGTGCCCAGTGCATGCTGCGGGAGGCAAAGATAACAAAGGCTGCGACAGAACTCCATCAGGGAAGTCCTTTTGGGCCCCATTTCCATCAGCTTATAAAAGGAACAGTCTGGACCCACATGCTGGGCTCTGCTAAGGCTGCTCCAGGCTGCGGCTCTTCATTTGCAAAAGAAATGACCCATTCATTTCTCTCTGACCTCTGCAGACACTTCAGGCTGCTGACCTCATCTGCCGGTGGCCCCTACCACTACTGCCAGCTTCCTCAAACAGGTGCTCCCAGACTAAAACCTCTGCCTTCCCAGGCAAGTGGAACTACTGCAGCTTCAAGAATCCCATATCAGGGCTCTCAGGGAGCTGTTCATGAACAAGTTGGGAATGTTCAGCCCTCAAAGCATTTATTTCCTAGCCAGAAAAGCAGAGGCCATATGAAAGGGAAGGGCAGATGCGGGGATATAATTTTAATTGAGACAAATGAAGTTTTTTTAAAAAATACACTTGCATGCGTGTGTGTCACTTGACAACACAGATCTCTTCGTGGCTACTGAGTGGCTTCCGACTGGGGTGTTCCTGTCTCCACAGGAGATTTCCAGACTCACTTCTATGTCGATGGATGACAGGTGACAATGATGCTTCAGCAGGGGAACCCACATGCTTCCATTGCATTCCAGGAAGAAGACACACCCCTTCAGACACGCTCATCACCCACATTTTAGCTTGGCATTCACAGCCTTATTACCAGGAGTATCACATTCCATATTGACTTTTGTTCTTAACAGCCCCATGCTAGAGAGGAGGTTATGCCATTTCCCAGCTAGGCACAGGGCAGTGAGTCTCTCGTCAAAGCTCACAAAGGCATTTGGTGGCTAAACTGGGAATTCAGTGCTGGTTTTAAGTCCAAGTTCAGAGCCCTGCTGACAGGACTGATCTCTATACAATAACATTTTTCTGCTTTACAGAGAAATGGGAACTTTCAGGCGTGTCTGGAGGAACACTGAGGCCCTCAGATGGAGCAGCAGATATGCCAGCACAGACTAACATAATTTTTTCAATAGAGGTGGCACAGAAATAAAGTAAACTAGGTCAGTTCTTCCACTGGTCTCCAAAGAACACACAATTATCAGAATTAACACAACCATCTTTAATAAGTAAGCCAGTTTGGAAGCTGAACTGTTTGTTCCAAGTGCCACACAGACATCAACTCTTGCTACTGGCAGAAGAAGCCTGTGAATCAGAGCCCGAAGTCTGATGCAAGAGAAACTTGGGCATCTCAAGCTGCTTTCCCCAGCAGAGAACAGCCCTATTAGTTTGAGAAAGTCCCCTGCCTGCTTTCTCTCTGAGTAATTAAGAGTGAAATCCTCCTCTCGGTGACCCCAATGCTCTCAGCCTAGGCTGATTTACACATGAAAGGAACCCTCTAAGGGGCTTTCTCCCTTTCACATTCACATCCAGGCAGGACCTATAAATAAAACCTTTCTGAAAACAGGAGCTTTCAAAAAGGTCTGTGTATGTGTGCAAAATGTATAGGAGAGAAAGGGAATAGATGTGTGCACTCGAGAATGCCATGTGTGTTTGCATGCATGTGCAAAGAGCGGGTGAGAAGAATGTGCATTCGTACACCAGCCCGCATGCAAACAAGTGTATCTGGAAAAGCATCTGCACGGATGCGTGAGTGTGCACAGGTAGTTGGGAGGACTTACAGGAGCAGGAGGGCACATCCAGGCTGGTTTCCAGTTTGCACGGTTCCAGAGGACATTCACCCAAATCAGCTGAGTCACTCTAGAGTTACACACCGAAAAAGAAAAAAAAAGAGCAGATTTAGACCCAATTGTGCACAAGAGTATGCTTGTGATGCACTTTCCCTCTATAAAGCAGAACAAAACACTAGTGTTTTGTGTTTCTCTGGATATAACGTCAGCGGTAACAGAGAATCAGGTCTTTTCGTGTGTGCTCCTATGGCTTTGACAGAAGGTGAGATTTTTAAAAGGCTGTATCTTCTCAGCAGCCTGGGACACAGACAACATGTTGCATTTTCCAGGGCTGTCATTGTTCAAAAGTAGTTTTTACAGTTTGTTGGAAAATAAAACCCCTCAAAGTCTGAAAAATAAACAGTGGGGATGATGCCATGAAAGTGAAGGTTAGAAAAATCAAGATGACTATGACTGCTTTTGCAGTATTTTATGAACACAAAAATGCCTAGATATGCATCTGTGCTCTCTCCCCTGCTGTCCCGCTCACCCATGTGTCGATGCAGTCAGGATATTTTCCCCCTTCCTTGAGGCCTAAGAAGCTTCCAGGAAACTGGCCGTTAGTGTGACCCTGCCCTAATACAAAACAGGTGACAGAGAGCTCAGAGCCAAGCCAACAGGCTGCAGGGTTTTGTAAAGCAGGTACTAGTCCACGAGTCCTTGCCCCCATAAGAGAAGGCTTTTTAAGACCTGGCTACAATGTGATAATTTGAGAACTGCAAACTATTTTGCTCTGCTTCTCCTGACCAGCTGAATCTTTTGCTTCCTGAGACGGCCTCTGTGCTCATGCCAGCAGCAGAGCTGTACATATGCCAGCACCACTGGAACGGCACTGCTGCTCCGTGGGAGACTCCAGGGTGGGAGGGTGCTGCACCGTTCTGACTTGATCGCTGCTCATCACAGCTCTTAGATCTCTCCTCTACCCAATTCTTACACAAACATTTGGAAGAAGCAGGCAGGGAAAAGCACAAAATGAGAGACATAAGAAGCACAAGGCCTTACAGAAGTGCACAAAGTGGCAAAATGTCTCCTCTAATAGTTAAAAAAAAAACCTTTTCCCAGCTCCTTGCAGTAGGCAGGAGTGTGTGAGCAGGGATGCAGAGCTCCCCTCCTACTGAGCTTGCAGCTAAAGCCCTCCCCCAGTTCCCAGGGTCTTCAAATGAAGATTTGCATAGTACTTCCAGATCATTCCCGAGAGAAGGGACAATGGCACTCTCAGCGGCCTCTTTCCCGCCCCCCCCCTCCCTCCTTCACTTACAAAGCTGATAAAACCCTGGTGAAAAGGGGAACAAAGGATTTACAGATGGCAGAATATTGATTTCTGCAGTTCCAGGACTACAGGGAGGAGATGAAGAACCCCCCAGAAACTCTGTGAAGTTTGAGACACAGGCGCTATCTCTGCAGCACCAACTCCACGTTTGTTATGCGAGTATCTGATGGAGGGAACATTGCCATTCGAGTGGGACGAGCAGCCCCCTGAAAACTTGAAAATGCAGAGAGACGGGATTACAGTCTGAAAATCCAGTGAGCGCATTTGTTGTTCCCAAACCTCCTAAACGAGGCGCTTCCAGTGAAAGCAGTTTGCCACCAGGCGGGCCAGTCTGGCATTGCTCTGAGAGCCTTCGGCCCCACAGGATGGTACAGAAGGCTTTCAGAAAACACATCTCATGGGTGATTCACGCTGTTATGCGTATCCTCTTCTCCCCACTAGCCCCCACTGCAATCAGGAAAAATAAGAAAAATAAGGTGAAAGATGAGTCTTTGGAAAGCAGCCTTTGATTCTAAATTACAGTGGAGCCTATCTCAAAACTATCTCAAAACTCAGTAACTTTCAGGGCTGTTGCCTGAAGGCTAAAACCTCCTGCCTCTACAAGTGTTTTTGTGCTCAGTACATATTGACCCAATCTTTCTTTTGGGCTACAAACATTCTTTTAGCTTAGCGAGTCAACTCCACCTCTACTGAACACCAGCTCCCTGCAATTGTTCCCATTTTACTAAACTGAACAGTAATATGACCCAAAAGTGCTCAAAATCAGGTGCTGCACACCCAACCACAGACATTTACTGGCCAGCCAAGTCAGACCCCAGTATCTCTGGCCTGACCTCTGTCTGTCCCACCACCACACTGAAAACAGATTCCTTAAAGTAACTGCACCTGAGCAGTCACTTAAGCAGGCACTTGAGTATTTTTTTCCCCACCCAGAGCTAACTTTGTAGCATTTCTGCGCTCACAAGGCTACCAGGTTGCTGGATCTTTTGGGAAAACAACTCAAAATGTTTGATTTTTAAAATCAATAAGCTAGTTTTTAAATCAAGCTGTTGGTCCTCAAATAAGGTCAGGTTTGGAAAAGCTTGTAGTAAGTCCCTTGAGCAAGGCAATGGTGCTCACCAGTGAGCGCAAGACGGGGTTCCCACACCACAGATCAGTAATCCAGCCACTGCTACTGAGCCAGTGGCAGAGATGAGTTTTCATTTACTGATATTTTCCCCACCCCTTTGTAAAAAACACATGCTGTCAGGGTGACCACAATCATCACAGTGATAATAACCATCACATATCACACAATTAAACCCATCTCATACAACTATATAAAAACATTCTTCACAATACTTTTTAAAATATCCAGGATTCTTCAAATACCTATCTGTCTTATCTTAACAAGAAGTTTCTCACACAGAATCTCTTCTGTATTCCAGCATTCACTCCCAATTTTCACCACATTTTAAAGAAAATATGATGTGAATCAGACCCACTAGAGTCCTGACACATAGAATGGTTAGACTTGGAAGGGACCTTGAAGATTATCGAGTTCCAACCCCCCTGCCCTGGGCAGGGACACCTCCCACTAGGCCAGGTTGCTCAAAGCCCTATCAAGCCTGGCCTTAAATACTTCCAGGGATGGGGCATCTGCAGCTTCTCTGGGCAACGTGTTCCAGTGCCTCACCACCCTCACAGGAAATTATTTTTTCCTAATATCCAATCTAAATCTCCTCTCTTCCAGTTTAAAACCATTACCCCTTGTCCTATCACTGTGTTTCCTGACAGAGTCCCTCTCCTGCTCTTCTGTAGCTCCCTTCAGATCCTGGAAGGCTGCTCTAAGGTCTCCCCAGAACCTTCTCTTTTCCAGGCTGAACAGCCCCAGCTCTCTCAGCCTGTCCTCATAGGAGAGGTGCTCCAGCCCTCTAATCATCTTCGTGGCCCTCTGCTGGACCCATTCCAACAGTTCTATGCCCTTTGTTGAGGACTCCAGAGCTGGACACAGTACTCCAGCTGGGGTCTCACAAGTGCAGAGTAGAGGGGCAGAATCACCTGTCAGAGTGATAGAATCTAAGAACGCCCCATTTTAAATCAGTATAAATCAGATTATAATGCAACTGGCACCATACAGGACAGATCTGAATCCCATTTTCAGTTGCTCTCCACAAGCCCCTCTGGAGCTCTAGGGATGGAATGAGTTCCCTCAAGGTATGTCTTTTAACCTGAGGCAGCTGTGGCCACTATTACATACTGCTCTCTGCAAGCATCTTTCTTCTCTGAAGAGCATTTTCAAGACTGTCAGAGGTGTGAAGGTGTCAGGGAGAACAAGGGAAGCACCAGGGAGAATGCCTTGGTTGCTCCCACCTCCTAATGAACACATGCACATTGTCTTTTGAGGCAACTGCAGCAGCACAGCTCATAGATTCTTCTTATTTTAAGAGTACCTTTCTTTATCCCAGACAGAGGTTTGCTTCCTGGTTTACTGATCCTTTTTTGTTTTCTCTCCTTTGTGAACATTAGTGTCTGTTGCTTACTTACACCATTTTTTTCCTACAAACAAGAGTGGGTTTGTTTACATAGCTCCTGCTATAAAAACAACATTGTAATTTGCTTCAGGATACATAATCTTGGTTTCATCACTAAAATATTATACAAAATAATTCTTGCATCTTCTGTTCTCAAGGAAAGTCATATACAAATGTATTTTTTAAAAGTCTGATATTATGTATCTCGTAATCCTGAATTCAAAGGATGCAGGTAGAGAAAGGTAAAGTCTACCTGCAATGTGGGCAAGAATCTCATGACACGATGTTCCCAGCCTCATCCAGCAAAGCAGGTGTGTGCCCACACGGAGAGCTGCAGTGGTTCCAGGTCTGCACTGCGCAAAATGCATCACATCGATGAAGACAGGAGGATGCTTCTGCAGGTGCAAGACAACACCATCAGAGAATAACTCTTCTGTACAGAGGCAAGGCTGTTCTTAAAATGATTTATCAAATAATACGAAAGTAAATTGCTGGAAAAGATAGTTGTGACTTAGAAAAATAATACAGAGAATAATAAACAAAAGCTCTTATGAACAGTTTACACTGCAAAGATACTGTAAACATAAACAGTCCAGCAATATTTTTATGCTGAGCTATGTTTCAAAACAGTCTTCCAAGATCCCAACCATCTTACCATTCCTCTATGTTACACAGTAAATTTGGACACAAGCCTCGCTCCAAGTGAAAAAATGGAAAAGAAAACATTCCCCAGCAGCAAACTCAGCTCCCTGCCACCTAACAACCCGCTGTAACAGCAACTCCATATGTGCTTTAGTTTTGCCAGCAGAAAAGTTACCAGTTTCATGGGACCAAGGCAGAATGGGAGCCTGCGGTACCCCTGGCTAGAGCAGCACTGTGTAATAACAACATCCTAAACCAGGACAGAGCTCTTGCACCTTCCTTCAGCTCCTTTCCATCTTTCACAGACGCCTGTTTTGTATGGCAGACTAACCTCCTCCTGCTCCTTTTGTACACAAACACACCTCATCAGGAGGAAAATGCAGTTCCTTCACCACCATTTGCTCACAGAGCAGACCTTACCACCATCCCTTCCCCAAACCCCTGCTTTCCCTTCTGTTTCAGCTTCTACATCTGCTCCAGGAATCCTCTCCTGTTGCCGTTTTTTTAAGTGCTTGAAAATACAGTCTCCATCTACACAGCTTCTTCCAGAGGTCAAACAGCCAGCCAGCGGGCTGTAATAAAGTATTTAATAAAGTAGGATCTAGATTTTCATAATATAGTATTTTTTGATATCTTGTGTTTGTTCAAGTGATGTTATTATTTCAGCAGAATCATCCCAGCAATCCACATAATTAAAACCACGAGTGGTTACGAAATCACATTTCATTAACACAATCTTTTCACTGTTGTGATTGAAACAGTTTTCATATCCCAGTGACAGAATTGGTCCCTAATGGGAAAGAGTCAGATTAACAAATATAATAGCCCTTCTCCATTGCTGCATCAAACAAACTCAAACACAGCTGGGCAACTGCTTCACCGCCAGGAAATTCTAGAGGACAGCAGAGCCGCCTCCTCAGCCACCTACACTGAACACAGCCCCTGGAACTCATCGCGAGCAGCGATGCCCTACGAGGCATCTTTCTCTGTACCCCAACGTTTGCTGTACATGATGCCATAGATCGCACAGAAGGCATATTTCCTTCTGCTCCGGAGAGCTCACTGGTCGCACCCAGCGTTGTTCTCTGACAGCCAGGGGAAGATGGTACCAGCCACCCCAACTGCAGGCCCCCTTCTCCCTGCGGGCACCA